>CAUYUJ010004869.1:91417-96417 GCA_963575745.1 Prorocentrum cordatum
GGGTTCCTGGCACGTCTGACGCCGTCGGGAGCAGTCTTGGGGGCCTCTCTGGGCCAACGGGGGACCCTCTTGGAGCGCTTCGGGGCCGTCTTGGAGGCCATCTTGGGCGTCTTGGAAGCCATCTTGGGCGTGTTGGAGGCCTCTTGGGCCGTCTTTGGGCCCTCTTGGGGCTATCTTGGAGGCCACTTGGGCCGTCATGGGGCCCTCTTGGGGGCCTCTTGGGCTTTTTTTACAGTGCACCGCTGACGAGCAGGCTCCAAGGGCAAAGAGTTTGCCTGGGACTGGAGGCCAGGGCAGAAAATTTACATATCAGGCCACACACGGAGCTTCCTGGACGGCGGCAGACATTTACATAGCCGCTGCAAGACAACGAGGCGAGCCTGCGTGAAGGCATGAGGACCGAACTCGTCCACAGGGCACCGCTCCTTCAAGGACACGGGCCTCGAGGTGGCCCAGGCCCCACACGCTCCACAAAAATAAATCGAGGCCTTGCACCAGAGCACATGGGACTGATGGACAGGCTTCCCTGCGACCCAGGACTCGACCCTAGACGGCATGGGATCGAGCCCCAAGGATCTCCAGAGGGCGTCACACCGCTCGGGCAAGGGCCTGGCGGGCTTCACCCATTGGTGATGCACAACTTGCTTCTCCTCCTCCCCCCGCTCACACGGACCACACACAGACACGCTCCCTCCCTCCTCCTCGAGAGAGGCTGGGCACAGGCTGCGCAGCCTGGAGCGGATGGACGGGGCGCCGTCCCTAACCTCCACAGCACAGGAACTGCACCTCCAAACCTGATCGGCATACGTCCACCTGTGGGAGGCTGACAAAACAGCCTCGGCGAGCCACCGCCGCCGACGATCAACATAATCGATGGGATCCTTGGTCCGTCGCCTGTCGGCGTCGGCACGGAGCGAGGCACACTCGAGAATGATAGCAGCATGACGTGTCAAAATCTGGCAAGCCTGAAGCACAAGCGAATTATGGTCACGGACAACATCTGGAGGGACCTGAATCTCCGACGCACAATCATCAGCCAACTTGTCAGCCAGAGAGTTCAAGACAACGTGGTCCTAATCAACAACATCCTGACAACGCTCACGCTTATTGGCATCCTCTAGGAGGTGAGAAGGGATGTGAGACAGGCGAAAAAGGGGCAGGACGAGAGTCGAGGAGCTCCCAGAGTTCCCACCACAGATCACAATTGGCCAACTTAGAGGTGTGAGAGCGTCCACCTGCGAAGGCCTTGGCTATATTAGCATGATCAGAGACAACGTGCAGATCTTGGGCTCTGTCAACGCACCGAGCACACCCAACAATAGCCACAAGCTCTGCCGCGGAACAGTTTGCCGCTCAGAGTCAACGACACCAGTGACTGCACAATCCCACTCGAATTCTCCACCAGGGACCATGCGAACGAAAGCGAAGGCGACCCTTCTTAAAACAGGTGACTCCCCGAGAGGGCCCCCAGAGCCGTCGGTTCCGTACAAGCCCCCAGGCAGCGATCCAGGGACGAGGAGCTTTGAGAACCGCTTGCCACGGAGCAACCGAGAAACGGGGGCAGGAGGAAGTCGGAACCACGCCCTGGGAATAAGCCCCCTCATCCAGAAACACGGGAAAACATGAGCCTCCTGGGTGGCCGCATGTCTCAGATGCTGCGACTGTACTACATCAGGGCAAGCGGACCTGTCGTTACACATGCACTGCCAGGTTCGATGCACAGTGGACTCTGGGTCCCGCTTGCAACGTCTACAAATAGGATCAGGGGAAAGCTGGGCAAGATGGCGTCTCTTCTCAGTCCAGTAGCCTCCTGCAGCAACGAGCCTAACCATAGCGGCAACATCTCGACGGCCTTCCTTCTCAAGAGACGCAACAAGCTCCCAAACGTGGTACAACGAAACAGGACCATCGATTCCTTTGCCGTCGAGATGTTCTGAGGCCTGCCGCCACTGGCGCTCGTCGGTCGATTCGTCGAAGGCTTCTAAAAGGAGGCCCACAGGTCCTCGGCCCTCGGCCTGCAAAGCCCACCGATCACCAGAGGGGGAGACAAGCTCGAAGGGAGAAGGACAGAACCATTCGATGGGAATGACAGAGGCCTGGACGGCTCCCAAAGGCCCTCGGACCCAGGCCCACCCCCGACGAACCTTGTCGAGCGACGCCTGCCAGTGACGGTTGGGAAAGCCGAGGAGAAGCAAATTCCCAAATCCTTCAATATCCTAAAGCAAATCAATGATGTTGGCCTCTTCGGGCCCTCCTGGAGGACCTCTTGGAGGCCTCTTGGGCCGTCTGGGAGGCCTTTGGGGGGCCGTCTGGGGCCCTCTTGGACTCTCTTGGGCCGTCTTGGAGGCCGTCTTGGACCATCTTGGGCGGACTTGGAGGCCATCTTGGGCCATCTTCGTGATTTGTTGAGGATGTCCCGAGCGAAACGGCCGTTTCAGGGAGGATGTTTCGCGTAGTTTGTGCACGTGGACAGGCCTCCTGGGACCCCGGCGGGACGGGCCGAATCCCACTGGGAGAGTTCTTTTGGAAAAAGAACCAAAACCCAAACCGAGAGGTCTAGCACGCCAGGCACCCCTTTGCTAAAGCAAAAGGGGGCGGCGGATCTAAGACGCCTACGGCGAATCACCGCCGCCCCCTGCCTTTGTGGAAGCGCCTATGTGGCCGAACGTGGAGGCCAGACCTGCCAAGCCATCGGACCATGTGTTCCCCGAATCGGTTTGGAAAGCCTTCGGGGAACACGTGGGCATGTTGAAGGTCATCTTGGCCGTCTTGGAGGCCTCTTGGGCGATCTTTCGGCGATCTTTGGGGGCTCTTGGGCCGTCTCGGGCCGTCGGAAGGCCGAAAAGAATCACATGTCAAAATCCGTCAAAAACCTTATGATCATCTATGTTGTTTGCCTCTTCTGGCCTTCGGGAGGCCCTCTTGGGGGCCTCTTGGGCCCTTTTGGGCCAGCTTCGAGCCAACTTCGGCCATCTTGGTGGGTTCCTGGCACGTCTGACGCCGTCGGGAGCCGTCTTGGGGGCCTTTCTGGGCCCACGCGGGGGACCCTCTTGGGGCGCTTCGAGGAAAATCAATGGTTTTGGCCTCTTCGGGCCCTCTTGGAGGACCTCTTGGAGGCCTCTTGGGCCGTCTGGGAGGCCTCTGGGTGGCCTCTTGGGCCGTCGGGAGCCGTCTGGGACTCTCTTGGGCCGTCGTGGAGGCCGTCTTGGACCATCTTGGGCGGACTTGGAGGCCATCTTGGACCATGTTGGAGGCCATCTTGGGCCATCTTGGCCACCAAGCCATCGGACCATGTGTTCCCCGGATCGGTTTGGAAAGCCTTCGGGGAACACGTGGGCGTCTTGAAGGTCATCTTGTCCGTCTTGGAGGCCTCTTGGGCGATCTTTCGGCGATCTTTGGGGGCTCTTGGGCCGTCTCGGGCCGTCGGAAGGCCGAAAAGAAGGAAATATCAACATCCGTCAAACACCTCATGAAAATCTATGTTTTTTTGCCTCTTCTGGCCTTCCGGGAGGCCCTCTTGGGGGCCTCTTGGGCCCTTTTGGGCCAGCTTCGAGCCAACTTCGGCCATCTTGGTGGGTTCCTGGCACGTCTGACGCCGTCGGGAGCCGTCTGGGGGCCTTTCTGGGCCAACGGGGGACCCTCTTGGGGCGCTTCGGGGCCGTCTTGGAGGCCATCTTGGGCGTCTTGGAGGCCATCTTGGGCCTGTTGGAGGCCTCTTGGGCCGTCTTGGGGCCCTCTTGGGGCCATCTTGGAGGCCACTTGGGCCGTCGTGGGGCCCTCTTGGGGGCCTCTTGGGCGATCTTGCGGGCCTCTTGGGCCGTCTTGAGCCGTCGGAATGCCGAGAAGAAGCAAGTTCCAAAATCCTTCAAAAACCTAAGGAAAATCAATGATTTTGGCCTCTTCGGGCCCTCCTGGAGGACCTCTTGGAGGTCTCTTGGGCCGTCTGGGAGGCCTCTGGGGGGCCTCTTGGCCCGTCTTGGGCCATCTTGGACTCTCTTGGGCCGTCTTGGAGGCCGCCTTGGACCATCTCAGGCAGACTTGGAGGCGATCTGGGACCATCTTGGAGGCCATCTTGGGCCATCATGGCCATCTTGGAGGCCATCTTGGAGCCGTCTGGGGCAGAGAATTGGGGAAGTGAGGTCCGTGGACAAAAATTCCGGGACCCCGGCAGGACGGGCCGAAGCCCACTGGGAGAGTTCTTTTGGAAAAAGAACCAAAACCAAAACCGATAGGATCTGGCCTGCCGGGCACCCCTTTGCTGAAGCGAAAGGGTGCGGCGGATCCTAGTGGCCGTCGGCCAATCCCGCCACCGTGCCTGGGTTGTCGGTCTGAGGCCTCTGGTGCACTATTATTCTTACTGCCAGTATTATTATTATTACTATTACTACTACTACTACTACTACTACTACTACTACTACTACTACTACTACTACTACGACTACTTCTACTACCACTACTACTAGTACTAGCACTTTTGCTGCTACTACTACTACTACTACTAGTACTACTACTACTAGTACTACTACTACTACTACTACTACTACTACTACTACTACTACTACTACTACTACTACTACGACTACTACTACTACTACTACTACTACTACTACTACTACTACTACTACTCCTACTCCTACTACTACTACTACTACTACTACTACTACTACTACCACTACTACTACAACTACTACTACTACTACGACGACTACTACTACTACTACAACCACTGCTGCTACTACTACTACTACTACTAGAATGACGATTGCTACTACTATCACGATTACTGTTACGATGGTTTCGACAACAAAAACAACAACAACTACTACTACTACTACGACTACGACTACGACTACGACGACTACTACTACTACTACTACTACTACTACTACTACCACTGCTGCTACTACTACTACTACTCCTACTACTGCTACGACTACTACTACTGCTACGATTACTACTACTACTCCTACTACTACAGTTACTACTACAGCTACTACTAC
>CAUYUJ010004869.1:101417-121450 GCA_963575745.1 Prorocentrum cordatum
CAGTGGTGGGAAAAGTGGGACAGCTCAGTGGGACAGCTCAGTGGGACAGCGGCGGGGACAGTGGGACAGTGGGGACAGCGGGGGCGATGGGACAGTGGTGGGGACCGTGGGGAAAGTGGGGAGAGTGGGACCGTGGTGGGAACAGTGGGGAGAGTGCGACAGGGGTGAGGGCACTGGTGAGGACAGTGGGGACGGTGGTGGGAAAAGTGGGGACAGTGGTGGTGTGGACGGTGGTGCTGGGGACAGCGGTGGGGGATGTGGTGCGGACGGTGGTGTGGATTCAGGAGTCGTTTGCCGGCGATGAGGGGGGAGGGGGGTTCGAACCGGTAGTGACCCCCCCCAGGTTTTCTGGAGACGGGGGGGGAGGGTGTCCGAACTGGTAGTGACCCCCCCCCAGTTTTCCGGAGGGGGGCGTTCGAACCAGTAGTGAACCCCCCCCCCCGGTTTTCGTCTGCTGTCCCACTGTCCCGAGAAGCGGGAATCGTTTGCCGGCGGCGAGGGATGGGAGGAGGAGGAGGAGGAGGAGGAGGAGGAGGAGGAGGAGGAGGAGGAGGAGGAGGAGGGGGAGGGGGAGGGAGAGCAGGATGGAAGGATGAGGAGGAGGGATCGGCGGATAAGGAAGAGGAGGAGCAGGAGGAAGAGGAGGAGAGCGAGTTGAAAGGCCAGAGGCCTCTTGGATGCCTATCGGCGTCTCTTCGGATGTCTGTCGAGAGCTTCTTGGAGTCCTCTTGGGACATCTTGGGGGGTCTCTTGGCGGTCCTGGGGGAATCTTGGTGCGTCTTGGGTGCATCGGGGGAGCCTCTCGGGTCCTCTGGGGGTTCCTGGGAGCCTCTTGGGGACCTCTTGGGGGCCTCTTCGGGGGCCTCCTGGGCGCCTCTTGGGGCCTCTTGGGCGCCTATGGGGCACTCTTGGGAGCGTTGTGGGGTAATCTTGGGGCCATCTTGGAGGAGTTTGGTCAAAGAAGAGGGGTATTCGAGTATTCAATATCCCCCCCCAGGAGGCCAACATTGGCCCACAATCTTAGTGAACTCTTGGATGTTCCAATGGGTCGCACCCCCCCCGAACCCACACCCAGTGGGTGGGGGCAGGGGGATGGGGTCAACCCCTCCCGAAAAAAAAGAAGGGGGGTGCAATAGGAACTCGCTAAACCCAGCACGCCCTAAAGGGCTGGTGGCAATCCGTTCTCCTGCGTTCCTCATGCTGCACCTCCTCGTCGCTTATCTTCATTTCTCCTACTCTATCCTATGTGCGGGGACGTTTGGAGCGATGCCGAAACGGCCGTGACGTGTACCCCCTTGGCCGTCTCGAGGCAATATTGCATTCATGTGAGGCCGTCGGGGGCGAAGTAGGATCACTAATGAAGGACGTGAATCGGATGGCGATGGTGGTGATGTTGATGAGGAGGAAGCGGAGGTGGGGAGTGAGGATCATTATGAAGGGAGCGTGGGGAGTGGGGAGGAGACAGTGGCTGACGAGGTGGGTGAGGAACATGATGGTGATGATGATGCTGATGATGATGGTGATGGTGATGGTAATGGTAATGATGATGATGCTGATGGTGATGATGACGGTGCTGAAGATGAATCCGATGATGGTGCTGATGATGATGGTGGTGATGGTGGTGGTGATGATACTGATGATATTGATGTTGATGATGATCGTGCTGATGACGACGATGACGATAACGATGATGATGCTGATCACGATGGTGATGCTGAAGCTGATGCTGAAGACGATGCTGTTGATGTTGATGATGCTGTTGCTGACGCTGATGCGGATGTTGGTTATGATGAAGCTGATGCTGGCGATTTTGTTGAGCACCACCGCTACGCTGCATGCCTATAGCACACTGAAAGAGTCTTGAAGCAGGGTCACTCCACTTTCCTGAGGATGGAGGCCCTTGCAAATCTGTTTCCAGCTATGCGGGTTATACTCCCTGTCTAGGCCCGCCTTCTTGTCCATCCGCGGTCCCGTGCACTGACCACCGAGCTTCGCAAAACGGCCGCCTGAAGTATACCCTTTACAGATGGCGCACACGACCAGCAACGAATCATTCGAGCAATCAAATGTCACACATCTGTGCTGGAAAGCATAAAGAGCCTGCACGTCGGCTCTCGGCTCCCCGCTGCAGCGACCAGGGGGGGGGGGGGGCAAGACACTGCACGCGCTCCCCGCCGTGCGCAGGCAAACCGAGCACTGCCAGAAACGCTGGGAACCAGCGGGCGGGCCTCTCCACTCCCACTGGTGGGGGGTGGGGGGGCTCACGAGGAGCTTTCAACAGCGGCGACCTCCGCTCGACTCCCGAGAAAAATCCGTGCGGGGCCAAAAGCGGCAGCACGGCCGCCGCCGAGCGCACCGCGTACCTGGGCGCACTCCTGGCGAGCGAGGGGCAGCAGCGGGCCGTTTCTCGTCCGAGAGCGAAGGGATGCATGGTGGCTCCGGGCTTCGCTGCTCGGGTCGCCGCGTCGTTGCCGGCGCGCCGAAAACGTTCGGCCTCATCGATACAGTCGGGGCCCTGAAGAAGGAACCCTTTTCGTTGGGGAGAGGCTCCGTGTTCCTTAATTGTTTCGCAGCTTGCCTTGGATTTCCCTTAGGTTTTCGATAGGAAATCGAAGCTCAACTTATGGAAAATAGGGGCCTCGTTCCTTATTTAGGGTTCCTTAGGTCAACGCCTCGACTGTATCAGGGTCATCGAGAGCCTGGTGCGCACGCGCCTTCTCACACCTAAGCAACCTCTGTCCCCCAGCAGTCCGCCCCTGCAGCACAAGCCCCGCATAAAGGTCGCTTGGGAGAGAGACGCAGCAGGTCGGGCATGTCGTGCATGCTGACCACATTCGCACAGTCAGAGTACAGCTGCGAAGGTGCCGACGCAACAGCTCCAGCCATCGCGTAGGCCGCAAATTCGCCGACCTGAGGCGTCTGTGGACAGCTGTTCCACACAGGGCCCCAGGCCGTGGCGAGCAGGTTGCCTCTGGGGCCCAGCATGGCCATGCCCCAGCCAGCGCGACTGGACTCTCGCACAACCCTGCGCGTGCAAGAGCCGTCGAGAAAAATATGCCCCCACAGGTTCTTAGACCCTTCAGGGGGGACGTCCAAGTCTTCGGCTGCAAAGCCGTCGGGGAAGAATCGGAATCGGATACCGTCGTCGTCACCATCAACCCCGTTGCCGGCTATCGGGGGGGGGGTCATTTCCGTTGGATGTTGGAACAGCCCTGAAACGACCTCAAACGGTGCTTGACCCCGTTCTGCTCAACTCTGTCACGGATACTGTCCAGCAATGCTTGAGGGACGATGGCAGCGCGCTCTTCTGCAGCACTTGGGCATACCCAGAGCCTGTGGAACAGCGTGTCCCCAGGGGCATTGCACAGCGGAGCGGGCAAATGTCGGCGACGTCGTACCCCGCCTCACGAGCCCTAGAGAGAGGCCAAAGACCTCGGCAGGCCAGACAACGGATCACCCCCTTCTCCTCGGCCGAAAACTTTTTCGACCTAGTGGCAGCGATGGCCACGTCGAAACACAATCTAGTCAAACCTTCGCTCCCATACTTCGTAGCGGCCTCTCGCTCGAGACTCCTTCCCTGAGAAGGATTTTGAGGAGAGCAGGAGGGGTGAGGGTAAGGGAGTGGTGGGCCCCCAGATCACTAACAAGCATGAACGGCGTTGGCATAGTCCAGCTTATGCGGTGCAGAGATAACTTGAGGGCCCCGATGGGTCCCGAGATCGCCAGGTCCACGGCATCGAGAAGCTAGAATTCCAAAGGTCCCGAAGCTCGTTCCAGGAGAAGCAGAAATCGGTGACCCGAGTGTGCCTGACCCAAACTTCTTTCGACCATCGGATAATAGGAGACACCGTTCCGAACCAAGCGAGGTCCCCTTCGATCCTGGACAAACTTGTCAGACTGCGGCCACCGACCGCTGGCTTCAGCGTGGCCGCGCACAGCCGCCTGATCTTCAAAAGTTCGCCATCGCTGCAGCCGTGAACCTCACTGCCATAGGTAATACCTGGCAGAGATGATGGTTCTGGTGGCGATGCTGATGAGACTGCTGCTGCTGATGATGAGACTGCTGCTGCTGCTGCTGCGATGCTTCTGACGACGATGACGATTGCGATGCCGATGACGATGATGTTGATGGTCATGATGACGATGATGCTGATGCTGAGGTGGTGGTGGGGATGGTGGGGATGATGGTCATGGTAACGACGATGTCGATGATGATGGTAATGATGCTGATGAGGATGATGGTGGTTTTGGTGACGACGATGCTACTGATGATGATGGTGGTGGTGGTGGTGATGTTGACGACGGTGACGAAGGGTAATGACAGTTTCATGATGGCGTTGATGATGCTGATGATGATGATGCTGATGATGATGATGATGATGATGAGGGGATGGTGATGTTGATGTTGATGATGATGCTGATGTTGATGATGCTGATGATGATGACGGCGATGAGCATGACTCCAATGATGATGATACTACTAATAAGAATGCTATTGATGATGATGACGATGATGTTGCTGCTGATGATGATGATGATGATGATGATGAGGAGGAGGAGGAGGAGGAGGAGGAGGAGGAGGAGGATGGTGATGATGATAATGGTGATGATGAGCAGGAGGAGGAGGAGGAGGAGGAGGAGGAGGAGGAGGAGGAGGAGGAGGAGGAGGAGTCTCGGGGCTCTCTCGGGTCGAGTTTGGGCCACGTTTTTCCGTCTTGCAGCCATATTGGTTGTCTAGAGGATCTCTTGGGGTCGTCTTGGGTCGTCTTGGGCCATCACGGGGCCGTCTTGGGGCCGTCTCGGGGTTGTCTTGGGCCGTTTTGCGTCCCTCCAGAGACTCTTGGGCCAGCTTTGGGCTCGCGTGGGGCCTTCCTGGGCCGTCCATTTGAGGGTCGCCTCGGTTCTCTCAGTGGGCCTCTTGAGCTTTCGGAGGACGCAAGTGGGTCGAGCTTGGACCAAAGAGTGCAGAAAGCGAAACACATGGACACGCCAGACACTCGGCTGCGCCTGGAGGCGATATTGGGCCATCTTGGCAGCTCTGGTGGCCTGCCCAGGCCGTCTTGGAAGTCATCTTGAGAATCTTGGACTCAGGAGGGGGGAAACCACACAGACACACTTAATAACCGATCCCCCAGAGAGTAGGGGAACATATAGGAAGCGGGGGGGAAGACTGAAGGCCAGAAACTATAAGGAAATAGGGGGAATATTGTATTGTATTTGTGTGTGTGTGTGTGTGTGTCCCTGGGCCCCCTTATGTGAACGTCGTTCTCAAGAGCGCTAGCGAAGCGTCGGGGCGCCCCATGGGGCCTCGGGAGACGTGGGGGGGGGGCAGGGGGCGGGCGGTGCATGCCACACGCCGCGGCGAGGAACGGAGTCCGCTGGAAGACTTACCCCTCGGTCGTTGAAAACAGGTATTTGGGGACTCCTGGGTTCCAATCTACTTCAGCCGCCTTCCTACTTCAAGGGCCGAGTGGTTTTCCCTCTTTCCTCCTCTTCAGGGGGGGGAGCGGAGACCCAATCTACTTCCAACGCCTTCCTACTTCATGCTTCTACCTACTTCTTCCGACCGGTGGGTGCACGGGGCCTCGCTCGGACGCGTGCATTTTTTCCTCGGCGGGGACCATCGAGGAGCATGTCGGGTCATCTTTCGAAGCGGTCCGCGCACTAGATCGAGACATGCACGGGGAAATGGACGTCCGAGCGATGGCAGGTGCAGGAATCACGGGAGGCAGCTCTCATGGCATTCCACGGCGCCTCGGCGTGCCTTTGGGACACGGCGTGTAGCGGATCCTTCGCCGGCGGCCTTCGGAATGAAGCTGATCTACTACGGCATTCGCGAGTGCCATCTTCATTGGCAGGCGGTTTTCTGAAAAACATGTGAGAAGGTGAACATCCTCGTCCTATCCGTCTCACCATGGTATTAATCGTCCTGCTCCTCCTCCATCTGCTCCTCCATCTCCTTCGTTCCCTACCCCCTCCTCGTCTTGATCCTCAACCTCCTCGTCCGTTACCCCCGACTCCTTCCTCCCCCGCTTTATCCTGCACCACATCCTCCGTCCCTTCCTCTTCTGCTGCTCCTCAATTTCCTCTTCCTCGCCCACATTTACATTATCATCACCCCTGTATGCACTACCCTCTTCCTCGCTGCCCTCCAAATTATTCTGACATCCTCCTCCGACTCATCCTTACCATCACACAGATCCCCATCATCCCTTTCATCACTTTTCCTTCTCATCTCATCCTCAGCAGCCTCATTATCATAGTTATCGTGTACCTTTCCCTCTGATCCATGCCATCTTGTCTAACTGCATGCATATACCTGTAGATGTATACATATATATGTCTATGTCTATGTCTGTGTATACATATAAACGTAGACATGTACATCCCTGCGGGTGCACTTGCACTTGGTGCATCATGTCTGATATGCGTGTAGTGTGTGCGTATACGCGTGCGCGTACAGGCGCATGTATGTGTACGTATGTGTATGCGTGTGGCATGCATGCGAGTGCATGAGTGGCAGATGTGTAGCTTCTCCGTCCTGGCCAATCCCCCCTCTCCTCATCCCCCCCTCCTCCTCCTTCTCGAACTATTACTACTATATGGTGCCCACTACCTCGTACTACTGGTCGTTCTATTTCTTCTATCACTACTACTACGACCACCACTGCTACTACCACTACTAGTACTACTAATATGACTACTACTACTACTACTACTACTACTACTACTACTACTACTACCACTGTTACTACTACTACTACTACTACTACTACTACTACTACTACTACTACTACCCCTACTACTACTGCTACTACTACTACGACTACTACGACTACTTCGATTGCTACTACTACTACTACTACTACTACTACTACTACTACGACTACTGCTACGTTTACTACTACGGCTATTACTACTACTACGACTACTACTACGACTACTACTACTACTATTACTACCACTGCTATTACTACTACTAGTACTAGTGCGACGACTGCTACTACTACTAGTCATACTACTACTACTACTACTACGACTACTACTACTACTGCTACTACTACGACGGTTATTGCTACTATTACTGTCACTATTACAACTACCTGTCTTACTACTACTACTACTACCGCTACAACTACTACCACTACTACTACTACGACGACGACTACTACTACTACGACTGCCATTACTACTGCTACCACTACTAGTACTACCACTCTTTACTTTTACATACCCTACAACTATTATTACTACTACTACTGCTACTATTACTACCACCACTACTACTACTTGTACTTCTACTACTGGTACAGCTCTTTCTGCTACTACTACTACTACTACTACTACTACTACGACTACTTCTACGACTACTTAGATTACTACCACTATTACCACTACTCTTACTACTACTACTACTACTACTACTACTACTACTACAACGACTAGTACTATTACTATTACTGCTGCTACTACTACTACTACTTCTACTACTACTACGACTACTACTACTACTACTACTACTACGACTACCACTACTTTTACTACTACGGCTACTACTACTACTACTACTACTACTACTACTACCACTGCTATTACTACTACTAGTACTAGTGCCACGACTGCTACTACTACTAGTCCTAATACTACTTTTATTATTACTACTACTACTACTACTACTACGACTACTACTACTACTACTACGACGGCTATTGCTACTATTATTGTTACTCTTACAACTACTTTTCTTACTACCACTACTACTACTACCACTACAACTACTACCACTACTACTACTACTACTACTACTACTCCTACTACTACTACTGCTACTACTACTACTACTACTACTACGACTACTACTACTACTACTACTACTACGACTGCCATTACTACTGCTACCACTACTAGTACTACCACGGTTTACTTTTACATACCCTACAACTATTATTTCTACTACTACTGCTACTACTACTACTACCACCACTACTACTACTTGTACTTCTACTACTATTACAGCTCTTTCTGCTGCTGCTACTACTACTACTACTACTACTACTACGACTACTACTACTACTACTACTACTACTACTACTACTACTACTACTACTACTACTACTACGACTACTTCTACGACTACTTAGATTACTACCACTACTACTACTACTACTACTACGACTACTACTACTGCTACTACTACTGCCTAGTACTACTACTACACACTATACCTACTTCTACCTACTGCCTTCTACGTGCTCTGAGTAGCACATAGTACTATCTACAACGACCCAGTACTACGACAACTACGTCTACTATCTAGCACGGGAGGCAGACGGCCGGCGGCCCGACAGCTTTCCCTGTCGGTCCAGAACAGCGCTTTGCTGCTGGGCGTCGTGCCCGCCTTTGCTCGGCACGAACGAAATGGGTACGGAAAGAATGGGCATGATGCCTGGCAGCATAGCATAGCATAGCGCAGCATAGCATAGCATAGCATAGCATATCATATCATAGCGCAGCATAGCATGGCATAGCATAGCATAGCATAGCATAACAACTAATGATGCTTTCCTAGGGGCTCCAACTTCTAGGTAGGGTCGCACTGGGGTAATTCATGTTGAACAGGACTCGCTGTCGGTGTCGCCGCGGCCTGTGTCCATCCAGGACAGGAGGCCGCCTGCCAAACAGCGGCCGCTGTTTGTTTGAGACAACATTTGCTGTTGGGCATTGTACCCCTGTTTTCCGTTCCCATCTCGGGCGTCCAAACTTTCCGGTCCCACTCTGGGCGTCCAAGTCTGGAACGGCCGCGGCGCCCGACACGCCTCCCAGAACTGCTGGATCTCAGAGATGATCCCCGTGTGCCCCCGTCTGGTGCTGCCCTGGTCCTGGCCACGTCTTTCCCGCCGCCTATCGCCGAGGCCTCCCAAATTGGGTCCGAGTAGATTGGGTCGGAGGACTGCGCTGCATCGCCGATGCACTGGCGACGCAGCTCGATGTGGAACCCGATTCTCTGGGCGCCGACGGCGCCAATGTAACGCCGACGTCGCCAGTGCGTCTCCGATGTTCCCGCGATGCATCGGGGAGACGGCGCAATCTTCGGACACCAGTATCAACGGAGCAAGAGGCCATGACAATGATACGCTCCAAGATGTCCAAGGTTCCCAGGATCCCCCATATTTCCTGTTGCTCCGCACCGGCTGCTCCGCTAGATACTCTGGGAATCCTGGAAAGCATCTTGAGCCAATCATATCATGACATCATCCTCGCTCTACATTGCACGCGGGTCCTTGAAGGTCGGAGGTGAGGGAGTGAGATCGAAGTGGAACGGGGAGCCCCCCTACCGGGAAATCGGTTTCGGTTATGTGTTCGTGCGTGCCGTGCATGTGGGCGAGGCGAAGCTGCGTGGGCGGGCGAGAAGAAAGTCTCCTCCGGCTGAGGCGCGGCCGGACCGAAGGATTCCTTTCTGGGGGCCGGTGGCCCGCGGTGTCCCGCCGGTATCCCGCCTCCGGCTGAGGCGCGGCCGGACCAAATGATTCCTTTCGGGGGGCCGGTGGCCCGCGGTGTCCCGCCGGTGTCCCGCCGGTGTCCCGTCGGTGTCCCGATGATGATGATGATGATGATGATGATGATGATGATGATGATGATGTTGATGATGTTGTTCAGGAGGAGGATGATGATGCCGATGATGAGTGATGATGATGATGGTGATGGTGGTGATGATGATGGTGTCCCGATGATGATGATGATGAGGATGATGATGATGATGTTGATGTTGACGATGTTGATGATGATGGTGATGATGATGGCCATGGTGGTGATGATGATGGTGGCCCGATGATGATGATGTTGATGATGATGATGTTGTTGATGGTGGTGATGATTGTGGGATTCCGATGATGATGATGATGATGATGATCATGATCATGATCATGATGATGTTGATGACGATGAGAGGATCATGATGAGATGATGATGATGAAGATGATGATGACGGTGTCCTGATGATGATGATGATGAGGTTGATGATGCTGCTGTTGATGATGATGGTGATGATGATGATGGTGTCCCGATGATGATGATGACGATGATGGTGTTTCGATGATGATGATGATGTTGATGACGAGGATGATGATGAGGTAATGATGATGATGATTTTGATGATGGTGGCCCGATGATGATGATGCTGATGCTGATGGTGATGATGATGATGATGATGATGGTGTCCCAGTGATGATGATGATGGTGACGATGATGAGAGTGACGATGATAATGGTGTCCCGATGATGATGATGATGATGATGATGATGATGATGATGATGATGATGATGGTGATGGTGATGATGATGATGATGATTTTGCTGCTGACGATGGTGTTCCGATGATGATGTTGACGATGTTAGTCGTGATGATGATGTGATGATGATGATGATGATGATGATGATGGTGGCGTTCTGATGCACATGGTGATGATGGTGTCCCGATGATGCTGATGATTGTGATGATGATGGTGGTGATGATGGATGGTGTCCCGATCATGATGATGGTGATGATGATGGTGATGATGATGATGGTTCTGATGATGATGATGATGATGATGATGATGATGATGATGTCGATGATGTTGATGACGATGATGTCGTTGATGATGATGACGTTGATTGTGAGATCGATTGTGATATCGATAGTGAGATCGATGGTGAGACCGAAGGTAAGATCGATTGTGAGATCGATAGTGAGATCGATAGTGAGGTCGATTGTGATATCGATAGTCAGATTGATTGTGAGATCGATCGAACAGATCGAGGGAGATCGATTGTGAGATCGATCGGGTGAGATCGGTCGAGCGAGACCGATAGTGAGATCGATCGTGAGATCGATAAAGAGACCGATCGAGTGAGACGTTGGTTCCTCCCCCCCCCGAACCTCCTTAGCATCCGAAGGGTGGTCGTATAGGTAGGTATTTCCGGACTCCCCGAGCCCAAGCTACTTTCAGGCGCCTCCCTGCTTCAAGGGCCGAGCGGGTTTGCCTCTTCCCTCCTCTTCCGGGGGCGGGCGGAAGCCGAATCTGCTTCCCCACTCCTTCCTCATGGAGGATGACGATTAATAAATGACCGGGGGTCGTGTTCACGCGGCGGCGCTCGGGATGAAGATTAGAAAAACCTGGCCGCGGGCTGGAAAACTATTTTCTTTGATCGTTCTCCGCCAGTGAGAAGATTGTGCAGACATGACAGAAAACTGTTCTTTCAATCGTTCCCCCCTCATTTTTTCTTTAATCGTCATCCCGCATTACTTCATGCTTCTGCCCGCTTCCTCCCACCGACGGGCGATCGAACATGGGAGGCGTCGGCACCGGTGGTTCCACGGGCCCGCCCGCGCTCGCCACCCCAGACACATCCGGCGGCTCCGCTCTTTTCTCGATGCCTGGGCCCCGGAGGTTCAGGCCACCTCCTCCTCCTCCTCCTCCTCCTCCTCCTCCTCCTCCTCCTCCTCCTCCTCCTCCTCCTCCTCCTCCTCCTCCTCCTCCTCCTCCCCCTCCCCCATCCCCCTCCCCCTCCCCCTCCTCCTCCGCCTCCTCCTCCTCCTCCACCACTTCCCTGGACCGGTGTTTCGTCCTGAGTCGTTCTCTGACGCTCCCGAGGCCCGGCGAGGGCCCCATGGAGGCTGAAAACTGTCCATCGGAAGCTGGAGCATATACATCACCAGCGGCGGGCTCTCTTTCGATCCCAGGACTTCTTGAGGGTCGAGGGCGACGTCGGGGCGGTGTGGTGTATGCTTGTTTCACCGTTTTCCCAGAGAAGCAACGCAATATGTACACACCAGGATCCCGCACACATCAGGATCCGCTCTCCTGTGCGCGCTTCAATGCGGGGCCGGAGAACAGCATCGGTGCAGAGAGTTCGGTTCCCTATAGTCCACACCCCGGCGCCCCGATTTTTTTGTTGGAGCGTCGGATCTCTGGGACGGCTCCCGCGCGGCAGGCGCGGCCGGAGGGCGCCGCGCCCGAGCTGAGGCGCCCGCGCCCGGGGAGGCCGCGGGGAGGCCGGCTGAGGCGGGCGGGGCTTGCGCAGGAGGAAGGCACGACCACCGCCTGGAGGATCAATCTTCGGAGTCCTCGGCAGGCAGTGGATATGGATACATCTGGGCCCCCAGGGGCCATTTTCTAATATATATATATATATATAAAATATGTATGTATATGTATGTATATATATTTGTGTGTGAATGTGGGGAAACTATGTACTTTTGTACATACATGCATGCATACATCAATCAATCCATCCATCCATCCATTCATCCATACATACACACATGCATGTATGCATACATGCATATATATATATATATATATATACACATACATGCATGCATACTTAATTACATATGTACATACATCCATCCAATCATACATACATGCATACATACATACATGAATGCATACATACATGCATGCATACATACATGCATGCATACATACAGGCATACATACATACATATACTCATGTATATATACACACAAACACATAGATATATAGATGTATGTCCATGTCTACCGCCCGCTGGGTCCCCGAGAACGTCGGTGCCCAGGTGGTGCGCATGGCGACAACCCCGCCTCACATCCCTTCTCATCCTCGCACGTGCAGTCAACGTTTTCGCCAGCGGGGAAGCGGGTCCTGAGGGAAACGGGTCCTGCGGTTTCTCGCCGTCGTCGGGCTCGCGGGGCCCTCCACGATCCCTAGGCACTGTGGGAGAACGGCTCAGGATAAAGACCTCGTCCTGCGGGAAGACCCCAGGTTCCAGGACCCGTTGCCCCCGTGCCAAACGTTGAGAGTAAGGGTGAGCGGGTTTCCAAGGTTGCCCGTGCATCCTTTCCCGTCGGCCCATCCTTGGCCACCTTCGTTGGCCGCGCCCCGCTCAAAAAGCGCTGGCATTGCCTCCCAGGGCCTCTGCATCCTTATCATGCACCCTTATTCCCAGCGTTGACAGTATCCCTCCCCCTTCACGTCTGAGCCCGCTGGAGCCACGTGAGCGACCCAAGAAAACGGGGTCGCGTGCGCCGACATTCGCACGGAAGCTGCCCTCTTCTCAACTTGGTGTCCCACGCTGGCGCCCCGCGCAAGCTGCGGCATAAGGTCGCTATGCCGTCCTGTGCAAGGCCCCTTTCTTTTCGTCGCTCATGTGGGCCCCGCTCCCTGAAGCCTTGCTTGTGCTCCCCCCGCCTCCTCGACTCGACCTCCCCTCGCCTCCCCAATCCTCGTTCGGCATGCGCCGGGAGCCTGGCCTTCTGGCAGGCTCGGCGGTCCTAGGCAGGCCGCGGGGCGAGGGCAAGAAACAGTGAGCGGCCAGGAGGGGAGGACTGAGGCTCCAATGCAGCCATAGCTTGGTGTTTGGGGATCCCTTTGCTTCCTCCTCCTCCTCCTCCTCCTCCTCCTCCTCCTTCTTGTTTCAGGACGTGTCGGGTCGGCCATTCCTTCGCCTCCCAATGGCGAGCTCGCTCCTCCTCCCTCCTCCTGATCCCTCCTCCTCCTCCTCCTCTTCCTCCCTCCGCCTGCTCCCTCCTCCTCCTCCTCCTCCCTCCTCCTCTCTCCTCTTCCCTCCTCCTCCCTCCTCCTCCTCCTCCTCCTCCTCCTCCTCCTCCTGCTCCTGCTCCTCCTCCTGCTCCTGCTGCTCCTCCTCCTCCTCCTCCTCCTCCTCCTCCTCCTCCTCCTTCGTCCTTTCTCCGACTGCCTCGTGCTACCGTATTCCTCCTCCTTCCTGCCTCTCCCCTTCCTCCCCGTTGTTCTCCTCCACCTGCTCCCCTCCCCCCGCTCACCTCCTCCTTCCTCATGCCCGGTTTGCTTTGGCCGTCGGGCTCCGAGGTGCGAAGCGGGGGGCGCAGGGCTGCCGGAGGAGGACGAGGAGAGGCGACGGAGGAGGAGGAGGAGGAGGAGGAGGAGGAGGAGGAGGAGGATGAGGACGAGGAGAGGCGATGGCGAGGCCTGTTCTGCGCTTCTGCGCCTGTGGTCCTCCGCCGCCAGGGCCAGAGCCGCTCCCGCAAATCGTGGTCGGAGGGCGCCCCCGGGCAGGCCTGCGGGCCGATCCTGATGGAAGGCATCGTCCTCCTCCTCCTCCTGCTCCTCCTCCTCCTCCTCCTCTTCCTCCTCCTCCTCCTCCTCCTCTGGAGCCTCTGGAGCCTCGGACAAGTCTATCCCTCACGCGGGTGAAAGATAGCCTGCAGAGTTGTGGAAAAGGGGGCGCTCAATGGACAGGAAAGGGGGTACCCACCACCTTCTTGCTGGTAGGGTCCTTCCCCTTCTCAAGCTCCTTCAGAGCTCTCCTGCCCCATTCGCCTGGCCCTCTGGGAGGGCACTCCTTGGCCAAGCCTTTCACCTGACCAGTGCCATAGCTCCCACATCTTGCACAGAAAAACGTAGTCCCACACACCCACATTCGATGGGAGGGGTGGGCCCTGGCAACAATCCTTGGGGTACCTGGGCAGCGCTGACTGGTCACGCGTTCTCTTCTGAGCGAGCTCTGACCACACAACCGACAGCCCCATCTACCCCCTTGCTTATGAAGGAGGTGCCCATTATCCCCCTTTACAAGTTTAAGAGTACACAGTAATTCACCCGCTACCTTTTGCTTTTCAGGCCTCTTCTGGACCTTTGGCATATCATCTACATCTGGAAAACCTTGCCTACTGAGATTATACAAAACACCTGACAGGAGTCTAACAAACTTAATCCCGAACTGCTCAGCGGCTCTGAGACGTTCAAGGATCTGGGGTTGGGACGGGTGACCCATAGCACCTAGCTTAGCATACCTATCGGCCTCAGAATTCCCAGCATGCCAGTGTGGGGGAAAACCGTTCCTGCTCAGCCACGCCTTGGATTTATGGGACGGCATCCAGACCAGCTCAAAGCTTTCTCTCCCCACGTCTTCGATTTTCCAGAAAATCAACCTCCAAATCTCAAAATATGGTTGGGACGGAACACGCATTATTTCAGCTCCTTTGTCCACGGACAGCAGCAAGTTCTTATGATCGGTGATGATGACCGCCTTCGGCCCCATCAAGCACAGGGCCATATAAAAGGCGAAATGTTCAGCGAGCCCTGCACTCTGCACCACGCCAGGCGTGGGGCCATAACACACAAGTCCTGCTTCGCGGGATCCTGGAACCAAGGTGCAACACGACCATCCCGAACGGGTTTGCCACTCCACTTCAGGATTCAACCCCGATCCGTCGATGAAAATCTCCAACCCCAAGTGGCCCCTGGGCCCCAGTCTTTTCTGGAAATTCTCTTCAGCCTCGGATCCCACGAGCGGTGGAGGGTATTCGTCACGTCCCGAGCCTGTAACACCATACTCGACAAGCGGACAGTCTCCTGCTTCCCGACTGATATCCACAAGCTCGGCCATATCAAAGTCACGCCGCCACGCAGCCTGACCATCACATTCATATATACGGTGCCGAATGGTGCCTGCCTGAGCTCCACAACTTCGACACAGGTTGGATATGGAGTATCTTTCACAATACAGCTTGCTCTGGGTCCAAAGGCCTCCAGCAAGATGAGTGACAACTAAATCTGCCTGGATATGTTCACCCCGTCCCCTCATACGCTGCAGCTCCTGCTTAATGGGATCCAAATACGGCATACAGTCCCACCCAAAGTGCTTCTGCGCTTGGATCTCCTGAGCCCTGCGGAGGCTACGATGGATGAGGCTCTTGAGGGTCTGGAGGCCTATATCGAGGAGGTCCACCACGAGTCCCTGGGCATCTTTCCACGTCACATAGTCTACCGCCACCCAACCCATGCGCACGAGGGTCTGGATAACAGCGCCAGCTGGACCTATCACCGAGCTCCACCCGGCCTTGGACGAGGCCGCGGCCGCGTCAAAGATGGTGGAAAGCAGTTTTCGAGGGAGCCACTCTTGTCGCAGTGCGGTATACCATGTCAATAGCGGTAACGTATTGACGACGAACGACGGGTCGAGGTCATACGGATCCGTTAATAAATACTGCACTGCACGCGAGCGCCCTTTAGCCTTCCCAAACAACACAAAGGATGCAACAGATCGTAAACTGGCCAAGTCCGTCGTCGACATCCCCTGGACCCTTATACCATACGTTGCTGCCGCCATCCCTCCTGCCCGAAATACACGTTTCAGTCCCTTTCGGTGATGCTTAATCGAATGAAACCGACCAGCTCGCTTCCGAACAGACCAAATCCTCTGCCTGAGTGTCTTCTTCCCCTTCCGGAACTGCATCCCGAAATCGTGCCCGAGATTTGTCACCGAGGAATACGCTTTAAAGCAGTACCTAGACAGGGCCTTCTGCAACTTCTGGGCAAGCTGGTCACTCGAGGCCACAATCTGGCCCTTCTTCCTGGAGATGACCAAACCTAACAGCTCGAGACGACGACACAGGTCAGGCACGGCTGTGGCGATTTTCAGCTCCACGTTCCGCATGGAGCCTATCGCTTCGACGGTGATGTCATCCACCATCACATATAGAGTGAGCGAACTCCAACGTTCCTGCATATACTGCAAAGCATCGTGCAAAATGACCCTCAGGAGCGTCGTGGCAAAAGAACATGCTGCTATGATGGATCTCGTGATCTGGATAGTGTCGGACACAATCTCACGCACTTTGACACGACGCTTACCACCATACACCATGAGCAACAGCCTGATACGACGCAAACTAAAGTTATGCTTCACACACGCGTGCCACAATACATCGTGCGGGATCTTCTCATAGCATTTCTCCATATCTATAAGAGCCGACGCTGACGACGCTTGTATTGCTTTGGCTGACTCGACAGACGCTGCTTGCTGCCATATCGCTCTCTCACAACTCTTCCCTTTCGCCCCATAGATACATTTCAGCTCGTGTGCTCGCTCCCACTGTGCTGCTTCGTACCTACGGATACGGCTTAATACCCTGATCGCTGTCGCCAGGATGCCAATGGGTCTGTAGCCACCATCTGGCTTCTGCAAGAAGGCAATCAGCGACGTGTCGCACTGCGCTGGGATCAGCAAGTGCGTCTCCACACACGAAAGAAACTTGGCATACACCTCGAGCGCCTGATCGCTAAGCTTCCTCAACGCAGCAGGGCTCCACCCATCCACTCCTACCGCTGTGTTCTTTTTGAACCGTTTGAGGGCTCCCTTGATCTGCTCCAGAGTCGGGACTGGTGGGGCATCTCCAAGGGGTAGTCCTAGGTGTTCTGCCGTGAGTCGGCTGGGCTCTCCTTCGTGCCATATGCTCCTCCACTCCTCCAGAAGGGACTCGACGGTGTCGACCTGGCCTGCGGGACCTCCAGAAACTCCAGTGGGGTCGGGGGCCCACCCAACGGGTTCTTTGGTGCACTTAAACACAGCCCCGCCACCAACCGCCAGATAACTAGTCACCCAGTCCCTCCAAACCTTCGTCTTGGCCTGCCTGAAGCACGACTCAACTACTTCGGCGAATTCTCGAACGGACTCAGCACACCCATCCAAATCATCAAGAGAAACGCCAGCCTGAAAACGTAACCTATCTTGAAACTCTCGCCATCCAGGAACAGCTGCTAGGTCGGATGTCGGCTTACGGAGCTTGCCTACGAGATCCTTGACCCCTGACGAGTGCCAGCTGTGTTCACGCTTCCGAAGGTGTCTGAGCTCCTCAAGACGGACCTGGAACTTCCTGAGCGCCCTGGAGGCCTTGGTGCACTTGGGATAGGGGCCCTTGACATTCTCCAAAACAGGCCTAGATACCAGATGATACCCAGCTCCTCTGCCGAAATACTGCGACCTATCAGCTAGAGGAATACCTGAGATGTCGGCGAGCTCTCCTTCCATCATCGCACACATGTCCGAGTGCAAAAGGTTGAACTCGGTCTGGGTTGGCCTCTCGTCGAAGCCGTGCAACCTATCTAGCAGATCGCTCCAGTTCCTCTGAGGCGCAAGTCCTATTGGCCCTTCGAGGGGAACGGGCCGAGGCAACTTTAAAACCTGCTTCGTCCTCCGATGGGCGTCCGTGGAGAGAGTTAACATTACTGGATAATGCGTTTGATTCCCTGACTCCTCCACCCTGCGACAGGACTTGATCGAGCCCACGAGGCCGTGCGAGACAATGAAAAATCGAGCTCTCTCCACCGACCTACCCTGCGCGTGGGCTGGTTGCCGTGCACGACGACACCCCTAATCTTGTGAATGATTGGCAGCGCCTGCACTTCTGACGGCAACGAGTTGAAGTCCGCGGCCCAGATGAAGGGCTTCTGAGCAGCGTAGAGAAATTCGCCCATCTGATTTATCAGCTGACGACCCCGTTCTCCCTGGACTCCTTCCCCATCAGGCAGGTACATGCTAGCTACATATAGTCCCCCTCGTACTCCTCCATTAACCCAGACAATGGAACTCCGAGGATTCATAAGGTGCTTGTGGGGCCCCACGACGGAGCCCATGCCGATGTGGTGCCTCGCGGCGATGCCGACCCCCGACGACGCCCCCTTCTCACCAATCCCCCCTGTACGCACAGCTGGTGTCAGTCGCAACTTCCAGCCATCCGAACGCACACTGCTTTCACTCTGGGGTACCCGCTCACGCAAAACTTTGCACTCCTGGAAGCACATCACATGAGCACTCGCCAGAGCTGGATCAGTCAGGGCATGCTGGGTTCCTGACCAACCCGACGTGTTGACTGTCACAAAAGTCCATGTAGAGGCCGAACTTGATGCAGAACCTGAGTCTGACTCGTCAGACGAGCCTGCCCTTGGTACCCAAGGCGTGCTAAAGACTCGCCTGGCCATCGGCCTCCTTCGTCTTGCCGAGACCCTTGGCCAGGAGCACCTGGGCCTTCTCACGGAGCTCCTTACTGTTGCGTCCGAGAGGCGAGCCCTTGCCTTGCCCAGGTCCTTTCGCTGCATCATGCCCTGGAGGGGCCTGGGACGCCGCCGCCGCCGCACCGCCGTCTGCCGCCGATGCCACGCCCGCCGATGCCCCATCGCCCTCCCCAGCCGCCTCTCCATCAGCGGCACGTCGTCGCTTGCCCGCAAGGCGGGCACGTAGCTCCTCCTGCCCCTTCTGGGCGGCCTCGGCCTTGGCCTTGAGCTCGCCGAACAGGTTGGTGAGTCTTGAGTCGGGCCTCCCGATCTTTAGCTTCTTTGACGTCGGACTCCTGCAGATCGATATATTCACCCAAACCGAATAAATCATCACCACATGATAAGTCCCAGTCGGTGTCCTTGCCACTGAGAATGTCGCCCAAGGAAACCACTTTCTTGGCTGATGCGGCACTCTCAGGCTGAGCTGAGGAGATGGTGCAGTGGAGCTCGGTGATCGCCTGCTTGTAGATCTCCTCCTGCGCCGACAGCTCAGCCAAGGTGGTGGACACGACCTCGTGCTGCTTCTGCACCTGCTCATGCATCTCTGCCAGCCTCGTGGTCTGGCCCCGCAGCTCCCCCTCCAACTTGATGATGGATCGATTGGCTTGGTCAGCGCGAACCTGTGGGGAAACTGCGGTGCGGTCCTTGGCCACCAAGACCGACTCGTAGTACTGGGCGAGGGGAGCATTCTCCCCCTTGTTGGCCAACTCGATGAGTTGGCGCACTTCATCAACGGATAAGTCTGGGACTGGGTCCTTTCCTCCTGCCTGGGCGCCGACTGGCAATGGAACCGTGACGCCAAGCCCAGGAGGAGAATCGCCCAGCTGGCCTTGGTCCCAGCCGTCGCGGTCAGTCCCTTTGCCCTTCTTGGCCTTCTTCTTTTCACCTGTCTGCCAGTGTGCCCCGCAATGCTTACAGTGCGCCTGGTTCCACTTCGTTTTACTGCACCCGCAGCGCTCGCAGCGCCACATGTGAGAACTGCTGCCATCCCAAGATTGCTGAGGAGCCATCAGCAGAAACGAAAGTACAGTGAATGAAGGGGGCGCGGGTCAGTGTGACCAGCTCGAGCCCCCACCCCAGGGGAAGGGAAGCCCCCAGGCAATGGCCTTGAGCCAAATGGCTACGGATTCCTCCTTCTCCTCCTTCTCCTCCTCCTCCTCCTCCTCCTCCTCCTCCTCCTCCTCCTCCTCCTCC
>CAUYUJ010004869.1:121550-164050 GCA_963575745.1 Prorocentrum cordatum
GGGGTGGGCAGGAGAGGAGTACAGTGGGGAAGGTCACACACGGAGGAGAACAGGGTGATGAGGATCGGAGCACATGATATACGTTTGAACATATATGCCAGCGGGTGGGGGAGGCAGCTGGAGAACGCAGTGTGCGTCATTCCCCATCCAGGGTCCAGTATAGCAAGAGGCTCCCATTACCGCCCTCCTCCCCCTCGCCAGCAGTCTGCGTCTAATGGCACCATGTTCCAAATTGACGGGGATCATTGTCCTCTCACCCGTCCCGTCTGAGAAGTTGAACCGAAGAGGTGGCAACACTTATGCACGTGCAGAGGGGTGGGGGATATCTCGGAGGGAAATTCGTGGAGGGGCTGACAAAAACGATGCTCTCGACATCTGGTATGCGTGAGGACTGGTGGACAAACTGACCGTCCTCCATGTTCTGATGTCTATCTCTGGGACCGATTTCGCCAAGTCCAGCGAGCTGTTTTCCAGGGCTCGACCTAAACGGTGCTTTCGCGATCTCGTAGACCGTTTTCGTTTTGATTTCGTTTGGGCGCAGAGGCGGAACGAAGGCAGCACGAGGGAAAACGAACCCACAACGAAGATTGACAACGTTGCTTAGGTCGAGCCGTGCTGCTTTCCAGTGACCGCAATCGTGATGTCATTGCAAGTGCTACGAAGCAGGTAAGATCTAATTTCAGGCGATCGCAAACATGGATCAAGGGGGCGTGGATTAGCGACGGGTCCCTTTTCCATGGGAAATCGCGGATTTCCGCCGCCGAACGAGGCGGCACCGGCCGCGTTTTGGGGAGGGCACCTCTCCCAACCCATGGATTCGGCGACCGCGCGCCAAACCCATGGATCGCTACTCCATGTTTGCGCGCCCCCGATAATTCCATGAGGCTCAAACCAATCGGGTCCAACGGGAGGCTAACCCTGGCCGAGTTCAGTAACCAATATTACCCTCCTCGCGCGAGTCCCTAGTCCTTATTCCCAGTCTTCATGGGAAAACTACCATATGGCGGGGGCATAGGCCGTGCTACAAGCCTTCTCACGACAAGTTGGCGCGAGCGACGCGGTCGAACAGTCGAATGCCGACTTTTTGTAGGCTCGGGACTGTTGGGCTTCTCTCGTCGATTGATCCGCCAGCGCCTTCCTTGCTTGCCTCTGGAGCCAGCCGTGCCTCGCCAGGATGAGGGACATTGACCAGACTGGTGACGTCGGGCTTGAATTGCTGCATCTGTTGTCGCGAAGGCTTCTTGACAAGTGTCAGGCTATTGGATATGGATGCCAGCGTCAGGCTAGCGGAGATGAACGGACCTGCGCTGTCAACATGTGTTATTGAGAGACAGGTGATAGAGAGAGAGAGACGAGCAAAACAAAAAAATGACTGAGAGCGAGAGAGAGAGAGTAGAGAAGAGATAAGGGAGAAGTGCGAGAGAGAGAGAGAGAGAAACAAGTAATGGATATCATGGAGAACAGGAAGAGAGACAGAGAGAGAGAGGCAGAGACAGAGAAGGAGTAAGAGGAGGAGGAATATGTGGTGGTTGTGGGAGGAGGATGAAGACCACGCCATAGGCATAAAGGTTGAATGTCTAAACCCATCTGTAGGGGTAGTGCGACCATTAGGGATGCATCGAAGACAGCGGCAGCTTGCAAGAGACAGAGACAGAGTCCCGCACACCTCATGACAGTCAGCGGCATGACCAACACCTGGTGCTCACCAGCTGGGGTCAGTTCATCAAGAAGGAGGGTGACATCACACAGACGCCAATGCCAAGCATGCCTGCGGCCGTGGTGGTGCTGGTCAATGGGAAGGATGCTCCCCCAGAGGCCCCGCGATGAGATGTCAGCCATGCCTCGAGCAAGCCCTGGGCTTGAAGCTCACCAGCAGGCTTTGATCTTGCTGGCGGGGCGGAGGAAGCCGGCCGATCCAGAAGGCCGCGCATTTGGACTGACCTAGATCATCTTGGGGGGGAGCGGAGGAGGCGGAGGAGGAGGAGGAGGAAGAGGAGGAGGATGAGGGGGGAGCTGCCCCGCCGCAAGGGAGGGCTTGCCGAGACCTCCCGGCAGCACACGGCATACAGCGTTGCAGGCGTGGCTTGGCGGTTTAGCAGCTTGGTTGCATGGAGCTGCGGTCGTCCAGAAATAGTGCCTCCAGAGCTGAGGTCGCTACCTTTGGTGCTTCCTCTTATGCGGGTCGTGGACAGTCTCGCGCGTATAGCTCGAAGGGCACAGGGCCGGAAACGACAGCTGAGAACCCACAGGGCCCGACCAGACAGCTATCAAACTAAGCGGCCCGAGCAGACAGTTGGAATCCAGACGGCCTTGGCAGACAGCTGGAAACCAGAGGGTCCGAGCAGACGGCTGGAAACTACAGGGCTCGATCTGAAAGTTGTAATCTGATATGCAATGCATAACAACCCTAGAAGCGAACTGCCATCTCAAAACGCACACGAAGATGTGTCCAGCCCGGTTGGACACGGAAGGATGATGGGACATTATAAGTTGAAACGCAATGCGTATTAATCATGCGCTCAGTTTTGAAGGTTGAGCTACGACCCTTTACAAGTTCAGCCCGATTGACAGCGCAAGGAAGGACCCCATTCTTGTCGGGCCAACTGGACACAGAGAGCTAGAAATGTCGAAGCCGGGTTGAGAAAGCAGCACCAGGCCCAGTTCAGCTTGATCGAAACAGCAAGAAGTGGTCGATTAGAAGTCTATGCCCCATTGGTCATGCCAGGAATGGCCCGTTATATGTTCGAAACACGACAGACAGTGCAACGCATGATTCATGTGACACATGTGTGTCAGTGGTGGTAAAGCAGACTGCACCCGTGCCCTACATCCGAGGGGGGGCGCTATCTCAGGGGAGGGCTTGCCGATACGCCCCAGGCAGCAGATGTTAGGCGTGCAGGCGTGGTCTGGTGCATTGGCAGCTGGGCTGGAGTGAGCTGCGATCGTCCAGGGATGCAGCGGTGGCCGCCGTCCGATGCGGGCGAGCGGCCACCTCGAGCTCGCAGCCGGAGAGCCGCAGGCCCCCTGCAGAGACAGCCGGAGAGAAAAGAGAAGGCCCGAGCAGACTTTGTGCGTCGGCGGCCCTGCTCCGGCGGAAGGGCAACAGGGGACACGCTGCATGCAAATTAGGGCCGGAACAGCTGGAAATCAGTCAGGGGAGGCAAAACCACCCGGACCGGACAATTGGCGTGTTTTTTTAAACGGCCCTGGGCATTTACTAAACAGCCCTGCCCTATTCGATTCATTTTCTGGGCGCGTTTACTAGACGACTTCGCGTGTCGGGGTGGTTATTCTGGGGGTGGATGTTTTGGCTTCTGAGCAGATCTGCCCGAGCAGACGGCCGGACAAGCCCCAGACAGCGTGAACGGACAGCTGGAGGAGGAGGACCAGGGGGGTCCCGAGCAGACGGCCTGAGAGCCTCAGGGACCGAGCAGACGGCTGGAGGAACACGGGCACGAGCCAGCAGCGGGAGTCGGCACGAACGAAAGGGGCACGGAAAGAGCGGGTACGATGCCCAACGGCAGTTCCTGTTCGTTTTGAACAAGACTCGCTGTCCGCGCCGCCGCGGCCGGTGTCCATGTGAGACAGAAGGCCGCCCGCCCAACAGCGGCCGCTGTCGGTTTGGGACAACATTTGTTGTTGGGCATTGTACCCACTTTTTCTGTACCCATTTCGGTCGTCCAAATGGAGAGCCAGGCCCCCGAGAAGAGGCTTGGAAAACCACAGGGCACGGAGCGCGGAGGATGCCCGCGACAGCGACGCGCGACGAGCGACGCGTGGTGGGCGCAGCGTGGAGCGCAGCGAAGCACAGGGCACGAGCAGACAGCTGGGAGCCCAGACGCCCGAACAGACAGCTGGAGATCTTGTGGGGGAGGCCTCGGGGCTTGGCAGACGGCGACCCCGTTGGCAGCTCGGTAAATCGCAACGGCCACACAGTTGGAAAACCACGGGGGCCGAACAGACAGCTGGAACATAACCGGGGCCGAACATACAGTCGAAAAGTCAGACGGCACGAAAAGACAGTTGACAAACAACAGGTCCCGAACACGAACAAACAGGTGCACATAGGGAGGGAGAGGAGAAGGTTTCGGAGGAGAACGGAGGGAGGACATGATAATTGAACTACGGCTTTGAGCAGAGCACGCTTCTGGAGTTGTTGTTTGGTGCCTTCTACTGCCCAGCCAGGCAATGGTAAGGACATGTTCCCGTACATCATTCTCGCTGGATTCTTCGTCGTTGTGGTGCCACAGGGGGAGGGAACCTATCGCTGCTTTCGGGTCTTCCCCCCTCTGGGACATTTCGGGATGGCCAGGGTCGCGCCACGCCGCGGGTTCTCGGGGAGTCGGGTCTTGCTACGTTCAGTCTCACCAATATGGGCTCTTCTGTCATGTTGCCAATCAGATTGGGGGCGAGACATGTCGAACGATTTGGTTGGGCCGAAAATTTCGCAGCACGAGTTCCAGCAACGATGAACATCTGTAGAAGCTTGCGACCAGGTGTCGCAGACCTGGCGATCAGAGCTGGCAGCGCGCGACCGACAGCCCCAGAAGGCAGCGAGGGCACCCGCGCTCTGCGGGAGCAGCAGGCGCGGGGCACGATCGCTTGCATGGCAGGGGGGGGGGGGCTGGGGCTTCAGACAACACGTCGCAGTGCATTTGGTGGGAGATTCCAACCAAGGCAGCGCGAGCTCAGGGGTAAGGGATGAGGAGTAGAGGGGAGGAAGAGAGGAGGAGCGGAGGAGGAGAGAGCGAGAGAGAGATGGGCCACTCTCGCGCGGCGCGCCGGACCACCGGCAGCGGGGGGCAGGGCATACGGCCACAGGCGGCCTCTGCGGATGGCAATCCTCGAGCGCACATCGCTCCGCGGCACCAAAAGCCTCCTCCTCCTCCTCCCTCCTCCTCCTCCTCCTACCTCCTCCCACATCCCCCTCCTCCCTCCTCACCACCTCCTCCTCCTCCGCCTCCTCCTCCGCCTCCTCCTCCTCCGCCGCCTCCTCCTCCTCCCCCTCCTCCTCCCCTCCTCCTTCTTTAGGGGGTGGGGTATCGTGGACGACGCCATCATATCTCCCCGGATGTCATGGCCCCTCCTCTTCTTTCCATGCGGCCCTCGGCCCGCCCCCCAGGCCGCGCACGTGCCTCGGGGCACGATTTGCGCACTCCCCTCTTGGCCCCCCTGTCCTGGCCGCCCACGAGTCAATGACCGATGCCGCTGAAGACGCCGCGGTTCCGCGAGCCAAGGCTGGGTCTCGCCCCGACCGGCCCCTCCTCGGACACAACGCGGCCCTGCATGGTTCAGGAGGAAAAGAAACACACAGACACAATCAATCTTCGATTCCCCAGAAGATATGGGAAAATATGGGAAGTGGTGGGGAAGACAGAAGCCAAGAAAATATAGGAAAAGATTGGGAATATTTTTATTTGTGTGCATTTATTTGTATGTCCTGGGGCCCCTTCAATGGTGCACGCGCAGCTCGGAGCCGACGTTCAGGCACGGCCCGGCGCTGGTTCTCGGGCCTGCCTCAGCGTTCAGTGTCCGGCCGCGGCGCGTGGCCCACGTGCTTGTCACTGCCAACCCCTGAGGTGCCACCCCGTCACTGGGTATGGCTTCGGCTCGAAGCGAGCATTGCCATGATGCCCCCATTGCTGAGCCTTGGGCTCGCGTTCTTCATAGCCTGGCCTGCCCAGAGGGACGCTGCAGTCTGCGCAGTGGTTCCCTCACTGCAGGTGCCTCGGGTCGGGGTCCCTCCGGAGTCCCTCCCGCGAGCCAGGGGCTGCAAGACGGTGCGGTGACCACACCCTGTGGTGAGTCAGCGGGGGCCCGGGACGGCCGCACGGCCTCGGGGCTCGGGCTGCTCTCCGAGGACGCCTCGGGCGACTCGGGCCTCCGGGTCCCCGGCACCGCGCAGTGGTGCCTCTCGGGCTCTTTCTCTGGGTCGCCGCGCGGTCTGCCGCCGCACAGGTAGTTACCAGCCTCGAACGTATCCATAATATCCCTGAGATTGACACGCCAAAAGGCGATGACAATCTTAGGGATTCGCCCTCAAACGAGGGAATCCCTAAGATTGGCATCGTGATGAGGAGGTGCCCAGCATAGGGATAGGGATATGTTCCAGGCTGGTAAGGCAGTGAGCCTCGCCTGCTTCTCCAGTGCGTGCCGCCCGTTTTTCTCCCGTGCACGCGCGGCGCGGCCGGGGGGCGCGGCGTGCACCAGAGGCGTCCCTCCCGCCGGGCCCCGAGGCGCCACCCCGCGGCACGGCGCCCCTCCGCAGGGGGCGGGCCCCGCGGGCGGGGTCGGGGCCTGCGGGGCCCCGCATCGACAAGATCAAGGCGTCTCGCAGGCCTGGAGGTTGACACCAACACCAATATCAGCGGAGAGGGAAGAAGATCCTGGTCTCGGTGATGGTGGTAATATTCTGGCTTCCAAGGTGGCCGAAATATCACCACCAACACCGAAATCTAGAACCATCTTCCCGCTGTGGAGGCAACCCTCTGTGTTGGTGTTGGTGCCAATTTCCAGGCCTCCAAGCGTCGCATGCTCGGGTCGTCGTCCTCGTGCTCGTGCTCGTCCTCGTTCTCCTCGTCGTCCTCGTCCTCGTCCTCGTCCTCGTCCTCCTCGCCGTCCTTCGTCGTGGCCTCCGCGGCGAGGGCAGAGAACGACCGCCAAGCGTGGTCGGGGCCCTCCTCGGGCCGCTCTTTTTCGGAGGACGCGTGGGCGCCCTGCTGCTTCCACGACGCCCGCAGGTCTGCGGGGATGGGCGCGCTCACTCGCTACAGTGGAGACACATGCCAAGATACACCCTGTTCGCCTCCAGGGTGCCCTGGGTTTCTTGGGTTTCGATGGCGTTGCTATGGAAAGCGTGACGTTGCCGCGCCAAAAATCAATGGACGCCCTGGGGTCTCTGGGTTGGGTTTCTTGTGGAAGGTTTCTTGTGGTCGGGCCCCTACTGCACCCGCTGCCTTCTGAATCCTTGCTCGTTGCCTGCTCCTCGGCTGCTTCCGCGGCCCTGGTCGCAGGTGCGCGTCACCTTGCCGAAGGGTGTCGGGCGGAGCAGTGCCCCGGCGCGTATAATAGCTGCCGCCATGGCTTCCTCGGGGGCGGGGGCACGATCTCCAGGGCCTCATCGGAAGCATCTCCTTGAGACGCCCTGGGGGCCACCACTCGGAGGGCCTCCGCGGAGCCCTCCGGGGTGGTGTGGGGAGTGTCAGGCGATCGCAAACACGGATCAAGGGGGCGTGAATTAGCGACGGGTCCCGTTTCCATGGGAAATCGCAGATTTCCGCCGCCGAGCGAGGCGGTACCGGCCGCATTTTGGGGAGGTCACTTCCCCCGATCCACGGATTTGGCGACCGCGCGCCAAACCCATGGATCGCTAATCCATGTTTGCGCGCCCCCGAGGGCGGGGGCGGGGTGGCGCGCGCCCATCCGCTGGACCCCAAGGTGGCGCAGCAGCGTGGCGACAGGCACACGTCGGGCAAACCCTACAGGGATGGCGCGACATGGCGACACTCCGAGAGTGGGGAGGGAAGAGGGCGGAAGGTGCTTTAGGAGCCAGGACGAGATCAGGACAGCAGGTGCTCTGACCAAAACGTTGTTGTTGTTGTTGTAGGAGGAGGAGGAGGAGGAGGAGAGCATATGCGATCAGGTCCCCGCTACCCTCGTCTATCAAGCGACGGATCTGCTGGCACCCTTCCCCCCCCCAGTTCTCGATACGAGGCAGGGGCCTCCCCGGCCGAGAGCGCGCGCGCGGGCCCGCGCGCGGGCGCGCGCGGCGCACCGCGGTGGAGAAGGAAGCGCCGTCGGGCCCAGGCGGAGGGGGCGCACCCGCGCGGAGGCGAGGCGGGAGCCCGCCCCCTGGAATCAGGAGGGGAAAAAGCACACAGACACAAGTCATCGTCGATCCCCCAGAAAAATAAGGGAAACTATGGCAAGTGGGGGGGAAGGCAGAAACCAAGAGCATATGGGAAAAGATGGGGAATCATTTTTACTGTGTGTGTGTATTGATGTGTGTGCCCTGGGGCCGGCCCCGCGGCACCCCCCTTTCCGCGCCCGCCCGGGCAGGTGCTGCACACGCTGGTCAACCACATGCGCGACTACCTGAGGCACGGCGGCGCCCCGCCCGCGCCGGCGGAGGGCGGCGAGGCGGACAGCGGGAAGCAGCTCGCCGGCACGCCCGAGGCGCGGGCGGGAGAGGGACGGGGAGGAGGAGGGTGGCGGGCGAGGGGGCAGGGGGAGGGGCGAGGGGCGGGGTAGGGGCGAGAGCGGGCAGGGCGAGGAGGGGCTTCGGGCGCGGGGCGAGGGTGGGGGACCGGTGGGACTAAGGAATGAGGACAGGGGGTGATGGACGAGAAGCAGGGCGGACGAGGGAGACAGTGAGAGAGGTGAGGAGGAGGAGGAGAGAGAGTGGGGGGAGGCAGGGGGAGAGGCGCGTCATGGCTGAAGTCTCCCCCGAAGGCAAACCTCGGAGTACTGGATGAGATGGGGATGGAAGAAACGAGAGGAGAGGAGGAGAGGAGAGGAGGAGAGGAGGAGCAGGAGCAGGATCAGGAGCACAAGCCATAACAAGGAGCAGGAGCAAGGAGCAGAGCCACTGAGCGGAGCCGAATCCGGAGGAGAGGAGAGGATGAGGAGAGGAGTAGGAGTAGGAGGAGGAGGATGAGGAGATGGACGGAGGAAGGGCGAGGTGGAAAGGGAACCGGGGGTGGAGGAGGGAGGCAGAGAGAGGAGCTAGAAGAGGTGGGGGGAGCTGGAGTAAACCTCGCGCGGATACAGGCAAATTTTGCGAGTAGTTGATCTGCCGAGTAGTGGAGCGCGCGGCCCAGGGGGGGGTGCGCTGGCGCCCGAAAAAAGTACACAGGCGGCGCTGGCCCGTGACGCTCCAGGACCTAGCCGCAGGCAGCTGTGGGCCGTCGCTGGGCCCGCTGGCTGTCGTGAAGATGGGGGGCGGCATAGCGCGGGGCCGCCGCCAGGAGGAACAGGAGGAGAGAGGCGGCGAGGGGTATGGAGGAGGAGGGGAAGAGGAAGAGGAAGGAGAGAGAGGAGAGGAGGAAGCCACACGCAGTGGGGCAGTGAGGGAAGGCTTGAAAGAAGCCCCCCCCCCCGTGCTTCTCAGAAGGCGCGGGCCCTGTCTGCAGGTGCAGGGCCGGCGCCTAGTTAAGAAGCAGCCTCCTTCTAAGAGAAGCCTTCCCCCCTCTCGCCAACCCTTTGCCTTGGCATCGCTGAGGCACGTGCCTTTCTGTCCTCGGCGAGGACCATCGAGGACTATGCAGCCTCCGTCCCCTGTCATTCTTCCCGTTTCTGCCCCCCCCCCCCCCCCCCCCTCTAGCGCCTCCTCACTTTCTCCTCCCCCCACGTCTTCTTCCCTCCTCCAGACCTCAGTCCTGCCTCCCTCCCCCTCCCTGTCCCGTCCCTCCCTCCACCCTCATCATGACCCCTCGTTTCCCGTTGGGGGGGGGGGGCGGCCCTCATCTTGACCCCTCGTTCCCGTTGGGGGGGGCCGGGGCGAGACAACAACACGCCCCGCCATGTGCACAAATCGCACGCGCACCCGCCGGCCCCCCGCCGCCCCCTCCCTCTCAGCGCCTGCAGGCCTGGCGGCTCCCGGGTGTGCCCCGTGCGAGAGGCGCGCGCCTCTGGGGGCCCCCGCCGGGCTACTCCTGCAAGCGGCCTCGAGGGCGTCCCCAGGACGCCCTCGGCGCCGGCAGATCCATCCATGGCGCCCCCAGGGCTTCCGAGACGCCCTCGAGGCTACCTGCAGGCGCCTCGAGGGCGTCCCAGGACGCCCTCTGGTGCGCGGCGGATGGCGCCCCAGGTCCATCAGCGGCGAGGCGTCCCGGCTCGCCCTTTCGTGGGCCCACCAGAGAGTGTTCCGGGGGTGGACAGAGCTCCTGCCCTGACACGTCGATTGAGGGATCGGCCGTTTTCGCTTCGCGAGAGGGCGTCGCGGCCGTCGTTTTTGCGGGTCCAGGGCCGTCGGTTTCGGTCCCAGGCCGTTTTCACTAAAGGGAGGTTTACTACAGGGAGGTTTGTCCTCCGCCGACTTTAGTAGGCCCACCAGAGCATGTTCTGAGAGCCTTCTGTTCGGGGGTGGGCAGAATCCCCCCCAACAGTGACACGTCGATGAGTGAATTTTGTCCGTTGTCGGTTCTCGAGAGGGCGCCTTCGGCCGTTATTTTCCAGGCGTGCGCCCGCCAGGTTTGGGCCTCAGGTCGTTTTCACTAAACCACGTTTCACTAAAGGGAGGTCTGTCCATCCCCGACTTGTGGTTTGCACGACATGTTCTTAGAACGTTTCTGGCTGGGGCTGTTTTGTGTTAACCCATCGGCTGTATGTCATAAGGAAATTGTTTTTGAAACTCGAACATTTGGGGACTCGAAGGACATGTCTTGGTAGGCCTATCGGAATGCCGGGACGGTCGGTCCCTACTCAACGAAGGCTTGTCACTGCCGGACGGAGCCAACATCCCCCCCTCGAAATCAAACGCAGGTGTCTCCCGCGAAGTGGCGGCCAAAGTTGCAATGCTCGCCGCCGACATTGACGACTGCAGACAGGAAAACCTGACCCCGTGGGCCGCCTTTCGCGCGTCGGCCAGCATGAAAGACTTGCGTTTGATTTCGAGGGTGGCTGTAAGGCGAGGATGAATCCGTTCCAGAGCGCCCAGGAACGCTCCGAGAAGGCCGTTGCGCCCGAGGCATCCTGCAGAACCGCCAGATCTCAGAGGTTCTCGATCGATCCGCACCCTGATTTATCCTCGTCCTGGCTTCGTCTGACACTGTTTGCCCGCCGACCAAGGCGCGTGGGGAATGCCATTGGCAGTGGCTCTCTGTTCTGGGCGGACCGCTGAGATGAGAGCCTGGGGGTGGACGTGTGAAACCTGTATCGGTCGAGGTGCATGTCGAGCTGGGGGCTTCGATGCCCAGCTCGGGGTGGCCTTCCGTCGTTGGGTGCAGCGCGACCCGAAGTAGGTCAGAGTAGTTTTCCCCAGTCGTCAGGAGGGATGCGCACTGATGGTGCGTTGCGGGGCCGTGTCGTAGTCGGGGCTTCGGCTCCGAGTACGATCTTGTTGCGCTTCGCTTCGGGTTCGTTTGCCAATTAGCCCTCTGGGTCAGCAATCAGTCCACAACCCCCCCCCTCCTGGCAGCAGAGGCCTCGGTGCACCACGGGCTCCGCGAGCGGCTGGAGGCGTTCCTCTGGGTCCTGTGCTGGATGGTGTGCAGCGCGACCTTCGTGATCTACAACAAGTGGCTGTTCACGAAGGAGCGCACGGGGGGGAGGGGAATGGACAGGGAAACGAACACCGACACAAACATGAAAACTCGGGGGTCCGCGCGGACTTCTCGGAGCGGTGCTGGGCCCCCTTCCCTGGCGCGCGGAGCGCGCCAGGGGCGGCGCTGGAGGCGCCGCCATGGGGGCCCAGCACCGATCCAAGAAGTCCGCGCAGCCCTCCGAGTTGTTATGTTTATGTCATCATTGTTCGTTCCCCTACGGAGGAGCGAAGCAGACCCCCGGCTTCCAGGGGGCCGCATGCGAACCCTACCCCTACCCCCCACGATTTCTGAGGGGGAGAGGGGGGTTCACGTCGCTCGGGAGCTCCCGAACGCAGTGGATCCCCCCCCCTCAGAAATCGTGTGGGGCATGGGTAGGGTTCGCACGTGGCCCCCTAACTTGCGCAACGCTGGGAGGAGGAAGAGGAGGAGAAGGAGGAGGAGGAGGAGGAGGAGGAGGAGGAGGAGGAGGAGGAAGGGGGCAGGAGGAGGAAGAGGAGGAGGAGGAGGAGGAGGAGGAGGAGGAGAGGAGGGTATCGCATGCAGCCCCCTGAACAAGGAAAGGACGCCCCAGCTTCGGGAGGCTCGCCTGCGGGCCCCCAGTGGGGCCAGCAGAAGTCCGCCCGCAGCGCGGAGCCCGCGCGAGTGCTGGGCTCCAGAGCTTGTGGAATCCACGCAGTGACATCAGGACGTCGGAGGTATATGGGGAGGAGGAGGGAGGAGGAGGAGGAGGAGGAGGAGGAGGAGGAGGAGGAGGAGGAGGAGGAGGAGGAGGAGGAGGAGGGAGGAAGGAGGAAGAGGAGAGGAGGAGGAGGAGGCGGAGGAGGAGGAGGAGGGTGATGACGAGGAGGAGGAGGAGGAGGAGGCGGGGAAGGAGGAGGGAAGCGTCCGCTCCACGAGGAGAGGGACGAGCGTGGGGGCATTGCGGACTCGCCTCCTCCTCGGGGGCACCCCGCGTGCCTCCAGATCTAGTCGTCTCCTTCCCGCTCCCCCACTGTCGCCCCCCTACGTCTCGGTGTATCCTCCCTGGCGTCCTGCATCTCGTTCCCCTCCCTCGTCGCTCGCTTCCTGCTGTCTGTTGCCCCTCCTGATGGACGTTCAAGTTGCCCTCGCCTCTTCCAGGACCTCCGAGTGGACTCTAGAGGGAACAATGGGAGGTGGCGGAGAGGTGGCCAAGCAGGGATGCATATGTCTGTTGGTGCGGCTGCCTACGGCGGCGACGTGATCTGTGGCACAGACGATACATAAGTCGCGTGAGGCATCATTTCTTGTCCCGAAGCAGCAGCGACACGTGCCGCTGCAGTAGTAAAGTGTTTGCTGCATCGTCTGAGCTTCGGCGCTCCAGCACTCTCACCATGCTCGACCAGGCCGCTCTCCCGGACGAGCAAGGCAAGGCTAGGCGAAGCCCCACGCGTGCACGAAGCCCAGTCCGATACCGGACGCGGAAGGAAACGATTGCACGATTTGAAAGGAAGGGGGGGGGGGTGTTTGGAACCGGCCCCCCCCCCCCTGGATTGAAGGGGGGGAGTTCGACCCCCCCCCCTCTCCCGTGACGGAGGGGGGGGGTTAGAACCCCCCCTCCCCTTCCCTCCTCTCTCCCCCTCCTCGGGCCGGCGCCGGCGTCGGCGGCGGCTGGCTGCGGCGGCGGGGAGCGTCGATGAAGACGATGTTTTCCTTGTCTGGGCCGGCGCCTGCGGCGGCTGGCGGCGGCGGCGGCGGGGAACGTCGAAGAGGACGACGGCGACGACGATGACGACGATGACGACGCACCGCCACCATGCCTTGATTTTGGGTCAGAGTCCAAATGGATGCCTCCTGGGTTCCTCCTGGGCGCCTCTTGGGTGTCTCTGGGGGCCTCTCTGAGGCGGTGGGTGTGGTGGGTTGTGGTGGTGGTGGTGGTTGTGGTGGTGGTGGTGGTGATGTGGTGGTTGGTGGTGGTGGTGGTTATTGTGGTGGTGGCGGTGGTGGCGGTGGTGGTGTGGTGGTTTGTCGTGGTGGTTGTGGTGGTGGTACTGGTTGTGGTGGTGGTGAGTTGTGGTGGTGATGGTGGTGATGGTTGTTGTGGTGGTGGTGGTAGTTGTATGGTAGTTTGTTGTGGTAGTGGTTGTGGTGGTGGGTGGTGGTGGTGGTGGTGGTGGAAGTGTGGCGGTTTGTGGTGGTGGTGGTGGTGGTTGTGGCGGTGGGTGGTGGTGGTGGTGGTGGCGGTGGTGGTGGTGGGTTGCGGAGGATGTGCTGGTGGTGGCGATGGTGGTGGTTGTGTGGTGGTTTGTGGTGGTGGTGGTGGTGGTGTTGTGGTTTACGGTGGTGGTGGTGGTGGTGGTGATGGCTGTGCTGCTGGTGGTTGTGGTGGTGGTTGTGGCGGTCGTGGTGGTGGTGGTGTGGTAGATTGTGGGGATGGTGGTACTGGTGGTGGTTGTTGTGGTGATGGTGCCTTGTTGTGGTTGTGGTGGTTGTGGTGCTGGCTGTGGTGGTGGTGGTTGTGTGTTGATTTGTGGTGGTAGTGGTGGTGGGATGAGGTGGTGGCTTTGGTGGTGGTGGTGGCGGAAGTTGGTTGTTCTGGTGGTAAGGTGGTGGTTGTGGCGGTGGTGGTGGTGGTGGTGGTGGTGCTTGTGTGGTGGTTTGCAGTGGTGGTGGTGGTGGTTGTGTGGTGGTTTGTGGTGGTGGTGGTGGTCCTGTGGTTTGTGGTGGTGGTGGTGGGTTGTGCTGGTGGTGGTGGTGGCGGTGGTTGTGGCGGTCGTTGTGGTGGTGGTGGTGTGGTAGAGTGTGGTGGTGGTGGTAGTGGTGGTTGTTGTGGTGGTGGGTTGTTGTGGTTGTGGTGGTGGTGGTGCTGCTGGCTGTGGTGGTGGTGGTTGTGTGGTGATTTGTGGTGGTGGTGGTGGGCTTTGGTGTTGGTGGTGGTGGTGCTGTTGCTGGTGGTGGTGGTGGGTGGTGGGTGGTGGGTGGTGGGTGGTGGGTGGTGGGTGGTGGGTGGTGGTGTTGGTGGGTGTTGTGGTGGTGTGGTAGTTTGTGGTGGTGCTGGTGGGTTTTGGTGGTGGTGGTGGTGGCGGTGGTGGTGATGTGGTGGCGGTGGTTGTGGAGATGGTTGTGGTGGGTTGTGGTGGTTTGTGGTGGTGGTGGCGTTTTTGGTGGTGGTGGGGGTGTTGTGTAGTGGTTTGTGGTGATGTGGTGGTTGTGGTGGTGGTGGGTTGTGGTGGTTGTGGTGGTGGTTCTGATGGTGGTTGTGGTGGTGGTTTGTGGTTTGTGGTGGTGGTGGTGGTGGTGTGGCCTCTGGGTCTTCCCGCCACCGTGCTTTGGCTTTGGGTCAAGGTTCTCAGGGATGCCTCTTGAGGTCTCGTCAGAGGGGTCTCGGGGGCGTCTGAGGAGCATGTGTGAAGCCTCCTGGACCTTCCTAAGGTCCTCCCGGTGGCTGTTTGGGGGCAAGGGCTCGATACGCCGCTTTGTGTTTCTCCTCTGCGGCTTCTTGGCCCTCTCTAGTCATCGTTGCTGCGTCCCCGCCGTCATACGGAGTGTTCGGTCTCCGTCTGGGCCGACTCCGTCTAGACTCAGCCTCTCCCGATAGGAGGCCGAGCCCATGCGGCGTACTCGGTTTCCGCCTGGGCGTATCCCGTCTGGACTTGGCCCCTCCTGATCGGAGGCTGAGTCCACACGGAGTTAAATCCATACAGCGTGCTCGGTCTCCGTCTGAGCCTATAGCCCGCCTGGACTCGGCCTCTCATGATAGTAGGCTGAGCCCTACGGGGCAAGTTCATGCGGAGTACTCGGTCTCCGTCGGGGCCGACTCCGTCTGAACTCGGCCTCTCTCGAGGGGCTCGATGGGGCGACGGCTGGCCAGCGTGGGTCGGCACAGGCGGGGGGGCAGCGAGAGACCGCCGCAGGGCGGGCCCGCGGGGCAGGCCAGGGGGACCTCCGAGCCTTCCAAGAAGGCCCGCCCCTGCGCACTTCCCCCCCCCCCGGGCGTGCCGCCTGCTCTAGCCAGGTCCCAAGGAGGGTCGGAGGGGGCCTCCGAGACGGCCCCAGAGCTCCTCCCCCCTCCTCCCCTCCCCATCCCCCTCCCCTCTTTCCCCTCCCCCTCCTCTTCCTCCTCCTCCTCCTCCTCCTCCTCCTCCTCCTCCTCCTCCTCCTCCTCCTCCTCCTCCTCCTCCTCCTCCTCCTCCTCCTCCTCCTCCTCCTCCTCCTCCTCCTCCTCCTCCTCCTCCTCCTCCTCCTCCTCCTCCTCCTCCTCCTCCTCCTCCCTCCAGAGCTTCCCAGGCCGCCCAGGGTGGCCCCCAAGGCGGCCGAGGGAGCCCCCCCACGAGGGCCACCAAAAGAGCCTTCCCGAGAGCCTTCCCGAGGGGCCAGCAGCAGTGTGTTGCCTCTCAGGCCTCTCAGCCGTGTTGGTGGGCTCCCCACGTCTCGAGCTGCCGACGCCCCCAAGACGTCCCAAGAGGCCCCCAGAGACCGCCCCGGGACGAAAATAGTACGCACCAGGACTTTGAACATTCCGTTCACGGGAACGAATATTCTTGGGAAACGAATATTCTTGGGCTTCAGGCCTCGGAACACACTAACGAACGCATGCCACATCCAGCGGTCGACGCCTCCCCCATCCCCCCGATGTTCAAAGTGGGCGGTGAGTCTGATGAGATGCACTTCGACCGCAGTCTCCCACGCGCGTGCCAACGTTGAATTTGGGGGGGAGGGGGGGGGTCAGTAATTGCTTCCCTGTACCGTTCCGACGCCCCAAGACGTCCCAAGAGGCCCCCAGGACCGCCCGAGGACGAAAATAGTCCTCACCAGGACTTTGAACATTCCGCTCACGGAAACGCATATTCTTGGGAGAGTGCTTCGCTCCACGGCGGATGGTTTCTCGGGCGCGCCAGCGTCTTGGCTTACAGAGTTTACGTTCAGGGGACCCTGAAATGGGGTGTGCTGGGCCCCAAGCCCTCCACTGAAGGTTGTCCTTCGCCAGGGCCATCCTGGGCCATTGGATGGCGCACAGGCCCTCCTGGCTGAGGCCAGCAGCTTCTACACGGTGGGGGCGTTGGCTAAGGTATTTGCCCCGGAGGCTTCAGACCCTGGAGGATTCATTATCTGATGAGGGCGGCGGTGATACCCATGGCCAAGCCTGAGTTGGTGTTCCACGGGAATTCAGTCCCTGGATTCTTTATCCAATGGTTTCTTGTCCACTGCCCTCACCATGCAGCATTCCAGCGCCCAGGACGGACCTATAGCCAGGCGTGGTGGTGGTGTACTGCTGTCAGCCCTGGTGGCCCGCACGGTTTCAAGTCTTGACGCTTCGCGTTTCCCCGCCAGCCCATCCTCCTCCTCTTCCTCCTCCTCCTCCTCCTCTTCCTCCTCCTCCGCCTCCTGAAGAGGCTCGGCTCCTGGCGCACAGGAGTGATGAGCCTGAAGATCCTGATTACTAAATAATCGGGTCGCTGGAGGCGAGAGACGTCAGTCTACGGCCCTAACGCCCTAACGCCCTCCTCCGCCTCCTCCTCTCCCTCCTCCTCCTCCTCCTCCTCCTCCTGCTCCTGCTCCTGCTCCTCCTCCTCCTCCTCCTCCTCCTCCTCCTCCTCCTCCTCCTCCTCCTCCTATTCAGGGGGATTGCCTGGAGGAGGGGCGCAGGCGAGCACATAGTAAAGCAACGAGGCCAATAGGAGTGACATCGGAGACCTCGGGGGGCCTCTTGGAGCCATCTCGTGGCCGTTTGGAAGCTCCTCGGGCTCTCTCGGGGCCCTCTGGGGGCCCTCTGGGGGCCCTCTCGGGGCTCTCGAGGCCCTCGGGGGGGGCCTCGAGGGGAGTCTGGGGGACGTCTTGGGGGCCACGGCTGAAAAACGAGAGCGGCGTCAATTCTGGTCCCTCCCCCTCGGAGGCCGATCGTTTGCCTCCTGTGGCCCCGTCAGATCGTTCCTGGGAGCCTCGTGGGCGCTCGTGCGTCCTTCTTGGGCGCCTCTTGGGCCTCTCCTGGGCCGTCTTGCAGCCATTTTGTGGCCTCGGAGGCCCATCGGAAGCGAAAAGGCGAAAAGAAAAGCGCGCTGGCTTTCCTCGGGCATCTGAGAGAGTCTGGCCTCCTGGGGAGTACATTGTAAGGCCCGGAGGGCACTTGAAAACCACTTGGGGCTGTCATGGAGAATGTCGGAGGTAGGTTCGCAGCTAGATTGAGCCACCTTGGGAGATAAGTATCTAGGGCCACCCTGAAGGCCGTCGTGCGGCATAGGGGGGGCCCTCTATGGATCCATCCCTGGCAGTTTGGGATGTTCTGGTCCCCCTTGCAGACCCAGGGGAGGGGGTAGGGGTAGAGGTCGAGCTACCCTTCAAGATAGCAGGCCGTCTAGCTCATACAACCCCCCCTCCCAACACATAAGTAACACCCGACAGCAGATCGCTTAGGAACGCCACACATGCCGTGCGCGCCACAGGTTCCAGGTGCAGCAGGCACCCTGGAGGCCCAAGCGTGCCAGGTGCCGCACATGCTCCGCGTGCGCAAACTGCGCCACGTGCTCCAGCCGCGCCAGGTGCGCCAGACACGGTGAACCAATAGGGACCTCAGGTGCTTGGGGCCCTGGCCCCAAGGAGATCAGGATCGTGAGTCCTCCTGAAGCGAAGTGCCGAGCATTCCGTGAGAAGGGCGGCTTCTCCAGGGAGCGCAACGCACCCGCACCGATGGACACAAATCGTGACATTGTGAGGAGTCGTGAAACAGATGAGAGCTCAGAGAACAGAGGGCCCTGCGCATGCTCCAGATTTAGAGCCAGAGTGAATTGTTTTGTTTTTTTCGTAGGGATGGTTGGCCTACGCGCAGCAAGCAATATGCTGCCCCCCCCCCGCCGTCTCTGACAAAAAGCAGTGCAGCGTGGTCGCGGGGCGCCTGCACGTGCGCCAGATTTGGAGGCACAATGTATGTTGCATAGTTCTTTAGAGGGCAGGGGAACCGGGGGGGGGGAACAGGGAAGAGCAGACGCGCTATACCACCTCCGCCGGAATCATTCCATCGCTTTGCGAGCAAATCGGTGATTCTGCCAAGATGCTGTATGATTCGAGGGATCCCACGGGACGCCGCCATCTCCCGATGACGTTCGGAGTGGCTCGAAGCCTTGCTCGTTTATTTTCGTACAGCCCATGGCTGGTCCTGGTGATTGACGGGCGTCGCCAGGACTCGGATCAGCAATTGACTGCGGCATCGGAGCCAGCCTGCGAGTAAAGAAGCGCGCCCAGGGTGGCTTCCCGCACCCGATTTACCTGACCACGTGCCGAGCTCAGCCTGCCTCGAAGTCTTTCTCGGAGGGAGGCAACGGTTCCAGCCGTGTCTGGGCTCGCAGGACAAAACCTCCTCTGCACCTCCATGAGTGCCCTCAGGATGGGGGGGCACGCGTACCCCAGAACAGACGTACCCATGCCGTGGGTACGGCCGTGGACCCCTGCGACGTTTCATTGGGGGTACGTCGCCCAGCCCTCGCATCCGGGCGTTGCAGATTCTTCACAGCGGGCATGTTCCTTCGGCTTCGGCCCCCAGGACCATCACGGATCGATGCGGCTGGAAAATTGGCGTAGAAAGATGGGGTCCGGGGCTCTGGTCGTGATCTCTTGCGATGTTGCCATGTTTGTGGCAACGTCGGTTCTCCGGGAGGGCCACCTGGGGCGCTTCTCCGAGGGCCTCGCCCTCGAGGCATCGGGAGGGCGTCGTCCGGTCCTCTGCGGAGGGCGGCGGAAGGGCAGCGGGAGCTTCTGCGGTGCAGTGCAGCGGCGGGGGGCGCGCCGGCGGAGGCTATGGCGGAAGGCGGGCGGTTCCGGCGGGCGGAAGGCGGGGCGGCTCCCTCCGCTGGCGGAAGGCCGGGCGGCTCCGCCGGGCGGAAGGCCAGGCGTAGGGCCAGAGCGTCCTGGCTCGCCTATAGGCCTACCAAACAATGTTCTAAGGACCTCTTGTGGTTTCCACGAAGTGTTCCTAGAACATTTCTGGCGGAGTCTGTCTTGGTTTAACACATCGGGTTCATGTTCTAAGAACATTGCTTTGTGCTTAGAATATGTCTGGGTTCTCAGAGCAGCTCGAGGTAGGACTGTATAGGAATGCCGGGACGGTCGGTCCCTGCTCAACGGAAGGCCGGGCGGCAAGGCTGGGCGGAAGGCCGGGCGGCTCTGCCGGCGGAAGGCCGGGCGGAAGGCGGGCGGAAGGCCCATGGGAGATCGTAGAAGCGTGAGCTCGTTGGTTCCGGGAGGCCTGCCCTCGTCCAGCGGCGCCGGGCAGGGCGTCGAGGAGCAGAGGCTGGGCGGCAGCCGCTCTCGACCTCGGCCTGCCGGCCCGGGCGCCTCACCCTGGCACGCGTGCGGGAGGTGCCGGGATGGCCGGGCGGCCGGTTCCTTGGCTTATAGCGCCTCGAGAGGCCTGGGCGCCTGTCGTGTGCCCGCCCCGATTGTTGTGCAGTGCCTCCTGCTGCGGCGCCGGGGGGCCTGGGCGGGCCGGGCCAGCGGGAGTTTGGGCGAGGCAGGGGGGGCGGGGAGGAGCAGGCGGGGGGGCGAGGGGCCGGACCGGCGGGCCGGTGGGGGAGCAGGAAGACAGGCCAGCCGCAACTGGGGGAGCTGTGGTCCTTACCCTCCTGGGGGGCCCATCGATTTCGACACCCCTCTCGGAGGATCGTCGATGCGATGCGTTCCCCCAGGGGGGTAAGGACCACAGCTCCCCCAGTTATGGCTGGTCGGGAGGAGGGCGGATCGGCACCTCTGGCGGAGGGGGGGTGAACGGCTGCAGCCGCAGAGACCCAGCCGTGAGCGTAGGGTGGGGGCTGGCTGTCAGGCGTAGGCGGCGGAGATGGCGCTGTCTGGCCCCAATTTGCCCTCCAGTCCCAGTGGGGGGGGGGGCGTCGGGGAACATTGAAAAAAAACACATGCGGAGCCCGTACCTCCCACCCCACCCGAAATGCGGGTCCTCGGGTTAGGTTGGGGTGGTCTAGTAGGTAATTAGTCCGTCTGCGACGGCGAGGGCCAGGGCTTGTGCAGGATGAGCAGATTTAGGCAGGAGCGGCGCCAGGACAGGAATCACGATTCAGAAGAGCAAGCGGTCAATGAGTCATTCCAAGATTTCTAAGATTCACAAGGTTACATAATTGCTCCACGCGGGCTGCATACACGAAGACCGCTAGATATTGCGGAATTTCTGGAACGTCTCTTGAGCCAGTTGCATCATTGCATCATGCTCGTTGTAACTGCGGAGGGGTGGACATGAGGTGGGCCTGTAATGTGTCGCCCCCAGGTTCCACATGGCTGTGTGCTTCGTGGCTTTCTGGTTTGTGCGCATCGCGGCGCCCGTGGCGGTGCGCGACAGCATAATGCCGGACGCGGAGAAGGCCGCTCATCTTCCCGCGTGACTCTCTGCTCGTCTCAGAGAAGCCCCGATGACGTGAGTATCGTTTGCCGTGGTTTCAGTTTGTGTCGCTCAATCCCGCGTCCGCGGCGGCAAGCTGAAGTGCACCAGGAGGTGCCATCCTGAAGTTCCGCGCTTGGCTGCGACGATGTAGCAGGAGTGAAACAGGTGCCAGGTCGGGGAACCCCGCCCCGGGAGCTCTCGAGCACGTCTTCGCCCTGGCGCCTCGCGCCAATCTGGTTGGCTCTGGCGCCCCTCGGCCGCTGCCGAGGAAGGCTTCGCGCGTGGATCCTCCTCGGGACGCCGCGGGTCGGTGGCCGGCGGGTGGCGGGGACCAGATGGGATGAACTCCGCTCGGCCGTCGAGTGGGCTCTGTTCCCCTTCGCCGGGCGTGCCATAGAGAGATCAGGGGCAACGACAGGGAGGGAGATGAACGGGGGGGGACGCATCGATCCCCAATCGCTCATTCTGTTGCCGAGGGGGGCCCAGTAGGGCCACCCCGCCCAGGAACGTGCGGACTTACTATCGGGGGCCTGTCGCTGATCTATCGGCGATGTATCGCCAATTCCAGGTCGATGCGTCCCCCCCTATCGTCGCCCCCCCAAGAGAGGAAGAGGAGGAGGATGAGGAGGAGGAGGAGGAGGAGGAGGAGGAGGGAGGAGGAGGAGGAGGAGGAGGCGGCGAAAATGAGGACGAGGACTACGACGACGAACTGCGACGGACCCACGGCGACCCACAGCGACGGCAGGAGGACGAGCAGGACAGCGGGACAGGACCGAGGACGAGGACGAGGCCCACGACGAAGACCCACGTCGGCGAAGGCCCCGACCGACCCACGTCCACGGCGACGCCGACGCCGGCGATGGCGGCGGCCGCGGCGACGACGACGACGACGACGCCGCCAAGGGCGGCGGCGGCGACGTCGACGACGACGAGGGCCGCGGTGGCGACGGCGCCAACGGCGACGGCGACGACGACGGCGGCGGGCGCGGGCGCGCTCTGGCAGCCCCGGTTCTGCTTCCGGCCGGGCCGCGGGGGGGGCAGGCCGCGGCCTGGGCCCGCGAGGCGGGGCCTCGCGGGCTGCTCGGGGTCTTCACTGGCGCTCCTCGGGGGCGGCCCCCTCGGGAGGGGGCTGCTCGGGGGAGCCGCCCTCGGTCGAGGCAGGGAAGGAGCCGCACAGCCGGCGCTCACCAGGCACAGGCCCGGGCGTGTCTGCGAGGCAGTCCTGCCCTCCTCGAGTCCTCCCCTCGGGTGCGTCTGCTGCACGGCTTCGCCTTTTTGTCGGGGTGCTCATCCTCATGAAGCCGGGCGTGTCCCTCCACGGGAGGAATGCCGGCTTCAAGAATAGCAGAACATGATCGACCCACGAACCCGGAAAGGAATATAGAAGTGTAAGGCATTGCAGCAGTTTAAAGACACCTGATGGGGCGACGGGCACATGCAATGCTGAATGTATCGATGATGATGTACTGTGCCGAGGGCTGTGCTATGCGACGCCGTGCTGAACTGCGATGTGCCATGCCGCGATTGTGCTCTATATATAGCGTTGTGAATCAAGTCCCCCCTGGCATCCGAGTCCTCACCGAACTGATCTGGAGCGTAAGCTCGAGCTGCCTGAGCAGATGGTAGCTGCCCCAGAACTAATCGACAGAGAGAACATGACAGGAGGACGCGCCGCGAAACGTCCCGAGGGACGCTCCAGGCGACGTGCCAGGGGACGTGCCATGGGGACGCACCGCGGGACGTGCCAAGGGGACGCGCTACGGAAGGTGCCAATGGACGTGCCGCGCGACGTGCCAGGGGACGCGCCGCGCGACGTGCCCGGTGGACTCGCCACGGAACGCGCCAAGGAACGTGCCAAGGTGCATAGTTGAGTGTATCGATCTTGATGTACTGTGCCGACGGCTGTGCTGTGCTGGGCCGTGCTGAACTGCGATGTGCCATGCCGCGATTGTGCTCTATCTAGCGTTGTGGATCGAGTCCTCCCTGGCATCCGAGTCCTCACCAAACTGATCTGGATCGTAAGCTCGAGCTGCCTGAGCAGATGGTAGCTGCCCCAGAACTAATCGACAGAGGGAACATGCCAAGAGGACGCGCCGCGGAACGTCCCAAGGGACGCGCCAGGCGACGTGCCAGGGGACGTGCCATGGGCACGCACCGCGGGACGTGCCAAGGGGACGCGCTACGGAACGTGCCAATGGACGTGCACCGCGCGACGTGCCAGGGGGACTCGCCACGGGACGCTCCGCGGAACGTGCCAGGCAACATGCCAGGCTGCAATGCTAAGGGTATCGACATTGATGTACCGTGCCGAGGGCTGTGCTGTGCCTGGGCGACCTGGACACGTGAAAACACGCGCTTCGCTCAAGACGTTGTCAGCACATCCTCATGCTAGACATCCGCCTGGGCAACCTGGACACGTGCAAACAAGCGTCTCGCTCGAGACATCCTCAACAACTGCTCATGCTAGACATCCGCTTGGGCGACCTGGACACGTGAAAACAAGCCTCTGGTTCGAGACATCCTCAACAAATCCTCATGCTAGATATCTGTCTGGGCCACCTGGAGGCGTGAAACCAAGCGTCTCGCTCAAGACATCCTCAAGACCTGGGCACGTGAAAACAAGCAATCCACTTGAGAGATCCTCAGAATTCAGGTCCCCAGGAGAGGACAATCTATAATACAAAACAAGCGTCTCGCTCGAGACATCCTCAACAAATTCTGAAAATCAAGCGTTTCGCTCGAGACATCCTCGACATTTAATTCGCCGGCCCTACTCCCGCACGTAATTTATCGCAGAATAATTTCGCCGGCCCTACAGCCGTCGAAACCGGGGGGAACCAACTAAAAGAGAACCCTGGGCTCGAGCCCTTTCCGGGAAAAAAAGGGACGACGATCTGAAACATGATCGACCCACGAGCCCGGAAAGGAATATAGAACTGTAACACATGGCAGCGTTTTCAAAGACACCTGATTGGGTGACGGGCAAATGCAATGCTGAGTGTATCGATCTTGATGTACCCTGCCAAGGGCTGTGCTGTGCTGCGCCGTGCTGAGTTGCGATGTGCCATGGCGCGACTGCGCTCTATAGCGTCGTGGATCGAGTCCTCCTTTGCATCCGAATCCTGACCGAACTGATCTGGATCTTAAGCTCGAGCTGCCTGAACACATAGTAGCTGCCCCAGAGCTAATGGACAGGGGAACATGCCAGGAGGACGCGCCGCGAAACGTCCCAAGGGATGCGCCAGGCGACGTGCCAGGGGACGCGCCATGGGGTCGCACCGTAGGACGTGCCAAAGGGACGCGCTACGGAACGTGCCAATGGATGTGCCACGGAATGTGCCAGGGGACGCGCCACGCGACGTGCCAGGGGGACTCGCCAAGGGACGCCCCACGGAACGTGCCAAGGAACGTGCCAAGTTGCAATGCTGAGTGTATCGATCTTGATGTACCCTGCCGAGGGCTGTGCTGTGCTGCACCGTGCTGAATTGCGATGTGCCATGCCGCGGTTGTGCTCTATAGCGTCGTGGATCGAGTCCTCCTTTGCATCCGAGTCCTGACCGAACTGATCTGGATCTTAAGCTCGAGCTGCCTGAACACATAGTAGCTGCCCCAGAGCTAATTGACAAGGGGAACATGCCAGGAGGACGCGCCGCGAAACGTCCCAAGGGATGCGCCAGGCGACGTGCCAGGGGACGTGCCATGGGGTCGCAACGCGGGACGTGCCAAGGGGACGCGCTACTGAACGTGCTGGGGACAAGCGTTTCGCTCGAGACATCCTATCACAATCATCCGAATTCCTACGCGCGGGACGCGGCACGCGCGAGACATCCTCGGAATTCCTGCGAGCGGGACACGAAAACAAACATTGCGCCTGAGATATCCTCTGAATTCTGGCCCCCCACGAGGCCCCCGCTCGAGACATCCCCCAATTTTGCAAAACCAGCGTTTCGCTCGAGACATCCTCAACAAATTATGAAAAACAAGCGTTTCGCTTGAGAAATCCTGTCAAAACCCAAAGAAATCAAAATTCCTGCGTGCGGGACGCGGCACGCGCGAGACATCCTCGGAATTCCTGCGCGAGGAGCGCTTTTCCGTGTCGCGGTCGGCTCTGCAAAACCAGCGTTTCGCTCGAGACATCCTCAACAAATTCTGAAACCAAGCGTTTCGCTCGAGACATCCCCAACTCTGCAAAACCAGCGTTTCGCTCGAGACATCCTCAACAAATTCTGAAAAACAAGCGTTTCGCTCGAGACATCCTCAAAAATAATTTCGCCGGCCCTACTCCGTGCGTGCCCGCTCGCAAAATAATTTCGCCGGCCCAAGTCGCAGGGGGGCCGGGGGGTTAACCTACTAAAAGAGAACCCTGGGCCCGTGCCCTTTCCGGGAAAAATAGGCAGGGGACGATGTTTACTTCGATATGTTTGGGCAATTGTTGGGTTTTCTTTCAAAATCCGCCTGCAGGGGGACATGCCCGACCTAGCATTAAGTCGGGCGTGTCCCCCTACAGGGGGGCGATTCAAAAATAGTCAAAACAAAGCAGTCTGGGGACGATTTTCCCTTGTACGTTTTCTGACCATTTGGGGCATTTGGGGGGGTATTTCTCCTTTGTCGTCCAACATCCCCCTGTAGGGGGCACAGGCCCGACTTGAGCCCAGCATCCTCGGGGTGGCGTTCCTGCCCTCTGCTCGGGGGGGCCGCGGGTGGGGGGCGCGCCGCTCCCGCGGCGGCCATGCCCGCGCGGGGGCCTCCTTTGGGGGGGGGGGGGGGGGCGGCTCCTCGGTGGCCGCGCGAGCTCTGGAGCCAGGCAGGTCTTCTCGGTGGCCGCGCGAGCTTCGGAGCCAGGCAGGTCTTCTGATCGGGCGTGTCCCGCTTACATGGGGAAAGCGACAAAAAACATCTGGGGGCGATTTTAGCTTACATAATTTAGGGGAACCAGAAGTGACATAAACGTAAAAACTCAGAGGTCCGCGCGGATTTCTCGGGTCGGCTCAAGCCATTTTGGCTCAAGAACGTTTAGGTGGTTCAAGCAAGGGCGCAAGCAAGCTCGGACCGCACAGCCAGCACCGTGGAGATATGAGGTCAAGCGATTCCAAGAGTGCAGTCTTGGCTTCACCGGAGTCTAAGAAGCACAAGGGGGAGCGCATGCCACAGGAACAAACATTCGACAATATGTTTGACATGATGACAAAGATGCAAGAGCAAATGGACAACATGCAGCAGACGGTCCAGATCTCCAGCGACACCGCCGGAAAGGCCATGGCAGAAGTACTGAATGTCAAATCTGATATCCAGGGTGTAAAGGCGGATATGGAAGCTTTCCGGGGAGGTTTACCACAATTGGTGAAAGACATCATCAAACAAGAAGTGAGGGGACAGGGGGAAAACCAAGTACCGCCTGTTGGAGGAGGAGTTTTTGGAGGAGGTGGAGGATCAGCTGGAGTACCAGGGAGCGGTGACCATGCAATTTACCAGGGCATCCGGGAGCTCCAAGTTATCGCGAAAGGCCTGAAGGAGAGTTTGGACGAGGACGAGGTTGTCAACCAGGTGAAAGAAGCAGTGAAGACCCTCGGGGCTGAGAATAAGGTTACCAATGTATTCGTGTTCTCTGATCCGTCGACCGTGGGGGTGATCGAGTTCAAGAGTATGGCATCAAAAATCGGATTTTTGAAGCACGCTCGGATTTCCAAGACTAAGTGGGCAAACGGTGGGGACATGTATTTCACGAACAACAACACTCTCCCAAAGAGGAAAATCGACAAAGAACTATGCCAAGTAAAGCATCAGTTGCATCAAAAGGGGTTCAGCTTAAACGATATTTCAATTAACTGGAACGAGGAGGTTGTCGAACTTAAGGGTAAGAGGGTCGCGTTTTGCGAGGGAGGCGAGGTCAAGTACCAGGGGGAAGGCATGGATGTCAAGACCGGCGTGACAGAGCACGCGAAGGAATGGATTGCTAAGCTTGGTGACGGAAAAAAGTAAGTACCCCTACGGCACGGGCCACGAGAAAGGCACCTGGGGAAGGAAGGTTTCATGATGGTAAAGGCAGCGTTGGAGGAGGCAGGGGCGCTTACGCAGATGTTGCGGGCGACTTTCCATTGGCTTCTGTACGACAGGCCGGACACACAGTCATAAGCACTGGGGCGACGACAGTCACAGCTCTGACGAGAGAGGTGCATTCACAATGCGCGCTTATCATATGAATGTCAGGGGTCTGATCTCTGATAACAGAGTTGACGAGTTATTCAGGGAGCTCAGGTCGGTGACTTGGGATTTCATTTGCTTGATTGAGACGTGGCGCTCCGACCAGAGGGAGTACTTCTCATGCGAGGGCGGCCATGTTTTCGCAGGTTGTGGAGGGGACGAAGGAGCCAGAGGAGTAGCAATTCTTGTGTACAAGAGGTGGGCCAACAACATTATCAGATTCAGTCGTGTCACAGAGCGCTTGGGGTACATCGACGTGAACTGCGGTGGTTTGAAGTTTCGTGCATGTTCTGGGTATTTTCCTCACGCTGGTTATCCTGATCATTCCGTGCAGTCGCTGTACGATGCGATATCCGAGCTGCACCGGGAAGCCAAGCACAAGCATTTGCATTTCATCTTAGCTGGGGATTTCAACGCAAAGGTGGGGCGGCGCGAGCACGGCGACGTAGAGAAGTGCATCGGGCAATACGGAATGGAAGATCAGAGCTGCCGTGGGGTCTGGCTGAAGGCGTGGGCTTGCACAAAACGTTTCAGCATCACGAACACTTTCTTTCCAAAGCGGCATCCCTATATGTTCACGCACCGTGGGGCGAACGGCAACGAGCGACAAATTGATTATATATTGGTGGACTTCAGCTTTTGCCTCGTGTACTCGATTCGTGTTCGACTGGCGTCTTGAACATGGGATCAGACCACAAACCAGTGCTGCGGAAAATGCGTTTTGCGAGTCAGCCGAAGCACAATGCCAAAAGAAGGACCACGTACAGCAAGCTCCTCGGAAATATGTTGATGCTCGCCGGTTTACCGAGGAGACCCAAACGAGGAGCAGAGATATCAAAGTCACTGGGGATCCCGATACCGATTGTGAGGTTATCACGAAGATCATGGTTGGTTCTGCTTCCAGTGCCCTAGCGGCTCAGAAATGTCACGTTCAACCTTCAAGGGGCGAGGTGGAGCTGCAGCGGCTTATTTCGCAACGGAAGGAGACGCAAGCTATGACAGGAGCAGAAAGAGCAACTTTGAGCAAGAACATCCGTAAACAGGTCCGGCGCGTCAGAAGGAGCCAGGCCACTACACGAATCCAGGAGGTCCTTACAGCATTCAGGGGCACAAAAAGCATACCGAAGCTGAATACCATCAAGAAAAAGAAGCTGATCACGCACATGACGGACAGCACGGGCGCTATTCATACTGACCGGCAGGGCATCGCAGACGTGTTTGCCGATTTTTACGCCAAGCTGTACAGTGCCACTGCGGCAGCGCATGAACCAGATTGCGATGTAAACGATTTGGAAGCAGAGACAATTCAACCTTCTACCATTGAAGAACTGCGCGAGCAGTTGGCGAGCCCCAAGAACGGTAAGTGCTGCGATCAAGACGGGGCATGTGCAGAGATGTTGAAACATGCTGGTGTTACTGTCGAAGCTTTATTTTTGGATCTGTACAACAATATAATTTCACCGTCGGCGTCCCCGCCGGAATCGTGGAATAAATCGGCTATGACTGTGCTGCGCAAGGCCGGCGACGTCGCTGATGCCAACAATTACCGCCCGATCACCATCATCCCCTTGCTTTACAAACAGTTTGCAAAGTTGTTACACCACAGATTGTGCCCAATATTGGACAAGCGCCAAAGTATGGACCAGGCGGGTTTCAGGAAAGGCCTCAGCACCGTGCACCACATGTTTGCTGTGTCTATGCCTCAGGAGAAATGCCACGAATAGCAGTGTAGCTTGTGGCTCGCCGCCCTGGACTTCAAAAAGGCATTTGATTATGTTGAACACCGTTCTTTGTGGCGCGCGCTTGCCCGACACGGCGTTCCATCCGGATACATATCTCTGCTTCAGAAGCTTTACACTGGACAAACAGCCAGAGTACGCGCTGATTGCCCGAGCAAGCCTTACGAGATCCAGCGTGGAACGAAACAAGGGGACCCGCTGAGCACTTTGTTGTTCAATTGTCTCATAGAAGACGTTGTGAGCGAAGTGAAGCAGAAATGGCTTGGGAAGGGTTGGGGCTTGAAGATGGGATTCACGGGGCACGCGCAGCTGACAAATTTACGTTTTGCGGATGACATTCTCCTCGCGCGCAGCACGCTGAGGCAGCTCGAGGCCATGCTCCGGGACATCAAAGGCGCCGCGGCCAGAGTTGGACTCGAACTACACCCAGACAAAACAAAGATTCTGAGCAACGCGACCAGGGGCACAGGCAGACCGAAGGAGCCGAAGGTCATGATTGGCGACATAGGCATTGATATTGTTCCTTATAGCGGAAGCGCGAAACATCTTGGCAGAATGGTGGGTTTCGACCGGCCCCATGATGTGGAGATCAACAATCGCATTCGTTGTTCTTGGAAGTGTTTCATGCAGCGCCGCGCAGAGCTCACGGACAGAAGCTATCCATTAATTGCGCGTCTCCGGTTGTTTGACAGTACAGTGACTGCCGCGATGCTCTACGGCTCGGCCACGTGGGTGCTGACGCGCGAACTCGAGAACAGCATTCGTCGAACGCAAAGGAAAATGCTAAGAATGATTATCCGCATGCCCAGGCGCAGAGAGCACCGACAGTCAACGACTGCATCGTCATCGTCGGCGTCTTCTTCCTCTTCCAGCGATGCATCGCACGCTTGCGATGCGGATCTGGAGCCATGGGTTGATTGGGTGAGAAGGGCTACGCATGATGCTGAACACCGTGTTGCGCGTCTGAATCTACGTGATTGGGTTGCAGAACGCCGCAAAGCCGCAGTGCGTTGGCTTGGACGCATGAGCACTGACACAGAGTCGTGGGCACAGATTGCATCTAACTGGGAGCCAGAGAACCGCGTCCGGCGGCGTGGGGGGCAGTGCAAACGCTGGCTGGAATGCACCCTCGAGTACCAGAGCTGAGGGCGCTGAGGCGCCACCGCGCCACCCGTCTCGGGACGGCCTCCGGGCCGATGGAGCGCGTCGTGCGTTCCCCCTCCTTGGCGCGCGGAGCGCGCCAGGGGCGGCGCCGGAGGCGCCGCCGGGGGGCCCCAGCGCCGATCCGAGAAATCCGCGCGGACCTCCGAGTTTTTATGTTTATGCCACTCTTTGTTCCCTTATAATTCGGAATATTTTTTGCATGCTTAATTTTTCGCCCAAGATCCCCCAGTGGGGGGGCGCGCCCGGCTTGACATTACCAGTGGCGGCCTGTTTCTCAATCCCAGGACTTTTTGAGGGTCGGGGGCGACGTCGGGGTGGTGTGGTGTATACTTGGTTCCCCGCTCTCCCGGGAAGCATCGGGAAACGTATACACCGAGACCCCGTATGCACCAGGATCCGCTTTCTTGTGCAAATCTCAGTGCAGTGCCGCAAAGAGTATCGGTGTATAGATGTATAGAGTTCGGTTCCCTCTGCGCTGTTCCAACCCATTGTGGCCTTGATCGCCAGAAGGAATTTCGAGCACTAAGAAAAGACCGAAAGTTAAGGATTTTCCCGTGTCGGGCCCCGGGAGGCCATACTCGTTCGACACCGTTTCGATAATTTTTCTGGGTGCTCGAAATGATTTCTGGGATTTGGCCCTCAAGTGCGATGGGGGCAACACAAGGCAAGTCTCTCTACAGGAGGAATATAAAACATGATCGACCCACGAACCCGGAAAGGAATATAGAACTGTAACACATGGCAGCGTTTTCAAAGACACCTGATTGGGTGACGGGCAAATGCAATGCTGAGTGTATCGATCTTGATGTACCCTGCCGAGGGCTGTGCTGTGCTGCGCCGTGCTGAATTGCGATGTGCCATGGCGCGACTGTGCTCTATAGCCTCGTGGATCGAGTCCTCCTTTGCATCCGAGTCCTGACCGAACTGATCTGGATCTTAAGCTCGAGCTGCCTGAACACATAGTAGCTGCCCCAGAGCTAATGGACAGGGGAACATGCCAGGAGGACGCGCCGCGAAACGTCCCAAGGGATGCGCCAGGCGACGTGCCAGGGGACGTGCCATGGGGTCGCACCGCGGGACGTGCCAAGGGGACGCGCTACGGAACGTGCCAATGGATGTGCCACGGGATGTGCCAGGGGACGCGCCACGCGACGTGCCAGGGGGACTCGCCAAAGGACGCCCCACGGAACGTGCCAAGGAACGTGCCAAGTTGCAATGCTGAGTGTATCGACCTTGATGTACCGTGCCGAAATCAGTGCTGTGCTGCGCCGTGCTGAATTGCGATGTGCCATGGCGCGATTGTGGTCTATAGCCTCGTGGATCGAGTCCTCCTTTGCATCCGAGTCCTGACCGAACTGATCTGGATCTTAAGCTCGAGCTGCCTGAACACATAGTAGCTGCCCCAGAGCTAATGGACAGGGGAACATGCCAGGAGGACGCGACGCAGAACGTCTCAAGGGACGCGCCAAGCGACGTGCCAAGGGACGTGCCATGGGGACGCACCGCGGGACGTGCCAAGGGGACGCGCTATGGAACGTGCTGGGGACAAGCGTTTCGCTCGAGACATCCTGTCGAAATCATCTGAATTCCTACGCGCGGGACGCTGCACGCGCGAGACATCCTCGGAATTCCTGCGAGCGGGACGTGATAACAAGCATTTCGCCTGAGACATCCTTTGAATTCTGGCCCCCCACAAGGCCACCGCTCGAGACATCCTCCAATTTTGCAAAACCAGCGTTTCGCTCGAGACATCCTCTACAAATTATGAAAAACAAGCGTTTCGCTCGAGACATCCTGTCAAAATCCAAAGAAATCCAAATACCCGCGCGCGGGACGCGGCACGCGCGAGACATCCTCAGAATTCCTGCGCGAGGGGCGCTTTTCCGTGTCGCGGTCGGCTCTGCAAAACCAGCGTGTCGCTCGAGACATCCTCAACAAATTCTGAAACCAAGCGTTTCGCTCGAGACATCCCCAACTCTGCAAAACCAGCGTCTCGCTCGAGACATCCTCAACAAATTCTGAAAAACAAGCGTTTCGCTCGAGACATCCTCAAAAATAATTTCGCCGGCCCTCTTCCCGCACGTAATTTATCGCAGAATAATTTCGCCGGCCCACCTCCCGTCGAAACCGGGGGGTAAACCAACTAAAAGAGAACCCTGGGCCTACGCCCTTTCCGGGAAAAATTGCAAAAAGATAGTCGGGAGACGATCCTTCGAGCATTTGTTAGATGCAATGTTTGAGCATTTGTTTTGTATCTTTTGTTTGTCCTCCAGAATCCGCCTGTAGGAGGACATGCCCGAACTGATCGTCACGAGCTGGAGCGAACGCTCGAGCAGCTGGTCGGGGCGGCGGCCACGGAAGGGTCGGCCTTCCCAGTCGGCCACGGCGGGGCGCAGCTCGAGAGACCGGCCAGGACGGTGTCGATGGAGACGGTCGGGGGCATTCATTCGGCGGCGAGCGAGAGGGGGGGAAGTGAGACGAGAAGGCATTCTCAGAAGGCTCGGAAGCTCTCCAGCCGAATGCGAAGTTCTCTGAGCCTGCCCCGAAGACACAAAAGGCCTCTCAGAAGGCGCGAGGGCTTTGAGAAACCCCGCCGCCCTCTGAGAAGGCCTTCTCCTTCTCACTTCCCCCCCTCGCTCGCCGTCGATTCATCTGAGTGGTCGGTCCCAAACGGGACCCCATGGAAAGGGACTTTTGAGACGGGCGATGCCAATGTCTCGAGTCCTCTCGGCTTGGCCCGCAAGGTCGTCGCACGACGCTCTCGCTCGCACTTCGAAGTCTCGGATGCAGCGCCGCGGTCTTGGAAGTCCCGTTCGCTGGCGTCGCATCAGGCATGGGCTCTGGGCGAGCTCTAGTTATACGTCGGGCACGTCCTCCCGCACATGGACATTACATTCGAACCCTGTGGCCCAAGATGCCCCCCCGACCCCCCGAAATTAATATTGATGGCGTGGCGACGGGGGGGGCGTGAGTGGACAGAAATACCCGAACCCCGGAGCACCGCCTTTACTGAGATCAACATTGATGTCGGGGGCGCGGGGGTGATTTAGAATCTCCCTCGAATGTGTGAGGGTTCGAACATATCGTCCATCTGCTGTCCCACAGGCGGATTTTGGAAGCAAGTGAAAAAGATTCCGAGCTTCTCAACAAGCGTCGGGGGGGGGGCGTCGCCCCCGCCGACAGCCCCACATCGACCCGCGTCGCGGGCAGCCAGCGGGCGCCGCAGGCGCTCCGAAACCCAGTCGCGGCGCGACGACGAGACGGGATGGACCCCCGTCGGGAGGGGTATCCCCCCACGCTTATTAAGGGAAATGCAAGGGATCGTCGGGCCCAGGCCCCCTCGCGTCGTGGGAAAATCGTGGCGGGAGGTGTGGCGCTGTTTTCTGCCTCCGGGGGCCCCTCCCGGGCGTCGGGGCCGTCAAAAACCGGCTCAGGATGAAACAAGCCGGTCCAGGGGACCTTCGCCCTCCAGCTTCCGCACCTTCCGCGCGGCAGGTTCCACGCCGCGGCGGCCGCCGCCGCGGCCGCCATCGCGGCTTCCGCCGAGGCCGCAGCAGCGGTTTCGGCGGCGGCGGCGTCCGCTGCGGCGCGGCACCTGCCGCGCGGAAGGTGCGGGAAGGTGGAGGGCGAGGGGAAGGGGTCCAGACCTCGGGGGTCGACGTTGTGAAAAAATTAGGTCGCCGGGGGTCTGGGAACGGGGTCGAGAGATCATCGGACGGGGTCGAGAGATCGTCGGACGTGGAAGGATGGGGGGACGAGGAGAAGTCCATCCCAGAGCGTTTTTCGGAGCGCTCTCAGAGCGTTCCGGAACGCTTCGAGAGGGCCGCGGCGCCCGAGACATCCTCTTCAGAGCTGCTGGATCTCAGAGAGTCTCGACTTATCCTCACCCGAAATGGTCCTCGTCTTGGCTTCGTCTCAGATCGGGCGTTATTATTAGAGGTGTCCCCAGGATTTCCATGGAGGCACCCACGGCCTCCGGGGCACCCCATCACGAGGCCCAGCCTCCTCCTCCTCCTCCTCCTCCTCCTCCTCCTTCTCCTCTTCCTCCTCCTCCTCCTCCTCCTCCTGCCGCAAATGGAGCGAAAGGCTGAGGGCACCTTTGGCAGCCCCCGAAGAGGAGAGACCGGTCGGGGCCAACGAAAAGACGCGGCACGCGGCGCGAAATCTTTGCAACGTCTGGGCCGAGAGCTCCCATAGAGAGACCTGCGGACCGAGAGAACCAGATATAATGGGGGGCACTTCAGAGCCAATGCGCAGACCAGCCAGCCAGACCTGTCTCAGGTGCCCCGTGCCCCCCCCCCCCCCCAGCAGGGTGGATGCCAAGCCTTTATGATGTTCCAACCTACTTTAGCCTTGATTACCAGAAAGAATTTCGAGCGCCAGAAAAGTACCCCAAAACTCGGGCCCTGGGAGACACTGTTTCGACACTCTTTCGACACTCTTTAGACACTTTTCCGGGTGCTCGAAATTATTTCTGGGATTTGGTCCTTGAGTACGATGGGGGCAACATAAGCCAAGCCCACAGTTCCAGCAGCGATGGTGGGTGAGGGAGGGGAGGCAGGGGAAGGGCGTCACATCTTTGGGGGAGGGAGCGCAGGAGTGAATTGGCGAGGGCTGAGACATCTTATAGGGGCATCCCGGAAGCAGTTATGACTTCAGCGACGGGTCAGTCGAGGTTGTGCCGTGTGTGCATCTCTGCTTGATCTCCTGCTCCAGGTGATACCATGGGACACGTATTTGTACTGCCTCCTTCCCATCTCGGTGCTCTACGGCTACTGCCTGGGCGCAGGGAACTTGGCCTTCATGTTTTCGTCGGTCGGCCACTGTCCTTGTCCTCACACCTTCGTGGCAAGACGAGGGGGGGGCGAAGAATGAAGCTTGCACTTTTCCAGTGCTAGGCTCGACAAGAACTCGGGGGTCCCCCATGTACAGCCAGCCCGCACAGCAAGGATGCAAGGGCGCCCTCGAGGGCGCGAAGTTGTTCGCGCTTCGCGCTTCGTGGTTCGGCTCCGATTCCTCCTCATCCTCCTCTTCTCCCATGGGAGGCGGCGCGAGAGCGCGAAGTCATTCGCACTTCGCGCCTCGCGCAGCGCGACGCGCGAAGTTGGGAGCCCTGGAGGATGGGCAACCGTCCCACGGATACCTTCGCGTCCTTGCCTCCTCGGTCCATCCCTGGCCACCGCTTTCGGCCGCGCCCCGCTCGACAAGCTTCGAAAGGGGACGTCCTGGGCTTTTTGCATCCTCCTCCTCCTTCTCCTCCTGAGGCTTGTTTTCGACGCCACCACGCCGGAGAAGAAGCGGAAGAAGCGAACAAAACGATCCAATCATCGGTCTACGCGCCCACCTGCTGACGATCCACTGTACCAACACTACCTACAGCAGAGACTCGACGCCCACGACGCCGCAGCCAGCACTGACGACAGGAGCAATCACATCACCAAAGCCCTTGTCCAAGCTCACGGCGACTACCATGAGTACCACGACAGTTCACCGCGACACCAAGCACACGAAGACGACGTCACATCAAACAATAAGCTGCGCGACCTCATTGACCGACGGCGCAGCACACCGCATGCCGACACAACCACCAGGAGTACACTGAGCAAACTCATTTTGAAACAGCTTCGAACCATCAAGCGCGTCCGGGAAAACGCCAGGATTGAAACCATTGTGTGCCAGTTCAAAAACCTCAAGAGAATCGCGGGCACGAAAACGTCCGAGAAAAAAGACATGAGCGCGTCAATGACAACCACAAGCGGCGACGAAACAAGTGGCAGACAGAGCATCGCGGACGTCTTCGCCACCTTTTACGAGCAACTCTATAAAACACCTCAGGACGACAGCGACATTTCTAGCAACACCGACACGGCAACAGACTCGAGCATACCACCACTCACACCAAAAGAGCTTCGACATGCAATCAAGCAATTGAAAAACGGCAAGTGCAGCGACACTGCAGGACTCACAGCCGAACTTCTCAAAGCGGGGGGAACCGCCATTGAATCGCACTTACTTCAGCTTTACAACGACGTTATCAAGCCAAACCACCCATCACCCACACAATGGAAGAGAACGACGATAACGGTGACATACAAATCAGGGGACCCCAAGCTACCGCAAAACTACCGACCGATCGCCATCATCTCACTGCTGTACAAACTCATGTCCCGCCTCCTCTGCAATCGACTAGAAGCCACGTTCGACGCACAACAGAGCCCTGACCAGGCTGGCTTCCGGCGAGGCTTCAGCACGGATGACCACCTCTTCACGACGGCAATGTTGCACGAACAATCACACTGTTGGCAGTTACCGCTCTGGGCGGCAGCAATCGACCTCAAGAAGGCGTTCGACTGCGTGGACCACAAGCACCTATGGGACGCTCTACGACAGCAACATATTCCCGAAGCGTACATCACCCTCATTCAGCACATGTACAATGATCAGACGGCCACTGTCCGCACTGACACCTCCAGTCGCAGTTTTAGCATACAGCGGGGTGTGAAGCAGGGAGATCCGCTCAGCTCCTTCCTGTTCAGTGCGCTGCTGGAGCATATCTTCCGACAAATCAAGCCCGGCTGGCAACGCAAAAAGTTTGGCATCAAGCTCGGTTTTGCTCAGGAAGCAAACATCACGAGCCTACGCTTCGCAGACGACGTTCTGCTGTACGCCCCGAACCCTCGCCAACTTACATGCTTATTGCGCGACTTGAAGAACAAAGCATCCTGCTGTGGACTCTCACTTCACCCCGACAAGACCCATCTTCTCACCAACGTCAGCCGGAGGGCTGGCAGAACAATTACGCACATCGTCTTAGATGGTGCACGCATAGACATTCTACCCAACGACCAGAGTACGAAATATTTGAGCACAAAGTTATTGTTCCACGACTTCCACGGACATGAGCTGAAAAACAGGATCGCCGCGGGATGGTCGAAGTTTCACACTACGGTGTGAACTTGCCAACAGAAAGCTCCAATTGCACAGCAGACTCCGACTCTTCAGCGGCACGATCACACCATGCGTTATGTACGGTTGTTCTTCGTGGACACTCACCAAGGATATGCTCATCACGCTACAACGAACACAACGGAAAATGCTCCGACTGATCATCAATACGCCGAGAAGACGGAACACGCTGGAAGCAAGCAGACAGACAGCACACGCCAGCTGCAACACCAACAACGGCACACGTGTCGACGTCAACGACACCGAATCCAGCACCGACACCAGGACCGACAACAGCACCGAACGGCGACGACGACGACGACACCAACACCAGCACCAGCACCGACCACAGCACCAGCACCAACACCGAACACAGCACCAGCACCAGCACCAGCACCAATCGAAAACAGTGCCAACACCGTCAATAGCACCTGCACCCACAACAGCACCAGCACTGACAACACCAACACCGACACCGACACCAGCACCGACAACAGCAACCGACGGAGACAACGACGATGGATCTGACTCTTGGGTTCACTTCGTACGGAGAAGTACCTCCACCGCTTTGGCACACGCCAAACGAGCACGAGTCGACGATTGGACCGACGTATACTTCAAGCGAAAATGGGCGTTCGCAGCACGTGTGGCCAACCACGATCACGACAGATGGACGCGACTGAGTGCAAGTTGGGACCCATGCGCGCACGACCTACGCCCAGCCTTTCGCCGACATGGCGGGCAAAAGAAGCTAGGGCATGATGACATTGCATCTTATCTACATGACGTGGTCGACACCGACAACGATTCCAAATGGTGGGTGTTGGCCCAGAACTTACCATGGTTGAAGACTCGAGAAGAAGGCTTCTTGGACTACGTGCGTCGCTTCCTCCACTCCGGCAACTACAACGAATGAGCCTTCTGGCGCTCCGGCGCCCCCGCCGGGCTCTCATAGGGCCGTCCTTCCGGGACGTTTTCCGGCGCTCTGCTCTCTGCTCCTCCTCCTCCTCCTCCTCCTCCTCCTCCTCCTCCTCCTCCCCCTCCTCCTCCTCCTCCTCCTCCTCCTCTGTTTCCCCCTCGTCCTCCTCCTCCTCCTTCAGGGCTCGGCCTTTTGCATCCTGGTCGCACATCCTCATGCTGCGGGCCGACCGCAGTCCTGAGGTTGGCTTCGGCTTGGTGCGGACGTCGGTGCGGTCTTGCGACGCGGTGAACGGGGCGGGGGGGAGCGCTCGGCGCATTTAGGCGTAAGTCGGGCATGTCCCTCTCCACGAGGAAAACTCAAACGTAGTACAAAATAGTTTGGGGACGATTCTCCGAGTGTTTATCTGATATGTTTAAACATTGTTGTCGTCCAACAACCCGCTCGTAGGAGGACATGCCCGATGCACACGTAGGCCTAACAATCGAAGATCATTGAAGGCTCGCTCCCGCCGTGTGCAGCCCAGGACCGGCAGGACGAGTTTGATACAGGCACCTGGTACGGTCATTGTTTCTGATGCCCTTGCCCAACGTACTGATACTATATGTGCGTCGCCCCCCCCCCCCCCCCCCCCCCAGGGGAAACATCCTATAGTATATGTGTCGTGGCGGGCGCTTTCTGGCCACACCGCTCAGGAAACGATATACTACAAGATGGGTCTTCTATCTGTTCGGGTCGGACGCGCGCTTCCAAGGAGGACATATAGTACCAGTATGTCTCTGTGCGTCCCATGAGTAGACAACTTCAGTATTTCTTCCCCCTTCTCGGAGCAGCCGAACACTTGTAAGTGCACAAAGTTGTCCCCCAGCAAGGGACTGACACTGTCTGTGATCAGCGAGCTTCTGCGTCTCGTCCAAGTGTGGCAATAGTGCTGGGAACAATGCCAGCCTCCGATGTTGTGCCTCTATTCGCGGGTCTCTCGAATTCCTTATGTAAGCGCGGGCTTAATAATGAATGCGGATGCTGGTTCTGAGCTCAGACCATCTGGTTTTCGGTTTCAGAGAGACCCACACGAACATTGTGCTACGCGTACCTCCTATGTGCCGATGCCACGGGTCGCCCTCTTGGTTCATTGTTGCTGTCGGTGTCTCCACAGTCCGCCGTTTCTGTGTATGCCATACCGGCATGTGCAACCGTATTGCTTCATAATTCTACTGTTTGGCAACATCTTCGCAATCTGCGTCTAACGCAAGCGTTCACAGTAAGTGCCGCTGGCAGGTCGCATTCTTGCAGATGGTCAAGCCGATCAATGTCCTGTTCACTTCCCTGGCGGCATTTGCCTTCGGATTGGAGGACCATTGTTTTGTCCACAGCTTGGGGCGATGCTGAGGATCTGCTGAAGTCCTCCTCTTCGCCCCTCTTCCTCCTCTTCCTCTTCTGCCCTTTCCTACTCCTGGCAGGATATTTGGGCACGCTCGACCTACTGGCAGAGTGCGTCTGGGAACTTATTGTGCGCGTGAGGGTTGATTGGCTATCGTGCGTGGACGCCTCGGGAATCGCTTCGGCCACCTGAGTCAGCATTCTGGTCCTTTTCCCCCGCTCTGGAGTTGGACTGTGACTTTCGAAGCCCAGTTTTGGGCAGTGGGCAGGAACCGGTGCTAACAGAGATGGTTCCAGCCAGAGTCGTGTATATCCGGGTCAGTGGGAGGTCAGTCGCGGCTCATTTGCTGGCGCCGTTCCTTTACTTCAGTTGCGATTCGCCACGCTCGCGCTGCGTACCACTTGTCAGCAGTCAGTCCACGTTCCATGATCGGGGAACTCTCGGTCTCGGTCCACGGTGAAGCACTCATATGCAAGAGAGCGCGCAGGTTATCAATTCCATGGTCGCGTCGCTTCTCGGCGAATGGAGTGGAGAGGGAGGGCGGAGGGAAGGTGAGAAGAACTTAGAGGAGAGGAGGTCGGTCAAGCGCGCCCCTGCGAGACCTCTGAGCCTCTCGAGCCCGCGGTGCTTGGTTGGCATCGCCGCTCTGCGCGCTCCGTGAACACGCAGGCATGCTCGTTTTGGGCATGCCTGGGAAGTCTTCACCATCGCCTGCGCCGCTGGCCCGGGATGATGTTCGGCTCGGTGGGGTGGTGGTGCAGGCCATGACTCTGGTGAAGTCGGGCCTGTCCCTCTACAGGAGGGATCTTCAAAAGTAGTAAACACTTGTCTGGGGTAGCCTGGGGACGATGTTTTGTTGGCTCTTGTTGACCATTTTGGAGTATGTTTTGATTCTCTTATTTTTCGTCGAGAATCGGCCTGTAGGGGTACAGGCCCGAGACGATGGCTCCAGCCCAGGGCCCCGTTGCTTCTCCGCCCAGGCTGGCGGCAAGCGGGTCCCAGGCCTTCGCCGACGCCGCGCTGTTCGCAGGACGGCCCCGGGAGGCCTCATCTGGTTACGTACAGGCAGCCCCAAGGGAGCCCTCCAAGGTCCCCAAATGGGGCGTTCCAAACGCGGCCCTTCCTTCGAGGGTCGACGAAGGTCTTCCGCGGCGGAAGGCGGCGAAAGGCCGGCGGACGTAATTTGAGGCCGCCACCGCCGGCGGAAGCCGGCGGAAGGCCGGCGGGAGGTGGCGGAAGTAAAAGATGCGCCTTCAAGAAATGAACACGTTTTTTGGTTCAGGGTTTCCGAAGTCGCCCAAACAGATCCCCGAAACGGCCCCAAAGAGCATCCCAAGAGAGGTTCAGCAGAACTCCAAGAGGTCCCCCCCCACACCTCCAAGCCGAGGCTCCGCCCAGCAAGGAGTGTCACAGCTGTGCGTTGTGCAGTGGAGACCCATGTCAAGAAACGCCCTGCTTGCCTCCAGGGTGCCCTAGGTTTCTTGGGCTTCGATGGTTTTGCTAATGGAGGATGACGATTAATAAATGACCGGGGGTCGTGTTCACGCGGCGGCGCCCGGGATGACGATTAGAAAAAACCGGCCGCGGGCTGGGTTACTATTTTTGTACCGTTCTCCTCCAGTCAGAAAGCTGCGGAAATAGCAGGAAACTTGTTTTAAATCGTTCTCTCCAATTTGTTGTATTAATCGTCATCCCGCATTATGGAAGACACGGCGTTCCCACACCAACAATCCATGGACGCCCTGGGGCCTCAGGGTTGGGGCTCCGAGATGTGCCCCCAACACCTCAAAGCCGAGGCTCCGCTCAGCAAGGAGTTTCACGGCTGTGCGTCGTGCTTCTCTCTTCCGCGGCGGGCCAGGGGTGGTCTCCGCGCCAGATTGCTGCTGGCAGCATTCCGTCTGGAGCCAGCTTGGCATCGCTCGGACATGTGCTTGATTGTCATGGCCTCCGGCCAGTGCCGCCGATCCGGGGGGACTGCGGATTTAGTGATCTCCTCGGTTCTGCGGCCTCCTCCCTCCCCCGCTTCCCCTGGCAGAGCCACCCCAGCGACCCTGGGACCCGCCGAAACATGTGGGGGACGCGCAAATCATGAAGAAAACGCTAGGTGGAGCCCCCCCCCCACCCCCTCCCCCCCTTCCACGGCAGAGCCACCCCGGCAACCCTGGGACCCCCCGAAACATCTGGGGGACGCGCAGATCATGAAGAAATCGCCAGATGGAGCCCCCCCCCACCCCCTCCCCCCCTTCCATGGCAGAGCCACCCCGGCGACCGTGGGACCTCCCGAAACAACTGGGGGATGCGCAAATCATGCAGAAATTACCAGATGGCCGGGGGCGGGGGCGCACGCACCGCTCCTGGGCGAAGGATGAGCCTGGCCAGGTGCGGTGGACACGCATAGATCTCGTCGCTCCCGGAGAAGAATTGGCCACGCACACAAGGGGGGTAGGGGGGAGGGGGGCGCGGGCCTTCTGAGAAGCACCCCTGCTTCTAAGAAGGCGCGGGCCTGATCTGTAGATGCGAGGCCGGCGCCTTCTAATAAGCAGCCTGCTTCTAAGAAGCCTTCCCCCCTCCCCCTACCGCCGTGTGCGCGCCGCCGAAAGAAGATGTTGCGGATGTCGGAGGACGCCCAATCGGGGGCTAAAAGGGGCCCTTTCGGGCCCAAGGGGGAGCCCTCGGGGCCCGCAAAGGGCAAGTTTCTCTTCCCCACTGCACCTTTACCGCCCCCCACGAATTCGCGCCCAAGGGTGTGCAGCTCTCACGGATCCCTGCCCTCTTGGAAGGCTGCGGCCCCCCAGCAGCCCCGTGCGCCGCCCGCCGCCCGCCCCCCCCCCCCCCCCTCCGCCCCCCCTCCCCCCCGCGGCAACGCAGACCGCCACGATGACGCACGTGGTCATCGTCTGCATCATCTGCGGCGGCGTCTCGCTCGCGGCATCGGGAGCCCGCCCCTCCGTTGGGCGCGACTCCACGGGGGGCGACCAATGGGAGAGGGGGGGGGAGACAGGTGCCCTTCTCGGGCTCCACAGGCCCCCTTTGGGGCGCTACTCAGGGGCAACACTGGGCGGGAATAGGCAGAGGGGGGGCGCATCGACCCCCAATCGCCCCTTGATCGCCGATAGGGGTCTAATAGCCTCACCCCGCCCAGGAAACTGCGGGTTCGCTATCGGGGGCCCCTCCCCGATCTATCGACGATGCATCGCCGATTCCACGTCGATGCCCCCCCCCCTCAGTCAGCCCACCCCTTCTCGTTGCCCCGCAGCGGAAGGGCTCCTTGAGGAGCCCTCGAGGGTCCTGTCCCCCCCCCAGTCACTCGCGGCCAGCTCCGCCTGCGGAGCGGCCCCGCGGCGCAGCCAGGGGGCGGGGGGGGGGCGGGAGACCCGAGCCTCAACGGGGGCAGCTCAAAGGGGCCTGTCCCGACGGCCTTGCATTGGGGGCCACACGCGAACCCGACCCCTGCCCCCCACGATTCCTGAGGGGGAGGGCGGGTTCACTTCGCTCCAGAATAGTCAAAGCATGCCATGGGGACGATTTTTTAAAATATTTTTTGACTACG
>CAUYUJ010004869.1:169050-226550 GCA_963575745.1 Prorocentrum cordatum
TCTATAGGGAGGACCGAGAGCAAAGAGGAGGAAGAGGAAGAGGAAGGATTGGAGCGGACAGTGACGAAAATGGAGCACCAGTGCTCTGTTCAGACGAGTGCCCTACACGGGAGGGTGAGGAAGAAGAGGAGGCGGGACAGACAGGTTTAGGCCTGATGAGGCCAAAGGAGGACATCGGCGTCACCCCAGCATACTCATACTGTGTGTATGTGCGCCGCCCCCCAGGAGCGACGCGCGCGCCGACAAAGTCTTGTCGTCTACCTTCTGTGGCGGGCGCTTTCAGGCCACGCCGCTCGGGCAACGATCTACGACAGGATGCTTGTACACTGTATGCTCGGGTCGGAGGCACGCGTCCAAAGGTGGGTGGGGGGGTGGACACACCGTATCAGTATGTCCTTCTGCGACCCAGGAGACGCGGAGACGGGAAGGACACAGTCGGGGCGCTGAGGAAGGAACCCTTTTCGTTGGGGAGGGGCTCGGTGTTCCTTGGTTGTTTTGCAGTTCGCCTTTGGTTTTGCTTAGGGTTTCGATGGGTTATGGGAAAAAGGGGCCTCGTTCCTTATTTAGGGTTCCTTAGGTCAACGCCCCGACTGTAGGGATGAGGAGCAACATTGCCCTACGCTCCACACGAGAGCCGAACACGGGAGGGCTGGGGCAAAGCAGCCGCCCTGACGCTGGTCGCGGCCCGCCTGCGGAAGCGACGACCGAGGGCTGGGGCTCCGATGCGGCTTTGGCCGTGGCGACGGAGGGCGCCCCAGGGAGGCCCGAGAGGAGCCCATAAGACGACGCGAAGATCGGGACAAAATCGGATCGGGATAACTCGAAATCTCTGAGAATCGGCGGGTTTGGAGGATGTATTGGGCGCCGCGGCCGCTCCAGAGCGTTCCGGAACGCTCTGAGAGCGCTCCGGAACGCTCTGGAGCGATTTATCCCGATCCTAGCCCTGTTTTATCGTGGCGATTGAGTGCGCCCCAGGGAGGCCCCAGAGGAGCCCAGAAGCGCCCAGAGTTTGAAAATCTGAGTAGGGCCGAGGGTCAGAGAGCGCCTTCCTCTGCACGAGCACCGAAAACAAGACGTCAAGGTGGTCGAGCGCCTCGCCGGTGAAGCCGACGAAGATGTGCAACATTCAACCATTCGTTTATGTCAAAAGTGTTGGTTTGACGCTGGGTGTAGTGCATCAGCTTCAGTTTGACCGAACAGGTTGGTTGCGCCCCTTGACGTCCAGTTGGGGTCTTCTGCAGACCTGATCGCCCAGCCCAACTCAACGGAAGATCCTCGATCCAAGATCCCCCCCCTTCATCCTCCCCTTCCTCCGGATCGCTTTCTGCAGGTGATGACCAAGGACCTGAAACTAGACCCCGTCACCACGGTGTACAGATTCGCTCCCGTGGCCGGCCTCTCGCTGTGCCTGGTGGCGGTCTTTGTGCGGGCCTCAGTCCAGACGGGCTTCCACGTCGCCGCCGTCGGAGTAGGACGACGACGACGAGAAGGAGGAGGGAGAGGGGACGGGAGGCGGGGAGAGGAGAAGTGACGGACGGAGGGAGGGAACGAAGAGGGAGGAAGGATTTGCACGCTTTTCGCCGTCCTGTTCTGGGGCACCTTGGGGCGCTCTCGTCGCCGCGATTCTCTTCGAAGCCCCGCCCAGAGTGGGCTCCAGGTGGTCCAGGAGTTGATTCCGAGGGGGGGGGGAAGGAAGGAGGGGAAGGCAGGGGGGGATGAGGAGAAGGAGGAGATGGAGGACCAGTGTAAACCCAGGACTCATCAACGATGTTGGAATAGAACCTCCCTCAAAGGTCCCTCTTCACAGGCCCCTACAAGGGTTCATGTCCACTGAGGTAACTGCCTCGTTGGGAGACAAAGGAGGAGGAATAGGAGGACGAGGAGGAAGAGGAGGAGGAGGAGGAAGAGGACGAGCACGAGGAGCGAGGGATGTGGAGGAAGAGGAGGAGGAGGACGCGGAGCGAGTGATGAGGAGGAGGAGGAGGAGGAGGAGGAGGAGGAGGAGGAGGAGGAGGAGGAGGCGGAGGAGAAGCTCCCCTGGACCGTGCCCTGGCCCTGGCCATCGGAGGGAAAGCACGACGCGGGTGCCCAGGCTGGGCCTGGCCCCAGCCGAGGTGGTGCACAGCTTCTGGCACCTTCGGAGGGACCACCGGGGTCGTTCTGAGAAGGGCCCTGGCTTCGAGGTTCGAAGGAGCTGCCATCTCTTCCGCGGCGGAGGGAGGCGGAAGGCGGCGCGGGGAAGCCAGCACCTTCGGGGGAAGCACATGCTGGGCGTCGCGCAATGGGGGGGGGGATACGTAGGGGGCGCAGCGTGGGCCGCCGAGAAGGGGCCGTCTGGGGCCCCTGGAAGGGCCCGTTAGGGCCCGGCAGGGGGCCTCTTCAGGGCCCGACAAGTGCACAGTTCTCCCCCCCTTCATGGATCACTGTTCAGCCCCCTTCCTCCTCCTCCTCCTCCTCCCTCCTCCTCCTCCTCCTCCTCCTCCTCCTCCTCCTCCTCCTCCTCCTCCTCCTCCTCCTCCCCCTCCTCCTCCTCCTCCTCCTCCTCCTCCTCCTCCTCCTCCTCCTCCTCCTCCTCCTCCTCCTCCTATGCTTAGCACGCTTGCCGTTTCACCCAATTGTCTAGTATGTCTCACAACTTCTGCCAACGCACCTATGTTGTGCATGGCGTCTGTCAGTCATTGATCGCTCCCTCACCAAGCGACGCGCAGACATGTTAATCTTTATCGACCGTGCTCCTGCTCTTTGCTGGCGGGGCGGCGGCGGCGGCGGCTGCGGCGACGACGACGGCGGCGACGACAACGGGGGGCAACGCGAGAATCCCCCGACAACTTCCCAAGGGGGGCTTTTCGTCCTGAGTCGATGTTCGACGGTCCTGGGGCCAAAAGGCAGGGGCGACTTCCAGAGGCGGAAAACCTAACAAACCTCCTGCGGATTTCCGCGCCGCACCCCAGAAGCTGCTCAGAAGCCTTTCGGAAGCCTCTCAGAAGTCTCTACGAAGCCTCCCAGAAGCATCTCGGAAACCTTTCAGAAGCCTTTCAGAAGTCTCTCAGAAGCCTCGCAGAAACCTCGAAGACACCTCTCGGAAGCCTGTCAGAAGCCTTTCATAATCCTCTCAGAAGCCCCTTATAAGCCTTTTCAGAAGCCTTTTTTCAGAAGCCTTTTCAGAAGCCTTTTTCACAAGCCTCTCACAAGCCTCTCAAAAGCCTTTCAGAGGCCTGTCAGAAGCCTCTCATAAGCCTTTCAGAATCCTTTCATAAGCTTTTCAGAAGCCTCTCAGACGCCTCTCAGAAGCCTCGCAGAACCTTGCAGAAGCCTGTCAGAATCTTCTCAGGAGCCTTTGTTTCAAAAGCCTCGCAGAAGCCTTTTCAGAGGCCTCTGAGAAGCCTTTCAGAAGCCTCTCACAATCCTCGCAGAAGCCTTGTTTTCAGAAGCTTCTCAGAAGCCTCGCTGAAACTTCTCATAAGCCTTTCAGCAGCCGTTCAGAAGCCTCTCAGAAGCCTCTCAGGAGTATCGCAGATGCTCGCAGGAACTTTGTTTCAGAAGCTTCTCAGAAGCCTCTCGTAAGCTTCTCAGACGCATCGCAGAAGCCTCTCAGAAGCCTCTCACAAGTGTTTTGTTCAGAAGCCTCTCAGAGGCCTCGCAGAAGCCATTCAGAAGCTTCTACGAAGCTCGTAAGAGGGCCCCAAAGGCTTCTAAGAGAGCCCGCAAAGGTATCTTCTAGAACAAAAAACCTTGATTTTTGCCTGGCCAGAATTGTTCGAGACGGCCGGGCCGGGGGTGGACCCACCGAGCCGGGAGAGGTACCAGTTGGCCGGGATCAGCCCTGTTTTCAAGTGGACACGCCCCTTACATGCTGTGGTGCGCACAGACGATTGATGCGCCTGTGGCGCGGACGCACCCTGGTGGGTGCACGCCGCGGCCGCCGTTAGCGTTACCCCCCCGCCCGAACCCCCAACCCCTCCCCCGTGTTACGGCCGTTACCCGGGGGGGGGGGACAGACAACAACAACAACAACAACAACAACAACAACAACAACAACAACAACAACAACACCAAATCTTTCACCAACCCAGACCCCCGACGTCATGATTTTGTTCACAACACCGACCCTCAGAGGTCTCGGCCCATTCCCCGGGACCAGTTTTTCATCCGGAGTCGTTTCTGGACGGTCCTTGGGGCCGGTGAGGGCCTCCAGAGGCCGAGAATGCGAGAAACAGCCTCCCGTTCTGATGTTTTCATTGCCCGAGGGGGTCTGGTCAGGGCTTCCAGGCTTCCCGCGAAGGCTTTCCAGGACCACCGTCCTTCTTTGGAAGCCAGCAGTGGTCAGGTCTGCCTCCTCCTCCTCCCTCCTCCTCCGCCTCCTCCTCCTCCTCCTCCTCCTCCTCCTCCTCCTCCCTCCCCCTCTGGAAGCCAAGGTGGAGAAGCCGGTGGACTGGGGCAGGCTGAAGTCTCCCCCCATGCTGGCCGCGGGCTCGGTCGCCGGGCCGCGCTGCTGGCTCGGCAGGGGGCGGGCGGGGCCCGCTCGGGGAGGCCGCGTCGGGACCAGCGGGGCACCCTATCGGGGAGGGGCGGAGGGCAGAGGGGGGGGGCAAGGGAGGAGGAGGGAGGAGAGGAGAGGGGGGGGGGGAGGGGGAGGGGGGAGGGAGGATCCTGGGGAGGAGCAGGGGGGAGGATCCTGGGGGGAGGATCAGAGGGAGGATCCGGGGGAGCAGGATGGCGAAGCTGGGGGCATCTCCGTCTGCTGCGTTTCTCCCGGGGCTTTCCGGGGGGCAGCCGTCTTCGTCTCGGACGCGATCCTCAGGCCTGAGTTCCAGCACAGGGAAACAGCGGAGTAAGCAGGGAGGAGGAGGAGGAGGAGGAGGAGGAGGAGGAGGAGGAGGAGATTTTGAAAACGGCATTACCATGGCACGCGCTACCAGACGTCACCACGACGAGGGGATCGCGAGCCATCACGTCCCAACCAAGCGGCTGCCACAACTGGAGGCGACCAGGATTACGAGACCGCCTCGCCGCCAGCCAGACCGATGGGCAGAACCAGCTTGGCATCCTGGTCTACAGCTGAATGGGGACCTTGGTCGCCGACATCCACACATTGATGGCGCACACCACTCCCGACATCCGCCAAGAAAGCTTTCGCAATGTTGGACAGACTGAGGACATCTCACTACGACAAGCAGGAAGACGACCACCAGGCGGAGATCCAGCTCAACAGGTGCGCAACGCAGATCCCCACAAACACCATCATTCAATTTCACAACAAGGATCCGATTGTAAGACCTGAGCGGCCAAGACGTGAGCAGGCTACCCCAGCGATCCCAAACACAACCAACAGGGCAATCACGGCCCATCTGAGTCGGATGGGCCGTGATTGCCGACTCAACCAAGCGCCCGACCAAGCCTAGCCCCTACCACTGAGCAATCCACCACCGCCTTTCTTCCGACCGGACTGCCCGCCCTGGAACGCACGTACTATACGTCCGCTGACGCATTCCAACGCTCTGGATGTACTGCAGGACTACTATTAGCACCCAACCATCATCTACCATGACCAAAGTCATGGATCGCCTACAGGTGCGATGGCACCAACTCTATTTGGAACCACCAGGTATACTACTTCAACCTGGACACCAGAGAAAACGCGTGGACAGACCCAGGCAACGTGCTCATGCAACGAGGCTGAAAGAGACTTCGATCAGCCGACAGTGTTGGATGTTTCTACGACACGAACCACAACATCATCCAGTACCCGCCGATGGCCACGCCCAGCAGGACGCAGCCACCACCGCCTCCCACGCCTCCGACGCCCCCGAGGCAACGGTCGCCCTCACCGCAGGTTCGGTCTTTCACAGACGACACCACCTCCTTCGGCTCCGCCATCACGAAGTACCGCGGCGAAAACGATTTCAGGACCATCGTAGACCGACTCAAGGCGACAGTTGACTACATGAGCGACAACGATGCGACTGACCTGAAGCGCTCCGAAACCGACAGCGGCCGCCTCACGCAACTACTCCTCTCCAGCCAAGACAACCCCGTCGCCCGGCAGGGGATAGTCATGATCATTGCAGAGACCCATACAGCAAAGCCGCATTTCACAACCATGGACCGCACGCATGCCGTTGCCTCAAGGAACAGACAACACATTCCGACGGTGACTACACTACTACCCGACTTTTCGGCCACCCAGACCACGGAGGGCACGGCATCCTCCAGCCATGAGGGAACAGGCATCAGGGACGATGTGCGTGTTCGTCCCCAAGACCGCGAACCACCAACGGCGGTAACACCAACGGCACCAGAGACACAGACGCATGCAGCGAACCCCCAGCTGCCCTACAAGGCTCCACCAGCCATACTAACGCCTGCGCCCATCATGCAATCGACCGAAGCAGGCGGTGCGTGCGGCAGCGAGGGCAAGCAGCCGAGCACCACAGCCATGGCAGGAGGTACCATCCAAGCCACCTCCGACCACCCCGCGAAACCACGGGAGCCACCAGTGGACCGCAACGAACCAAACTACGCCAAACTTGGACTCAAGTACCCCGAAGGCCAACGACTACGCCGAACGGAACGGTGACGTGGCCATCGAGCTCGCAAGCCGACCCTCAGCCCCACCACCGCCAGGCATGACAACAGGAGTGAGGCATTCATCCGTAAGCTGAAATGCTCAAGGCTGTCCGCAAAGCACCGTCAATTCGTGGGAATGCGCTGCGCGTGCGCCGTTGAACAGAGTACTGCCATGCGCGCCGCTGTTGCGCGTTCACGCCATAGCCACATCGACACTGTGCTGGGCCAGCCCGGGCTACCCCACGTGCGCGGGTAACAGCGCTTCGTGGCCCCAGGGGGAGCGCCACCGAAGGCCCCAGAGGCGACGTTCGAATGCGTCCGCGCCACCCCGCACAGCGCCTCGTGGCCCCATAGGGAGCCTCACCGAAGGCCCCAGAGGCGACGTTCGCATGCGCGAGCGCCACCCAGTACAGCGCTTCGTGACCCCATAGGGAACTTCACCGAAGTTCCCTGAGGCGACGTTCGCATGAGGGCGTCCCGCCCATTTTCGGCACACCACTTGCGCGCTTTGTAGTCCCATAGGGAGCCCCCAGTGGCACAGTTCGCGTGCGGCTCCCCCCATTTCGGCACGCCCCTGACGTGCTTCGCGACCTCCATAGGGAGCTCCGCCGAAGGCCCCAATGGCACGGTCCGCATGCGGCCCCCGTCACCTCCCCAATTTCGGTATGCCCCTCGCGCGTTTCGTGGCCCCACGGGGAAAACCACCGAAGACAATGCTCACAGCTGCTGTACACGCCGGTCGTTGAAAGTAGGTATTTCTAGATTCCCAGATCCCAATCTACTTTCAGCGGCTTCCTATTTCAATAATCGACATGCTTCTGCTGCGTTGTGTCATTCTCTGGGAGGGCCCGAACCCAATCGACTTTATCCGCCTCCCTACTTCGTGTTTTTACATGCTTCTTCCGACCGGCGTGTACTCACAGCTGCATATCGTTGGGCTCTTCGCCCGGGACGATTTCCGCTTGCCTTTCGCTCTCCCCTAGATCTGAGGACCAGCCTCCCGGCCCTGGAGCCCTCACACATGCCACTGGCTCTCGGACGCAATTAGTTTGCAGATTACGGGCAGGTCAGGGGAATGATAAGGAGGAACCAGATGATGATGATGATGATGATGATGATGATGATGATGATGATGATGATGATGATGATGATGATGATGATGATGATGATGATGATGATGGTGATGGTGATGGTGGTGGTGGTGATGATGATGATGATGATGATGTTGATGATGATGATGATGTTGATGATGATGATGATGTTGATGATGATGATGCTGATGCTGACGCTGATGATGATGATGATGATGATGAAGATGAAGGTGAAGATGAAGATGAGGAGGAGCACGAAGATGACAGGCGGCAGCGGCGGCGGGAACAGCAGCAAGAGGATAATGAGAAAGGAGAAGGGTGGGGGATGGCCACCTATCATGCGTGAGTTCATGAACTGCGTCGTCGCGTTGGTGCTGAACGTACTGATCGTCACGGTCATCAAGAAGGCTCGGGCTCAATTCGTGCAATCTCGATTGAAATGCTTGCCGCCTTCACAAGTCAGAGTGATTCATACACGGGCTGTTGGCACTTCAGGGGTCGATTCTGGTACTGGTCTTGGCCGAGTCTTCATGGTCCCCCTCGTGGTCCTTGTCCTCAACGTCATCTATGTGTCCGTGTCTGGTTGTGAAGTTCTCACCCGTGTAGCGACCAGAGGGACGCCAAGCAACCAACACGCAAAGTGCGTTTAGTTCAGCTCTAGCGTTTGAATATTAAACGGGGGGGCGCTGTTCCCAAAGCGCCAGCCAAAGTGACCCGAACTAATTGTGTTGCTCCCCCGATTCTTATTGTTCCCCTTATCCTGCGATAGAGTTCTTGTTTGTTCTTGCTGTTACTGAAACGCCTCTGGACCTCCCCAATCGTCCTTCTCTCCCCACTCCTCAAGCAGATCACTCGCATACTCTGATCATCCCCGTCGTCCTCCTACTCTTGCTCACTCATGTAACTCACATGCTCTAATCCTTATGTGACCCTCTTATGCTCAGATCACGCACGCCCAACTCATACTCGCATCATTCCTCTTCTTCCCTCATTCACATCACATTCTGGTTCAGTCATATGCGTAATCGCTCCCACTCATATTCACTCATACTCAGACTCACTTTTCCTCACCCAGGCGCTGTCACAACGCTTCCTCATTCAGACTCGCTCATAATCATAATCATTCGCACACATATCCTGAGTTCGCTTTTTGCGCGGTCCAATGCTCGCCGCGATGTAGCACACCAGGCGCGGCACTTGGGCGCCCCGGGGGGGCAGGGCGGGGGGGGGGGCATTCCAGGATTCGCGACCAGATTGTGGGGGTGTGTCAGGCAGGCGGCTTTTCTGGAGTCGCCCCCCCGGGCTTTTTTTTTTTGGGTGGTCCAATGCTCACCGCGATAGAGGAGGCGCGGCATTTGGACCCCCCAAGGGGGGGAGGTCGCCAGGGGTGCTCAAGGATTCGCGCCCAGATTGTGGTGCTGTCTCTGGAGGTTTGCTGGTTCTGGCCCCCCAGATTTGACTCTTCTGGTGGTCCACTGCTCAGCGCGATCTAGCAGGCCTGGCATTTGGGCACGCCGATGGGGGGCGCCAGGGGGTGAGGACACTCCAGGATTTGCGCGCCCAGATGGTGGGGATGTCTCCGGCGGTCTGCTGGTTTGGGCCCCCCTGACTTTTTTTTGCTGGTCCAGCGCGCGCCGCGGAGGAGGAGGAGGAGGAGGAGGAGGAGGAGGAGGAGGAGGAGGAGGAGGAGGAGGAGGATTCGCGCCCAGATTGTGCGAATGTCGCAGGCACCACAACCACAGCATTTTGCTTCGTCCGGTACTTCGCCGCCGGGTGCCTGCACAAGGCGTTCCTTGGCAAGCACGTCGTCTTCGGCACCGCCTGATTCCGGGGCTTTGGCCCCTCTTGGCCTTGACGTGAGGCCCCTCCTTCTGCTTTCCCCCCTCTGTCAATTAAAGCTGTGCGCGGCCCGCTAGCTTCGATCGGAAGAGGTGCGCTCTCGACCCGCGGATCAAAAAAAAAAGAAAAGATTGTGTTGATGTCTCAGGCGGTTTGGTGGTTCTGGCCCCCCAGACTTTTTTCTTTGGTGGGTCCAATGCTGACTGTGATCTGTCAGGCGTGGCAGTGGAGCACCCCTAGCCACCAGGGGTCAGGACCAGGATTCGCGCCCTGATTGTGGGGACGCCTCCGGCGGGTTGCTTGTTTCCCCGGATTTTTTTTGCCACCTCTGGAGGGGGAGGGGGGAGGAGGAGTCGGAGGAGGGAGTAGGAGGAGTAGGAGAAGGAGGGGAGGCGACGACGACGACGACGACGACGACGACGACGGAAGACGGACGACGGACCACGGAGACGACGACGACGACGACGACGACGACGGCGACGGCGGCGGTGATGATGACGGCGACGACGACGGACGACGGACGACGGACGACGGACGATGGACGGCGGACGGCGGACGACGACGGAAGACGGAAACGGCGACGACGACGGCGGTGACGACGACGACACAGGCGACGTCGACGACGGCAGAGGACGACGATCGACGAGCGGGGGCCGTTGCCGCCGCGTCCCTCGTCGCCGTTGTCGCCGTCGTCGTCTCAGTGTGGTGCTGCTCCAACCGCCGCAGAGGAGGAGGAGGAGGAGGAGAAGAAGGAGGACTTCACTGAAGTCGTTGTCGTCGTCGTCGTCGCTGTTGCCGCCATTGTCTACGCGGACTCGTTCCCGCATCCAGAGGCTCACAGACGGAATCCCCCAGCGAGAAGTGCAAGGAACATAATACGCAGATATTTGGATTACAGCGTAGATCGTTGCATTGTTTTCCCAAGCTTTCCTGTGGTGGCGGATCCTCGTTGTGAAGGACAGCGCCCCGCTTGCTTCACGCACTCCTTCCTCATCCCCCTCCCCTCTCCCAGCCCTGCCTCTACCCTCCGCGTGTCAACCATTTCGGCACACCGCTCACGCGTTTCGTGACCCCATAGGGAGCCCCACGGAAGGCCCCAGAGGCGACGTTCGCATGCGTCCGCGCCACCCAGTACAGCTCTTTGTGGCTCTAGAGGAAGCTCCACCGAATACCCCAGGGGCGACGTGCGCATGCGTCCGCGCCGCCCAGTACAGCGCTTCGTGGCCCCATGGGGAGCTTCACCGAAGACCCCAGAGGCGATGTTTGCATGCGTGCGCGCCAGCAGTGCAGCGCTCCGTGGCCCCATAGGGAGCTCCACCGAAAGCGGTACCCACAAGGCGGTAGTCACAACTGCGTATGGTTGGGTCCCTCGCCAGGATAAGTTTGCATGTGTAGCGTGTTTCTTGTGCGCTACGTCTGGCTGTTTCAGGTTGAATTGAGGATTCCGTGTAAGGTGTGGGGGGATTTTTGGAGGGCGCGGTACCCAAAACGCCAACCAGCATGGGATGTTGGTTCTTTGCTTTGCAGATTTGGTCTCGCTGCCCTCGACGTTTTCGTTCCGGCACATCCCTCACACGCATCGAGGCGCCACAAGGTGCTCCACCCCCCTCGCACGACTCCTGTCCCCATACGGAGTTTCACCTAGTTCACGCCCGTTTCATTTCGGCACAACCCTCACATTTCCCGTGGCACCATAAAGAGATTCGCCTAAGGCCCCAGTGGAGGCGTTCGCACACGTTCCGTGGCCTCATAGGGTGCTGCGCCGAAGGCCCCAGTGGCGACGTTCGAGTGCGGGCGTCACGCCCATGTCGGCACACCTCTCAAATGCTTTTGGCCCCATAGAGAACTTCACCTAAACCACGCCCGTTTGGGCACACCCTTACAGCTTCCGTGCCACTATCAAGTGTTCCACCGAATGCCCCAGTGGCGACGTTCGCACGTGGGCGTCACGCCCGTTTTGGCAAACACCTCACACATGTCCTAGCCCCATAGGGAGCTCCACTTAAGGCCCCAGTGGCGACGTTCGCATGTGGGCGTCACGCTTGCACTCCTCGCACGTTTCGTGGCCCCATTGGGAGCTCCACCTAAGACCCCAGTGGCGACGTTCGCATGTGGGCGTCACGTTCGTTTTTGCACACACACACACACACACCTCGCACGTTTCGTGTCCCCATAGGAAGTTCCACCCAAGGCTCCAGTGGTGGCGTTTGCACGAGGGACGCCCGTGTCGGCACACTCCTCACGCGCTCCGTGGCCATATGAGGAGCTCCACCTGAGGCCGCAGCTGGGACGTTCGCATGTGGGCGTCACGCTTGTTTTTGAACACCCCTCACACGTTTCGTGGCCCCATTGGGAGCTCCACCGAAGGCCCGAGTGGCGACGCTCGCATGTAGGCGTCACGCTCGTTTCGGCACACCCCTCGCACGTTTCGTGTCCTCATAAGGAGTTCCACCCAAGGCCCCAGTGGCGGCGTTTGCGTGAGGCCGTCGCGCCTGTGCCGGCACAGCCCTCACACGTTCCGTGGCCCCATGGGGAGCTTCTCCGAAGGCTCCAGTGGTGAAGTTCGCATGTGAGCGTCACGCCCGCGTCGGGGGAGCTCCATCTAAGGCCCCTACGGGTGCGGCCACATGTGGTTCTCCGCATATCGAGGCACACCCCTGACACGCATCGTGGCCCCATAGGGAGCTGCACTGGATGCCCCCGTGGACATATAGAGAGCTCCATCAAAGACGATGCTCACATTTACCGCAATCGCAACCACATATGGTTGTGTCCTTCGCCAGGGTAAGTTTTGCGTTGTAATTATTTGTTGTTTTTTGTACTGCGCAATTGTTGTGTTGTTTTTGGCTGCTTCAGCTTGAGCTTAGACTTCCGCGTGTGAGTCGGGACAGTTCTGGAAAGGTACAGTGAGCGCGTGGTGTCAACGCGTTTTTCTGCGCTGCAGGATGTTTCATGTGTTTTGTTCGTTACGGTGTTCCTTGCTGTCCTTCCCCGGCTAGTTCATAGAGCTTGAGTTTGGCAGTTTCCAGGGTTCGTAGTCAGTCGGGAGTGGTGCAGGGTCACGAAAGGATACGACTTTCAAAACGCCAACGACCATGACGCGAATCATGGTTTCGTGTGATTTGCAGCTGGTTTGGCAACGCAGGTGTTCGTCGCAGTGGACGTCTTATGCGCAATGTTGGGTTGTTTCAGGTTGAGTTTTGAGTTCCGCTTGTGGCTCGGAAGTTGTTCCCCAATCAGTGCTTGCACTGAAGGGGTCCTAGCGGATGCTGAAGGATTTGGCGAAAGTTTCCCGCCGATTTTGGTGGCAGGCTGGGTCCCCGGATTCCCGGGTTCCTGGGTTCCCGGTTCCGGGTTCCCGGGTTCCCGGTTCTGGGTTCCGGACCGATTGCGGAGGGCGGCGAGGTTCCCGGGTTCCAGGGTTCTTGGTCGATCTTATGATCGATCGGTCTCACCATCGATCTCATTACCGGTTTCTCGATCGATCTCACCATCGATCTCACAATCGATCTCAATGTCAATCTCACAAGCGATCTCACTAGAGACCGCATGAGCGATCTCGCGATCGATCGCACTATCGATCTCATTGGATCGATTTCACTCTCGGTCTCACGATCGACCTTACAATCGACCTCACTATCGATTCCACTATCGATCTCATTATCGATCTCACAATCGATCTCAAGATCCATAGTATCAATTTTCAAATCATCCACTGATTGGGGTTTTCTCATGTGTAATTCTGGGGGATTCACGAAAGGTGTGATGTCAAAACGCCAACTACCATGTCGGCAAATGTATTCGTAAGGGCTTTGTCCTCTGCTCCCCCATCCGTCAGAATGAAATCTACCAGAGCTTTGCTGGGATGCCTGGGCACTGACGTGACGCAATATCAGAACCTCGTGCGAGGACGGCTGGTCATCACGGCGTCCTTTACAAGGAATCGTGCCCTCGGGGGCGCGAATCTGGTTTCAATGCGCAAGGAATCGCGGCCTCGGGGACACGAATCTGGCGTAATTAACAACGGATCGCGGCCCCTGAGGCGCGAATGCGGCGCAATCCATTTGGGATTATGTTTCAGCTATCATGGTCTCGGGGGCGCCAATCACGCATACTGTACGAGGACTCGTGGTTTCGGCTGTCCGAACCTGGCGCAATTTGCCATGGCTCGTGACCTCAGGGGCCTTAATCTTGCGCAATTCAACAAGGACCGTGGCCTCCGCGCGGATCTTGCGCACTTGCTAAGGGTGATGGCATCGGGGAGAAGAACATTGCCTAATCTACGAATGATTATGGCCCCGTGGGCGCGAAACTCACGCATACTTGCGTGTCCCAAGGCCCTCCCGGGGAAACTCTGAGAACCCCGGAAGACCGTGGTAACAGGGGCGGCGTTCGGCTTCCACACTCGCAAGGATCTGCAATAGTCTTGGCATCGCTCGGACGTGTGCATTTTTCGTTCGGCGAGGACCATCGAGGAGCATCCTTGATAATTTGGCGAAAAAAACACGCACGAAACCGAAAAATGCACGGGAAATGGACGTCCGAGCGACGGCAAGTAGTAGGAAGAGTTCGAGGTAGAACTCTCACACTGGGGCCTCGAGGTTGGACTCTGCACGGGAACTGCGACCAGGGCCGAGGAGCTCAGGACCTGGCCCTCCTTACTGGCGCACGACCCCCGCAGCCTGGTGGCCCCACAAGGGGACCGGCGGATGACGGGAAGCGCCCCTGGCGTGGACCGTTTGTTGGTGGTAAACATTGATAATCGGGTACGCGCTGCACTTTGAAACTGCGCTGGCGGATTACGGAAAACGGCCTCCAGCGGCCTCAAGATAGCCCAAAACCGTCCAACACGATTTGCGTTTCACACATACAGGCGCTTCCCGATCTGGTCTGGTCAGGTTCGAGTTTCCATTGCAGTTGCTTTGGCGTTGCCGTTGTTCTGCGCTGCACCTTTTGGCACTGCGCTTGAGCCCCTCCAGCCGGAGCCCAGACTTCCGCGCCTTGGTCGTAGGCGGCCTCGGGAGGATCGAGGACGGGTGTCGCGCCGAAGCGTCAGCGACCCCGACGCGGAGCTCCCCGTTAGTACAACCGCCGTCCCCCCTCCAGGCGTCGGCCGTGGTCTTCACGCTCGCCGGCATCCTGAAGGAGCACCGCCGAGCAGCTCAGCAACGCCTCCAGCGCGACCCTCCTCCCTCCTCCCTCCTCCCTCCTCCCTCCTCCCTCCTCCCTCTCCTCCTCCTCCTCCCCCTCCTCCTCCCCCTCCTCCTCCTCCTCCTCCTCCTCCTCCTCCTCCTCCTCCTCCTCCTCCTCCTCCTCCTCCTACTCGCCTCCTCCTCAACCTATTTTTCCTCCAGTCCGCCCGCCAGCGCACTGGGGCCCATGGCCGATCTGGGGCGGCGGGTGGAGCCGTCGGGCGGGGGACGTGCTTGCTGCCCCAGCAGCTTCTTGGATGCTCTCGGGCCTGGCGCTGAGAGAGTCTATCCCGGGGACGTGGTCGAGGAGGCTCCCAGAGAGTGTGGTGCAGGCCCAATGCAGGGCACATGTCATTTAGAAGTGCAGACGTCGCCTGATTGCAGTCCGGCAGATGATCAAGAAGCCTCCCACCTTTCCCTTGGCCAAGTGTCTCTTAAGCAACGTGTGGATCGGCGGACTCGAGCGTTGGGTCCGAAACTGTCGTGAAGTTTGGCCCAGTTTCTTAGCTCACTGCTGCCCCAGCAGGAGCCACGGCGCATCACTTGGTATCCGTCGAAGTTGTCCAAGCGTTCGTGAAAGAACATCTCGCAGCCGAGCGCCGTGACCACTCTTGACGTCGGAGGTCTGGGAGGCCCTGAGCTCGGCTGCCTCCCCTCGGCCTTCTCGCTACTCCTGGTCCTTGCTGCGGCGGCACTGCCCTTCAGGGCCAGTTTCTGCTGTAACAGTTCGGTGCAACCTTTCGAGTGAATGGAGCTCTGTCCTAGCACATGCAGTGTTAGGATCGGGGGACAGTCGTACATGCCGCACACGTGGTTTCCGTGGTCCGTCTCCGATCCCAGGGACACTGATGCCACAGAGTGCCAGTCCCAAGAGCACCGTCTCACTTCCTCAGCCACGTCCTGGACCCTCCATGGCGACTAGTGTACGGGCAGTGTCGGGGACATGGCGCTGTACTCGGCAGCGTAGACCTGCAATCCCAGGGACGTGCTGTGCACACGCGCTGACGCGAACAGACGTCGAGCCGCGGTGGTTGCGCCGCCACGTGCTCAGTGCTGCGCGTGTGGTGCATGACGCAGCTTCCCTTTGCAAGCTCAATGGCCTGCGCGGGGACTGAAGCAAGCGCAGTGGCAGGGGCGAGCGAACCACCCAGGCAATGAACACTGGGCTGGTAATGTACAAAAGACCGCGCGCCGGCTGCGCTGGACTGTCCCACGCTGGCCTCAAGGGGCTCGAGTGCTTGGGTTGGCGGTAGGGTGGCGGTCGGGGCAGACCTGCGTCGGCAGAGATCCGCCTCACGCCCTCGCTCCAGCGGTCTCCACCCGCCACTGGGCGGCGATGCGGATGCGCTCACTCATGGGGAAGTCCTCCACCCCATCCTCGTCCATGGCTGGTGTCGGAGCCCCCGAGCTGCATCTGTCGCCCGCAGCGAGTGCGACGATAAGTGGCGCGACCCTTGACCTCATCGCACCGGGTGCCGTAAGCCGCGCAGAAGTGGAGGCAACCCGAGACAAGACGGAATACATTCTTTATCTCAGTAACCAGGCACGTGACGCCACGTGGCAGAATGGCGCTCTTGATGCAGCCCCGTCAAAGGTTGCAACACGCGCCACCGTGTTGCTCTGCATTTCACGGGGCGGCATCCGTCACATCATCGAAGGCCGCTGGGGTGCAACTGACGAGATGAATGCGGTCTCCGAGGAACTGCTGAGTCGCAACGATGAAGTACTGACGCGCAACGACGAGCTCAAGGAGGAAGAGGACGAGATTCTTAAGGGCGAAACTGCGCGTGATGCTGAACGGGCTAACGCCTGGCGTAACGTTGCGGCTAACAATGAACAGTGTATAACCAAGATCAATGAGGTCAGCCACCTGTTGGGCCACGATGGAACCGTCGCGCAGGTTAACCGGGCCCTCAAAGACGCAGCCCGCCACTCGAGCATGGCATCCGAGGCCATCGAGGATCGAGGGGGCACGCCCGAGGTCACAGCGGGCGCGGGGGCCAAGGCCTCGACGACGACGAAGCCGGGTGACCTGGTACCCTTCTAAGCGTCCTCTCTGACCTTCCGTCGGGCTTGTCCCTCTACAGGAGGAATGTTCAAACATACCCCAAAAAAGATATTCGGGGGACGATTTGTCGATTCTGGTATACTATTGTTGGACAGTTATTTCGCATGTGTTTGGTATTTTACCTTCTCGTCCAAAACCCGCCTGTAGATGGACATGTCCGACCTAACTCTAACCTTCCAGGTAGTTCAAGCGGGCCAGCGCCGGCAACCACGGCGACGGACAAATTAGCGGCACAGTGGGCCAACATCGAAGAAGAACACACGCCATAAACATGAACTTTTGGCGCTCCGCGCGGATGTCTTGGATCCGCGCTGGTCTCCCCCAGCGGCGCCTCCGGCGCCGCCCCCGGCGCGCTCCGCCAGGGCGAGGGGTCCAGCGCAGATCTAGCGCAGATCCAAGAAGTCCCCGCGGAGCGCCAAAAGTTTACGCTCATGTCCTTGGCATCGCTCGGACGTGTGCATTCTTCCTTTCGGCGAGGACCATCGAGGAGCATCCCTGATGATTTCGCGAAAAAGCCACGCACAAAACCGACAAAAAGCACAGGGCATGGACGTCCGAGCGATGGCCAGGGCGCCCGCAGGACCAGGGGGTGACCCGCCAGGCTCGTCCGGCCGCCGTGGGCCGCTGGCGAGCGCAGTGGCACGAGGGAGTCAGGCAGGAGGGGAAAAACACACGCAGACACAATTCATCGTCGATTCCCCAGAAGATATGGGAAAATATGGGAAGTGGTGGGGGGGAGACAAAAGCCAAGGAAATATGGGGAGATATGGGGGGCATTTTTGTTTGTGTGTATTTGTTTGTGTGTCCTGGGGCCCCTTCAGTCAGGCAGAGGCGCCGAGGCAGCAGGTGAGCCGAGCGAGCCACTGCCGCTGCGGCTCCCGACATCCGCCGGAGTCGCCACAGGGCTCAGCTGCTCTTGTTGTCGGGCGTGTCCCTCTGCAGGAGGAGTACTCGAAGGTAGTCAACAAATGGTCAGGGGACGATGCTTGACCATTCTGGGCGATTTCGGCGCATTTTTCGACTATGTTTCATTCCGCGTCCAAAATCCACCTGTAGGGGGACATGCCCGACCTAAAACTACTAAACTACTCACGTCGACGCGCGGGCCAATCGCAATCGCTAAGACGGGCTTCGGCCAAATCCCGCCAGGTGACCTGATCGAGTCGCGCAGGGGGGGTTCGTCCTGCCTCCTGGGCATTCCAATCAAGATCTCGACTTCCGCAGGATGCCCGAGCGCGTACATGGTTGGAACGACGTGCGTGGGAATGATGGGGCGACCGCATCGCGGGTTGGACCGCGAGCTGGTGGGCCCAGAAGGAGCGGGAGTGGTCAAGGACGACTGCGACTATTGCCAAGACTCCCACCTGGTTCGGTATGTTCTGGCAAGGTGACTCCACCGTGATCGGCATGAAGGTCCTATACAGCGACAGCACGACCCACAATAACCACGAGAGCATCATGATCGGGACATGGGCGATAGTATTCCTAACCCGGGAATTCGCGAATGAGTTTGCAATTGCCGCGCACTATGGCCAGGAAGCCAGCCAGTTACAATCGAAAGCGTGCAACAAAAACTCATGTTAACCTGGTATCAGACCACGCTGGCAGCCCGCGTGTGCGAGAAGCATACATCTCGCCCGGTTCACGACCGGGGTGGCGATAACTGGATTCACCAGGAGGTTCGTTACAAGGGAAATCATTAGCGACGAGACAGTCCTCTCGCCTCTGCCAGGCCCAGTTGCCGGGTAAATATTCAAAGATGTGGGCTGATGCCCCCACTCAGGCACCGAGTATTTCCAGAAATGTGAGAAGAGAATGATGGACTGGGCAACTCCATCCCTCCAGCACCCAGACTGCACCTTCTGGAAGGCCACTGGTCGTTGCAGTGGGCTAGGGCACCAGTCAGCGGATATTTTGGACAACAGCGACCACAAGGTGAAACAGGGTGCCTGGAGGACAGTACCATCCCCTGGATTTAAAAATGGTGATCGGCACTATGCCAGGAAACAACACCTGGGTCTTTGCCAATCGAAAAACTCAAGCATCGACCTTCGATCGATCCCAAGTACCTCCCAGACAGAGTCGTGACCCGAACGGAGGAACGGCGACGCGGGGGTGGACGAGACGCGCGGTTGTTAGGACAGCCCAAGCGAAGTCGCCACCCTTTGGCGGTGTGAATAGCGGTCGGGTAATACCCTGCGAGGAATTCTCAGGCGATATCGCCGCTCTCAAGCGGCATGAAGATGGATCGGACAATTTTTCTGAGGAAGTCCCACGCGAAATCGCCACTTTCAGATGCCGCGGCAAACTTTCAGATCGCCCTGGAAGGCGATCTGAAAGTTTTGGTTGCGGAAGTCTCAGGCGGAATCGCATTTTCAAACGCTGACCACATTTGGCCGTTATATTTCAAGGGGTGAGAGATGCATTCGAAATTCCCGAATGGGCCCCGAGTCCAACATTGTCCCCGGGCCCCGTGGCCTAACGGGAGGCCAACCGCGTCTTTCTCGGTTCCCACGGTCTCTTTTTTTAATCCGGCGGGTTGTAGTGAGAAATTCAACGCGAGGAACGATAACCGCTTCACGCTTGAGGAGGACCACCATCCCATGATGGAGAAGAGCGCAACCGCGCGTAACCGCGAACGTGGGTTCAGGGAGTCACAGAAGGGCCATGGCAAGCGCCCGAGCTCGAACCGAGCGCCTCCTCGACGCAGCTAGGGGGCTCAACGCGACTGACGTGCAAACGTGTGTTCTGTATCCTATCAGGCTCCAAAATCTGTCGCCCTCACCAGTGAACAACCCCACCAACGTTTAGTGCAATATGCAGCTAGGACGTATAGAAATCGTGCGGATAGCCCGCCATAACCTAACTCATTTCTTGCGTTGCTAAGCTGCGCTCGCTTTGCGCAAACTATGCGCCTGCTACCGTGTATAGAAGCATGCACCATGTAATTGGGATGTGTTTAGCAGTTGCCACACTTTCTGTCACTTATCCTGATACAGTTGTTGTACCGTCGAGTCTGCTCCGACTTCTGCCCGTGACAGGGACGGTTAAATCAGGTTGCGCGAAATATACCGGACCTGGGTCATCAGGTCGAGGGGGGATGTTTCGATGTAGCCCCCATCATATTACTGTGCAACCCGTGACCTCCGGCTCAAGTGTTTACAACCGCCTAGCGGCGGCGCAGGACATACACATACGAATGTGGAGTGCCCGAACATTGTACAACAAAGTCCCATCCACATCACCATCTTTCTTTCAATTTTGCAGGAGTAGGAGGGCAAGGCGGAGGAGGAGGAAAAAGGAGGAGAAAGAGGGTGTGGAGGAGAAGGAGGAAAAGGTGCATTAGCAGCATGAAGATGGGAGCTTGCGGAGGGGGTGGAGGACAATGACGGACGACAGGGAGAAAGGGAACGTTCGGAACATGCGGGATAGAAGGAGGAGGGATGAAGGATGACGAGGAGCAAGAGGAGGAGAAACCAGGATCAGCAGGACGACAGGGGGGGACCTGCGTGGTCACCGTCCTCCTCCTCCCCCCTCCTCCTCCTCCTCCTCCTCCTCCTCCTCCTCCTCCTCCTCCCCCTCCTCCTCATTCCCCTCTTCTGTCCACTCTTCCCCCTTCCCGATCTCCCTCCCCGAGGGTGGGCCAGCCGACCGAGAGACGACGGCCCGCCGAGGACGTCGGAGCCATCGCCGCCTCGGTGGTCATCTTCCAGACGCCCATTGCGCCACTGGAGGCCAGAGATCGGCTAGACGTAAGAGTGACCTTTCGCCGGAGTGACCTTTGGTGCGGGCCCAATGGGGTCCTCCGATCGCCAAATGCGATGCGATAGTAGCGTCTTGCGCGCGTGTGCTTGGCCCCCCCGCGGTCCCCTAAAAAGCTGCGCACCAAAGGTCACTCTTACCCAGGGTCACTCCTGCGTGTAGCCGAAGAGAGGGGGGGGCGGGCGCAAACGGCCAGAGAGGAGGGGAAGTGGAGGGGCGGGAAGAGCCTCGTATTTTCATCGTCCGCCCGCCCCCAACCCCTCCGTCGTCCTCGTCGCGATGCGGCTTGGCGTTGCGGAGGTGATGGGCTATGGGCTCTCCGTGTGCGGCATCTCCATGTTCAAGTGCTACAAGGACTGGCCGTCGCCCAGGGGAGGGCTGTCTGCACGCAGCAGGGGCCCAGAGAAGCGCAGGCGCCGCGCGCGGTCTGCTGCACACCTCGGCCAAGAGGAGAAGACAAGGAGCAGCAGACAGCCTCGGCCGAGGAGAGGGGGCGAGGAGAGGAGAGGAGCCGCGCAACGGCTGCGCACCCCGACGGATGCGATCGGCGCCGTGCCTTTCGGGCGCCTCCCTCCGCGGCGGGCGATCGGAGTGGATGTGCAGGCTGCAGCCGCGGGCGGGGACGGGGAGCGGGCGGCACCCCTGCGAGGGGTCAGGGGAAAGGCTGCCCGATGCCAGCTGCACGCCTGGCCGCTGGGCCCGCGTCGCAGATCGTGGTCGGGCTCCCTCGCTTCACCGTCGTCTCCCTCGCTTTCTTGTCGTCTCCCTCGCTTCCTCGCCGCCGCCCTCGCTCCCTCCTGGTCCTGCGAGGGCCGCGCGAGGTGAAGAGGCCGCACCATCTTTTTGCCACGCGGAAGAGGTCGTGGCAAAGGCAGGGGCCGTGCAGGCGCCGGGAAAAGGAGGCGCAGTCCAGGAGGCGCGCGCTGGCCTGCGAGACAGCACAAGCGAGGAGGCGCGGGGGGAGCAGCAGCGGAGCCGTAAGACGAGGAGGGCGCGGAGCTCGGGAGGCAGCGGTGGGATGCGCCGGCGCTGCCAGGCCTTTGGGCCCCTGCAGCGAGCACTTGGCTCGGGCAGCGTTGACGTCGCGCACAGTGGAGGTCAAGAGCAGAAGGCTGAAGCGGAACGGTGGCGTGGATGCAGTTACGAGAGGCCGAGGCAGGAACGGCGGCGACGGTGCCGCGAGGGAAAAAGCGCACCCCACATCTCAATTTTGAAGAACGGCTCACGCTAGACGCGCGTCCTGAGCGAAGCTTCGGGGTTGATGCCCGCGTGGACATGTGACCGTGGAGAGGGGGGGGGGACGAGGCAGCGGGAGGGCAAAGCATGAGGGCGCACGGGGCAGGAGGAGATGAGGGGAGTAGGAGGAGGAGGAGGAGGAGGAGAAGGATCAGGAGCAGGAGGAGGAGGAGAAGGAGCAGGAGAACGAGGACGAGGACGACGACGAGCCAAGGGCGGAAAGGGGCGGAGGAGGAGGAGCAAGGGGAGCAGCACCGGATGGACGGTGCAACCCCCCATTGGCAGCGGAACCCCCAGCGTGTCGGGGCGACCGCCAGGGTCGATGACCCTCGGGACGTGTGTTAGCCCACTGTGTGTTCACACCGCTCTCAGCTCCACCGGTAGATCATTACATCGCCTGCGTCGTGCTGGAGGGCCTTAAAGGCAATCACACGCTGGCGCTAACGCACGTTCTGATGAGAATCGACAGGGGAACTTTGCATCGCTTGGACGTGTGCATTTTTCCTCGGCGAGAAACATCGAGGACCATCCTGGGCCATCGAGGGAAAAAACATACGAAAGCGAACCATGCACGGGAAATGGACGCCCGAGCGACGGCAAGGGAAGGGGGGGGGGGGGGCGGCTGGCTGCCTGGTCGGGGCCCTGGCCTCGGCGGCTCGGAGGCGGGGCGGCGCGGAGGGCTATGGGGCCTGTGGGGGGGCGCGTGGCCCCTCGAGCGGTCGAGGCTCCGCTTCGGTCCGTGTCCGCGGCCCGCTCCTCGGAGGTGCTACAGTCGGGGCGCTGAAGAAGGAACTGTTTTCGTTGTGGAGGGGCTCCGTGTTCCTTGATGATTTCACAGCTTGCCTTAGCTTCTCCTTAGGTTTTCGATGGGAAATCGAACTTTAACTGATGGGAAAAAGGGGCCTCGTTCCTTATTTAGGGTTCCTTAGGTCAACGTCCCGACTGTATGGGGGTGGACGGACTTCCTACCCTGGCGCGTCCATGAAGGAATTGGCCGTTTTCGGCTCGCGAGAGGGCGTCGCGGCCGTCACTTCTGCGGGTCCAGGTCCGTCGGTTTCGGTCCCAGGCTGTTTTCACTACAGGGAGGTTTTTAACACATGACTTGCGCGCGCGGTGGTTTTGGTTTTTCGGCGGTTGTCGGGCGGCGCCCATGGCCGATTCGTATTGGTTTGTGATTATTCGGCAGTTGTCGGGCGGCACCCATGGCCGTTTGGTATTGGTTTTTTGATTATTCGGCGACTGTCGGGCGGCGCCCATGACCGTGTCGTATCGGTTGTTGATTATTCGGCGGTTGTCGGGCGGCGCCCTTCTGGCCGTTTCGCATAGGTTTTTGATTATTCGACGGTTGTCGGGCGGCGCCCACTGCCGTTTCCCATTGGCCCGTTGCGTGCGCCTTTTATATGTTAATATATGTTTATATATATATATGTATAATTATATGTGTATATATATAAAATAAATAAATATTATGGATTCTGGCGCTCGCGCGTAATTGCTCATCGGAGGCAGTGAGCGACCATGTTGCTCCATCGTCCGCGCACGGGTGCGTTTTGACTAGTCTTCGGACATGTTTCTTAAACGTCGCATGTATTCTGGTGCGCGCGGGAGATGCAATTTCTCGTAGTCTACGACCATGTCTAATAAAGATCCCATGACATAACAATCCCATGTAATAAAAACCTCCCTGTAAGGTGAGGTCTACTAAAGGGAGGTTTGTCCACCGCCGATATCCTCAGATCTAGATCGGGGGGCCCATTCGGGGCCGAGGCTGGCCGTTGCCAGGGGAGCCCCTTCGTTTCCTATGCAGCGCTGCTTCTGGCAGCACGACGGCTACGGTACCCCGATGGTCATCGTCACCGTCATCGTCATCAGCATCAACATTATCATCATCAACAACATCAGCATTCTGACATCATCATCGTCATCGGCTTCCTCATCATAATAATCATCAACAGCATCATCACCATCACCATGAGCATCGTCATCGTCATCGTCGTCATCATCATCATCGTCATCATCATCGTTACCATCGTTACCATTGTCATCGTCGTCAGCGTCAACGTTAGCGTCATCGTCAGCGTGTGCGTCATCAGTACCCCACGGGCCCCACCTCTGAACTCCCGGTGGTCGTCCGAACGGCCGCGCCTCGGGTGGCGGGAGTCAAAGCCGCGGCGCCTGGCCACGGCAGCGGGCGCGGAGGCGTCGTTCGTTCCAGCCGCGGGCCGTTGGGCCGCCGTGGAGCAAACGGGCCCTGAGCGAAACGTGTCCCCGGCTGGAGGAGGAGGGAGAAGGAAAAGAGGAGAAGGAGGAGGGAGAGGAGGAGGAGCCAGAGGAGGAGGAGGGGGATGAGGAGGAGGAGGAGGAGCCAGAGGAGGAGGAGGAGGAGGAGGAGGAGGAGGAGGAGGAGGAGGAGGAGGAGGAGGAGGAGGAGGAGGAGGAGGAGGAGGAGGAGGAGAGGGGGGAGGAGGGAGAGGAGGACCGTAGATACCAAGTGGAGTCTGAAGCGCTTCCTGGCGCGGCCGAGAGGGAAGAGGGAGGCATGCTGCCCTTCCAGGCCGCCTCATCCCATGCGCATGTCGGCGCTGAGCTGCTGAGCCAACGCGGCGGAGGAGCCGGAGAGCTCCGAGACCTGGCCGTCTGTAGCCCAAGGACGATGCGTTTGAATTTCTGTGCGGCATGCTGCCCCGCACGAAGCGTTGAAGTGGAGCAGCAGCTGCTCGAAGGATTGTCGCAACTCGTGTTGGCGAGTTGCCGTCGCAGTGCTTGCAGTTTGAGTGGCCGCGCTCCAGCTGCTGGCCCTTGCCGTGGAGTGGGGCCTTGACGCTGCCGGTCTTGCCCGGCTGTGCTGCCCTCCTCGGGGACGGATGTGCGGGGGCACTCGTCCTTGACGCTGCCGATGGTGTCTTGGAGTAACCGATGACGACGGTCACGTCGACAACCTGGGGGGGCGAGCTGAGGGTCAACGCCCCCGCGCCTGGCACTCACTAGCATGAAGTTGTTGTCATCTTGCTGGAGCCCTCCGCCACTAACTAAAGCGACCTGGTCGACGCCACGGCCGCCGCCGCCAGGACGGAGCCAAACTGCGATGCCCATCGGCACAGGACGGGCGCGATGGGGCCGGCCGCGACGGCTTTGAGCAAACATGGCTTCGGGTGAGGAGGAGGAGGAGAGGGCGGAGGAGGAGAAAGTGGAGGAGGAGGGGGAGGAGAAGGAGGAGGAGGAGGAAGAGGCGGAGGAGAATGAGGAGGAGGAAAAGGAGGGGGAGGAGGATAAGGAGGCGGTACGTAGAGGAGGAGGAGGAGGAGGAGGAGGAGGAGGAGGAGAGGAAGCAGGAAGACGAGGAGGAGGAGGAGGAGGAGGAAGAGGAGAACGAGGGGAATGATGATGATGATGCTGATGAGAATGAAGATGATGTTGCTGAAGGTTGATGTTGCTGTTGATGATGATGATGATGATGATGATGATGATGATGATGATGATGATGGTGAGTATGCTGATGATGATGATGATGATGATGATGATGATGATGATGATGATGACGATGCTGCTGCTGATGATGATGCTTGTGATATTGATGGTGGTCGTTATGTTGTTAGTAATAGTGATGGTGATGCCGGATATGCTGATGATGAGTGATGACGACGATGCTGCTGCTGCTAATTATGATGGTGATGATGTCGATGATGACGATGTTGATGATGTGAATGATGATATTAATACTGATGTTGATGGTCATGGCTATATTGTGATGGTGATGAAGATGAAGGTGATACTGATGATGATGCTGATGGTGAGGATGATGAATATGATACTGAGGATGATGCTGATGTTGAGGATGATGATGAGGAGGAGGATGATGATTCTGATGATGGTGATGATGATGCTGCTGATGATGATGTTGACGATGATGATGATGATGATGATGATGGTGATGGTGATGGTGATTGTGATGGTGATGACGATGATGATGATGATGCTGACGATGATGATGATGATGATGATGATGATGATGATGATGATGATGATGATGATGATGATGATGATGATGATGATGATGATGATGATGATGATGATGATGATGATGATGATGATGATGATGATGATGATGATGATGATGATGATGATGATGATGATGATGATGATGATGATGGGGGGGCTGCGATCAGGAGAAGGAAGAGGAGAAGGAAGAGGAGGAGGAGGAGGAGGAAGAGGAGGAGCAGGGGGAGGAGGAGGAGGAGGAGGAGGAGGAGGAGGAGGAGGAGGAGGAGGAGGTGGTGGTGGTGTTTTGCCGTCTTCGGCATCTTGCGGCCCCCCTTGGCCCCGCGACTGTCGAAACACCTCTCCTGATGAAGAACTTGCATGCGTCGCAGGCGATCTCTCGCCTCCAAGCCCGGGCTGTTGCAACAAAGAACAGCTGCTTAGATAAGAACAATCGGGGGCGGCAAAGAGGGGGGTGATGACTGGGGGGGGGATATCATGGCGTGGGCCATGATGTTTCCCCAGATTTCATGGCGCTTCTTCTTATTCCATTACGTCCCTGGCCCCCCCTTTGGCCGCTCACATGCCGCGGGCCATGACTTGCGCACCCCCCCTCTTGGACGCCCCCCTCTTGGCCGCCCCCGCAACAACAAAGTTTACGATGCGCCCCCCAGGGGGGCTAGTCGAACGCACCCCTTTCGTCGAGGATATGTGCACCCCCTATCCCCTAGCCGCTGGGAGTTGGGCCTAGGAGCTGTCACGTCCCGGGCCGGACGGAGGGGGGATAGGGAAAGGGGGGAGGGTACGACATCTGTCGCGTGCAGCCGATCTCGGCCCCGCCGCCGGGCCCACCTCCCGACACCCTGGGCGCCTCCCGGCGCTGGGAGGCGCCAGGCAAGCAGGCTATGCGCGAGCTGGCTCTCTGCCCTGTCCTCTGCCATAAATCCTACCCTTCGTGGTCCACCCCTTTGGCGTCCCGTGCTGCGGCAGGAAGGCCCCCCCAGGCCCAGGCACGGTTTTCGGCAGGGCCCGTCATCTCCGTGCCTTCTGCCAGTTGCGCGGCCGCGCGCGGCGCGGCGTCCGTCGCGCGCTTTTGCGCGGCGCGCCCCAACCGGGGAGGAGCCCGCGCCTGGTCGCGCGCCCCACGGTCGGGGAGCAACGATGGGGTGGACGGGCCCCACACGCAAACGTGACCCAGTGCGGTCCCACGATCGCCGAACGCAATGTGATGGTCGCGTCCTGCGCGCTTGTGTTTGGCCCCCCTCGCGCCCCCCCCCCTAAAGCCGCGCACCAAAGGTCACTCTTGTTCGGATGCACCTCCTGGGAGGTCAAATTCTGACTTTGCCCTGGTCCGAAAACGGGGTTAATCCGGCTCATTCCCGCTTAGTCCCGCTGAATCCCGGGTAGTCTGGCTCAGTCCCGCTTCATCGGCGGCCTCACCCAGCGTAATAGCCCCCCAATGGGGCCGAAACCTCCTTACTCTTTCCGACGAAGACCTCCCAGCAGTTGCCTCCGAACTCTTGCCCAGGGTCACTACTGCGTGTTGCCGAGCATGGGCGCAGGGGGGCCGCATCGGCTCCCCATCGCCCAGTTGATCGCCGATGGGGGCCGGAGAGCCTCGCCCTGCCCAGGAGGCGTGCGGCCTCGCTCCCGGGGGGCCTCATTCGCGCAGGTCTGTCGTCAGCGCACCGCCGATTCCGGGTGGTCGATGCCTCCCCCCCCCCATGCCAGCCTCCCCCGTCTCATAGCCCCTCACACGGAAGGGGGGGAGGAGGAGGAACAGGAGGAGGAGGAGGAGGAGGAAGAGGAGGAGGAAGGGGAGGAGGACAAGGAGGAGGAGGAGGACAAGGAGGAGGAGGAGGACAAGGAGGAGGAGGAGGAAGAAGAGTAGGAGGAGGAGTAGGAGGAGGAGGTGGTGGAGAAGTAGGAGACGAAGTAGGAGAAGGAGAGGACAACATCCAGACGTTCAAGAGCGAGGGCTTCTTCGGCGGCTTCCACCGCGTGCTGACGGGGTCCAAGTCTGCGGCTTCTGGCCGATAGGAGTGCTGAGCAGGCCAGCTGGCGTCGACCCGCGCGGCGGCGGGCGCTGCGCCCGCGGCGCAGGCCGCGGAGGGCTTGGGGCAGTCGCCCTCTCGTGCCTCCTGCGGTCCCTGCAGTGAACAGCTTTGCAGGAGGAGGAGGTTGAGGAGGAGGAGGACGAGGAGGAGGAGGAGGAGCAGGAGGAGGAGAAGGAGGAGGAGGAGGAGGACGAGGATTAGGACGAGGAGGAGAAGGAGGACGAGGAGGAGGACGAGGACCAGTGGAAACCCAGGAGACATCAACGATGTTCGAAGTAACCCTTCCTTCAAGCTCCCTCTTCACAGGCTCCTACAACGGTTGATTTCCATTGACGCAACTGCCTCGCTGGAAGACAACAGTGTGAAGATCCTGAAGCGTGCCAAAACATTGTTCTCGGGATTTCAACGCCGCGTCTCAACCTGACTGCTGGTTCTTGACGATCCCGAATCGTGCCAGAATGCCATTTTGGGAGCTTCAACACAGCGAATCATTATAACTGTTGCGCCTGCATAACCCTGAATCCTTCCAAACATTTCTGGTGCGTTGATTATGGGAATCCGTGAAACTCTCGCAACTGTTGAAAAAAACGAATGTGCGCGGCGCTAAGGCGAGAGCCACATTTTAAAAACGACACGCCTTCAATCCGTGAAGCTCTTCCAACTATTAAAGAACGAATGTGCGCGGCGCGAATGCGAGAGCCACATTTTGAAAACGAGCCGCCTTCAATCCGTGATGAACTCTTGCAATTTATTTAATCGAATGCGCGCGGCGTTAAAGGGAGAGCCACATTCTGAAAACGACCCGCCATCAATCTGTGAAACTCCCTAGCAATGTTTAAAAATAATTTGCGTGGCACTACAGCGAGAACCACACTTTGACAACGACCCGCCCTCAACCCGTGAAACTCTTGCAAATGATTGAAACGAAAATGCGCGGCGCTAAGGCGAGAGCCACATTTTGAAAACGACCCGCCCTCAATCTGTGAAACTGCTGCAAATGTTTAGGAACAATGTGCGCGGTGTTATGGCGAGAGCCACATTTTGAAAACGACCCGCCCTCAATCCGTGAAGCTCTTGCAAATACTAGAAACGAATGTGCGCGGCGCTGAGGCGATAGCCACATTTTGAAAGCGACCCGCCCTCCATCTGTGGAACTGTTGTCACGTTTTAAGCTTCAAGGTCATAAGTGGTGAGGAAGTCTCAGGCGCGACGCCCGGCCCGCCCTCCTCGGGGTGCGACAGGGATGAGTTATCTATAAGGAGAAGGAATGGAGGAGGTCGACGACGAGGAGGGGGAGGAGGAGGAGGAGGGCCCAGATTGCTTCGACTCGGGGGGAACTCCGGACGGAAGGTTCTCCGTGTTCTCTGGCGCCTGGGGGGATTCTCGGAACCGGGCCCCGGGGCTTTTTAACACATGGCTCCATTTGAGCTGCTGGCCCCGGGGAAGGGGTCGCGACCTCCAGGGGTCCACGACGTCGGCGCTCCGTGGGCTGAAGGAGGGCGTGAAGGAGGAGCAGGGGGATGTGGAGGAGTGCAGTCGGCCAGGATTAGGCAGTCGGCCAGGATTAGTAAGTCGACTCTGCCTATTCAAGGGTACCGTTGTGTCCTGAGTTTCGCGACCTATGCCTCCTACATTCCTATGGCAGCGTGGCGCTCGGAAGGGTCTTGTGTCCTCTCGGGTGTCCTGTCCAATCAAGTCTGACTGTGCCTCAGGACCGCTGTCCCTCCCCTCGGGGAGGAGTCTGGGAGGAGGGGGCCGATGTCGTGTAAGATGTATGTCTCGGTCGGAAGAGTTTCTCAGACGCCCCAAAAGGGGGGACCTCGGGCGGCCTTCGTGGGCCCTCCTGCGCCGCTTGTGGTGCAGGACTCCTCCCAGCCGCTCCTCGGATGCGTCTTCGGCCTTCTACCACCTCCGTCGAACTTATCATGCATTGCCGCTCCGTTCACATCTGGCAGATCTGAAGGGCAGGGGCCTCCATCCTGAGGGGCCGAAGGCATATGATCACGATGATCACCTCACGACTGCGCTTCTCGCTCTCTCTCTCTCGCTCTCTTGTCTCTCTCTCTCTCTCTCTCTTTCTATGTCTATGTGTATATGATTCTATGTCTGTGTAGTATGAGTCGTCCTCCTCCTCCCCATCTTCTCGAGCCAGGGGGCGCCAGAGAGTCCCACGGGGTCACAGCATTCCCCGGCACATCTCGAAGCCCTCCGAGACGCCCCCACGCCCGACAGGTTGTGGCTGTCAGGCCTCGATCAGAGCGTGAATTACCTACCCCGCTTTCGCTTCCAGGAAAAACCAAGTCATGCCACGCGCCTCCTCGTCAAGCGGCCTGACCAGTACAGGCCGTAGTTTGGCACCGCTTGGTATCTCTTGGAAGCGAGGGTGGTCAAAAGCGAGGTATGTTTGTTTTCCCCCTATTCGAGCTCCCGACCCGCCTCGAGCCCAGCCCGCATGTGCCACGGCCGCCAGGCCCCCCAGAGGCGTGGGCGGGTACGCTCCTCGGGTGTCCCGCCTCGTGCTGCACCCCTGGGCTTCGCCCTCTCCGGCCGCCTGAGGCCCCGCCTTCCTGTGCCCTGTCTTCCTACAGTCGGGGCCTTGAAGAAGGAACCCTTTTCGTTTGGGAGGGGCTCCGTGTTCCTCAAGTTTCACAGCTTGCCTCAGGTTTTCCTTATGTTTTCGATCCGAAATCGAAGTTCAACTTATGGAAAAAATGGGGCCTCGCTCCTTAGTTAGGGTTCCTTCTGTCATCGCCCCGACTGTAATGAAAGCTGTGCGTAGCCCGCCTTCCTGTGCCCTGCCTCCCTGATGAAAGCCGTGCGCAGCCCGCCCAGCTTTTCGCGGAAGAGGAGGAGGAGGAGGAGGAAAAGAAGAAGAGGAGGAGGAGGAGGAGGAGGAAGAGGAGGAGGAGGAGGAGGAGGAGGAGGAGGAGGAGGTTCGCCCTCGCCCCGCAGGTCAAAAAAAAAACGTCCCGCCTCTCGTGCCCTCGACGGCCGGCGACGGCACACCGCGGCCCGGCATCGGGAGCCTTGAGACGGGGGTCAATGCAAACGGGGGTCAGCCACGGCGCCGGATCCTGCAGGATCCTGCGACGACCCCCTTTGGCTGACCCGGGTGAGGGAGCCGTTCGTGGCCGCGAGGCGGCCGCGCCTATTGGCTGACCCCGGTTTGCGAGGACCTGCGCTGCAGTTTGTTTTTCCTGCATTGCAGTTTTTGGTTTCCAGCTGACCCGGGTCTGGATTGACCGGGGTCAGAAGATCCCCGATCAGCAGGGCCCAACGCGTGCTGCTTGAGGCTCGCACGCTCGTGGGCGGGGGCCGCGCGAAGCGTGGCGACTGTCAGGAGGGGAAAAAACACACAGACACCATTTATCGTCGATTCCCACGAAAATATGGGAAACTATGGGAAGTGGGGGGGAAGACAAAAATCAAGAAAATATTGGAAACTGTGGGGAATCCTGTCATTTGTGTGCATTTATGTGTGTGTGTGTGTGTGTGTGTGTGTGTGTCCCAGGGCCCCTTCAGACTGAGGAGTGGCAGAGAGCTCTCTTCGTCCCTCGAGGCCCCCGTTGTACCACGCAGCCCCGGTTTTCGCGAGCGAGGCACACACGGCTGCACGTACTGTACAGCATGTGGCAGAGGCTCGGATGCAGGGCTCCAAAGAAGGACTGATGCTTACACCCCTTTGTCGACGGCGTGTTCGTTCTAAGCCATGCTTCTGTCGATCATTCATGAACGAGCCACGTTCCGACGCAGATGAACATGAACAACTAGTGTTCCTGGTCACGATTCCTGTCGACAAGCCTTGCTCCTAGATCCAATGCTAATCCACATGCCACATGCATAAACCATAAGCGCGTGTTGTGTTCACACACCTTGTCTAAGGACCGCATGATAATAATCTCGTTTTCCATTAGGGGAAGGGGGCTTCCACGTCGCGTATGGATTTGCGCGCACTGTGGTATTGTTGGTCAGCTCTCCCTCTGAAGAAGTCCCAGTGCTACCCGAGGCGTCTCGCAGAACTTGGGCTGCTGGCAGACGTGTGCAACTCGCGCGAAGTGATGGCCTGAGTCCGATGCGCGTGCTCCAGCAAGCGAGCCAGTTTTCACCGTGTTGGGTTGTTGCATCCCTTGCAAGCCAGAACTCCCGATCGGGACTTCAAGCAGCGCTTCACTGTCCACTTGTGTGGACTTGTTTTCCTTACAGGAGCGTTCTTCCTGCCGGGTCTGTTGTTGTGGCTTCGGCTAGGTTCCTTACCAGGGTGTTCAGCTAGACCTTTACGCTGGCATGTAAAATGGCGCCAGGTCAGACGTAGCAGGCAGGTCAGAAGAGGAACAGCTGGGGCCAGATGGTGAACATGGCTGCTCAAGCGCTGCTCTGCCAGGATACGACAAGGTGTGCGAATTTCTGCCCTGTCTGCCTGACTGCCTGCCGGCTCGCCTGCCTGCGAGACGGACCGCCCGGCCGTGCGTGCGAACACTCGCGTGCCTGTCTGTCCGTCTTGGCTGTGTGCACCGTGTATGCAGATGGCTCGGGCAAGTCCCATCAGCGTGCCAGCGCAGAGGGGAGGCTCAGTTTACGACCCGCTCCGGTCAGCGCCCTGTCCGAACCGACACCGGTCTTGAACACCTCCTCCTTGTCCTCAGTGTGGTCCTCCTCTTTCCTCCTCCTCCATCTCGTCCTGCTCCTCCCTCGCCCCTTCAGGCGCACTTCTGCTCCTCCTCCTCCTCATTCCTCACGTTGAGCCGCTTTGGAAGCAGAGCGCCTCACTCCCCCTCGTCCTCGTCCCTCTTGAAGGCACATTTGGAGTCCCATGGAGGCTTCTCTGGGGTCCCTTGGGACTATCGTGAGCGGCGACTTCCGAGTGCCCTTTAGTGACTACTGCCTGGGCAAGTGCGTTCCTACGGCATCTCTGGAGCCTCATTGGACGCCTCTTGCGGGCCTTTGGTGGCCTCTTGGGGTCATTGGACCCTTTCGGGGATCATTGGGCCCTCTTCGATGGGTCTTCGGACACATTGCAGCCGTCTTGGAACGGTGGTGGGAATTCTTGGAACCGTCAAGTGACCGAAAAGTGCCACCAGAAGCGATTCCAAGAGTGCGGTGAGTGAGGATCGCCTTCGAAAAGCTGGACAAACCCACCAGACAGGTACTTCAACACTCCACTACCGTGCAGGCGCGATGTCAGATCCATCTCTCCCTCTTCTTAGGTTTATGCGTCTGTCCTTGCCTGAGTCAGCGTCTGCGTTTGTGTTCTTGAGCCTGTCGGCGCCTATCTGCCTACCAGTCTGCCCATCTTTCTGACTGCAAGTTGAACGCTCCGTTCACTTCGCTGGCCCACCTCAAATGTCACTGTCACCATTTGCTCGGGCGTTCGCCACGTTTGGGGCTGGTGGCTGCGCAGGTTCGCGCCGCCTCGACGCGGCGGCGACGCCTGTACGGGCATTCAAGGTTGGACGCCTTACACGAGCCCACAAAGCGGCTTCTGGATCCAAAGAAAAATCCACAGCGCGAAGCCCTCACGAAAGATACCCTCGACAGCCTACGAGGACCTTCAGGACCCAAGATCGTTCAGGGTGGGGCGGTTCGCGCGGTGTCAGAAACCAGGGCGCACATCGTCATGGCAGGAATCTGCCGCGGTGTTCTCTCCTGCCGCGTGAAGCTCGCGCGGGCGACGACGACCGCTCATGGCACACTGAGAGCACGACGTGTCGTGTGCTTCTTCTCGGGAGCCTTCCCTGTGGCCATCAGGTCAGCTGGCTGGGCCTGCATTCAGAGCTGGCAGCATGAGAGGTCATCGCTTCTGTCCGCTTCGTCCCCTCTGCTGTCCTCCTCCTTCTCCCAAAAGTGCGCTGACAAGCAAAAAAAGCTGGGCCCCTCGCGTCCCCCCCCCCTCCTCCTCCTCCTCCTCCTCCTCCTCCTCTCCTCCTCCTCCTCCTCCTCCTCCTCCTCCTCCTCCTCCTCCTCCTCCTCCTCCTCCTCCTCCTCCTGTGGCCATCAGGTCAGCGTCCCCCCCCCCCCTTGGGGCCTCCTTGACGCCTCCGGAGCTCCTCGGGGACCCTCGGAGGTGCTCTTGGGCAGCCTGTGGGCCCTCTTGGGCGGGGGCTCGCTCGCCGCTCCTCCTCCTCCAGTGCTTGCCAGGGGGGGAACAGACACACAGACACAGGTAATCGTCGATTCCCCAGAAAATGTGGGAAAATGTGGGAAGTGGGGGGGAGGATGTGGGAAGACACAAGTAATCGTCGATTCCCCAGAAAATATGTGAAAGTGGAGGGAAGACGAAAACCCCAAAAAGATGGAAAACTATGGGGAATCCTTTGATTTGTGTGCATTGATCTTTGTGCCCCTGGGCCCCTTGGTGCTGGTGCGACTTGGCCCTCGTTCTCGTGCTGCCGCCTGCGCCTCAGCCCCCCCGGGGTATGGCCGCGATGCGGCCCCGCGTCCGCTGCCAGGCCGCGTCGGCGCAGGATGGCCGCCCGGCCACTCCGGTCGAAGTCCTTCGTGCCTCCTCCTCCCTCCGCAGCCCCGCTCCGCCCAGGCCCCGCCCTCTTGCCGCTGGACAATGAGTGGCCGCCATCGCCTGGCTCGCGAGTGCGCGCGTGCGGATTGCCTCTGCTTCACTGCGTCGGTAGAAGTGGGCTCCTGGGCGAGTCGGTCGGGGTTCTTTTGGGTTCCTCTTGGGGCCCGTCGCCAGGCCGTCTACGACAATCTCAGGACCACACATCGGCATGTAAAACAGAACTTCGGCCGGAATGGGCGAGAAGGCAAACGCATGTTGCCATTATGGTGGCCGCTCGGAGAAACCTGGAGCGTGTTTCTTTATTGCTTTGGGCATAACGGGCGTTATAGCCCCCGGCCCCTCCCTCCCCTATGACGTAACGCACCCCCCACCCCCAGTGCGCTGCGGGCATTGCCGCCGTGCGTATCGGGATCCGCATAGACGTTCGCATAGGAATCCGCATAGAGGTCTGGTCCGCATTCGTCGCCGTCGTCGTCGTCGTCGTCGTCGTCGTCGTCGTCGCCGCTCGTCGCTCGTCGCTCGTCGCTCGTCGCTCGTCGTCGTTGTGCGCGCGGACGTGGCTGGAGCCTGTTTTTTCCGGGCCGATGACGGCCGTCATCTGGGGGTGTGGGGGCGGGGCCGAGAACGTCACATTCGCGCCGGCGGCGTCTGGGAACCCATAGGGATGACCGAGGCGGGTAGCAGCAGCATGTAGGTCGCGATCCGCACCTCAGCGCCCGTGTACACCATAGCGCCTGCGTGCACCACAGCGCTGGTGTATACCACACAGCCAATGGACACCACAGCAGCCGCGTGCAACACAGCGCCTGTGTGTGCCACAGTGCCTGCGGGCACCACAGTGCTTATGAACATCACACCGCCTGCGTACACCACATCAGCCGTGCGCAACACAGCACCGGTGTACACCACAATGCCTGCGTGAACTACAGCGCCTGTGTACACCACGGCGTCTGTGTGCACCACAGCAACCGTGCGCAACATAACACACATGTTGCACACGACATTTTCGAACGAATCCTTATGACAGATTGGAGCGCCTCTGGATGATCCAGAAAACAAATGATTTATATGGGATGTGGAAAGGAATCCTTTTGGAAAAAGGAGCGCCGCTGGAATTTACGAGTCTTCATCATCCTAACTCCTCCCATATGCGTCCAGGATGCTCCAGCAGAGTAGGCCATCCGAGAACCAATTGGATTGATTCACTAAACCATTCTGCGGTGCGCGCTGGGATGCGCACGTGCGCTGTAGCGCCGACCGGCACAACAGGGGGGAAGGGTGAGGAAGGAGGAGGAGGAGGAGGAGGAGGAAGAGGGGAAGGAGGAGGAGGAGGAGGTGGAGGTGGAGGTGGAGGTGGAGGAGGAGGAGAAGAGATGAGGGAATAACGTCCCATTCTATTATCAACACTTCCCTGGCGTGGTGTTTAGCTGTCCGCAGCAGATCCTCACTTACATGCTCCTTCTACATGTCCTGTGCACGCAGGCGCTGTGGTGTACACCAGCGCTGCGTTGCACGCGGAGGCTGTGCTGTAGACGGGCGTCGTGGTGTGCACAGGCGCTGCGGTGCACGCAAGCATTGTGGTGTACACAGGCGCTGTGGTGCACGCAAGCACTGTGGTGTACACAGGCGCTGCGTTGCACACGGCTGATGCGGTGTACGCAAGCACTGTGGTGTACACGCGCGCTGTGGTGCACGCGAGTATTGTGGTGTCATTTGCGTTGAGGGACAGATCGCCACTTACATGCTGCTCCTACTTGGCCTTGGTCATCCTCAGGCATTCCTGGACGCCGCTTGCGCGGAACGTGACGTCATCTGGGAGGGGGGGAGGGCAGGGCCGATGAAGGCCGCTATCCCGGAAAATAACATGCCGGAACCACACGGCGCGGGGGGGAAGCGTTACAGTATATTCCCCCCGCCCCCCCCATACAACCCATTATAGCGGAAAATAAAGAAAAGCGTTCTTGGGAGGCCCCAGAGTGAATCATCTTGGAGCCAGATTGGAGAATACTGGTGCCTGTCGGGGCCAACTTGGAGGCCATTTGTGTGCAAGCGTGACTTATCGTTGGCCATATTGGTCGTTATTGGGTATCAACGGCGCCAGATTGAGGCAGCTTGAAGCAATCGTGGAGCCATCCTGGGTTCTGTTGTAATTTCCTTCACCCATCCTGAAGGCCTCTTGTGGGTTCTTGGAGTTTTCCTTCATCATCTTGGAGCCAGCCTTGCGGCGTGCAGATTTCAGTTCCCTAATTGTCGGGCTTGCAATAATAACAAAACCTAGGATCGCTCAACGAGTACGGTTTCTCCGAAGGTATTTAAGGCTCTCGTGAAGGCTTTTTGGGCAGATCTCTTCAGCGATTGAACCACTCTTTGGGGCCACCTTGGAGGCCTCGGATTCGATTTGTATATAATGGTTTTCGGCGCATCCCGCCACAAAGCCTCGGTGGTGGGTCAGAGGCCTCATGGATGTTGGTGGGGATCTCGTGGTTGGCCTCTCGGGGAGCTCTGGGAGGGGCCTCTTGGGGGTAGTTTGGGGGCCTCTTGGGGCCTCTCTGGGGCTTCTTGGTGGCCTCGGGGGGGCTTCTTGGGGGCCTCTTGGGGCTCCTTAGGGCCTCTTGGGGGCCTCTTGGGGCTTCCTGGGGGCCTTGGAGCGAACGGCTCAAATTTTCGGTTCGGGTTCCCTTCTGGGGCCCCGCTTGGGGCCATCTTGGGGCCCTCTTGTGCCGTTTTGGGCGCCTCTTGGGCCGTCTTGGGGCCCTCTATGGCCGTATTGGGGCCCTCTTGGGCTGTTTTGGGGCGGTCTTGGGGGCTTGGGGGGCTATTGCCTATTGGGCCGTTTTGGAGTGTCGGAAAGCCGAAACGGCGAGAAGGCCCAAATCCTTCAAAAACCAATGGACGAGCACCTGGGAGGCCTCTTGGGGCGTCTGGGCGGTCTCTTGGGCCATCTGGGGGCCCTCTTGGACCGTCTTGGTGGCCTCCGGGAGCCCTTCTGGCCCGTCTTAGGGCCCTCTCGGGCCCGAAAAAGTCTGGCGACAGGCCGCGGCAAAGACCAGAGGGCACGCGGCAAGCCCCAGAAGATTTGGCAATTTGGGCTTTGGATCCCTCAAAGACTCCTCAGGAGTGAGGGCTGAGGCTCAGGGGATTGGGCAAAGGACCTGCGGACACGCCCACTGCGTGCCCAGAGGTACGGTGGTGGATATCGTCGTCCAGCAAGGGATGGGACGTCACCATATTGGTGCCCATCTTGGGGCCTCCTGGTGCCTCGGGACTCTTGTGGTTGCTCTCTTAGGGCCCACTACTGGCCAGATGGAGCCTTCCTGGAGCCACCTTCATGCCTGACACGCCCCGCAGAACCAACAGCTGCGAGCACGTCGAACGAGTTCAAGCACACATGTAGATGCAACGAATGTTGGGCTCCGCTATCTAGAATATATGGGCAATGCTGTACAGTCGGGGCCCTGAAGAAGGAACCCTTTTCGTTGGGGAGGGGCTCCGTGTTCCTGAAGTGTTTCACAGCTCGCCTCAGGTTTTCCTTGTGTTTTTGATCGGAAATCAAAGTTTAACTTATGGAAAAAAGGGGCCTCGTTCCTTATTTAGGGTTCCTTAGGTCAGCGCCCCACTGTAACACAGCGCGGCCACATCGGATCAATGCCGAGGCTGATCGTAGCCGTGCCGCGTCTGGGGGGCCACCTCGAGCACCCTTTCCCCGGGAGTGCCGCTCTAGCCGTCGGCCTCCGCCCTCGGGCCTCGCCCGCCCAAGGTTTGCGCAGCATCCCGGGCTGCCTCCCCGGGGCCTCCGGGTGGCCTCGCGCGCGGGGACCCGACCATCAGCCCAACGCTTGCGCTGCGCACCTGCCCTGCTCGACTTCATCAATCAACCGAGGAGGAGGAGGAGGAGGAGGAGGAGGAAGAGGAGGAGGAGGAGGAGGAGGTCCGTCGCCATTTTGGCTCAAGTGGGAGCAGGTCCCATGCGAGCGGGCAGCTCACTTTCGAGCGACCCAGTGTGTCTTGCAGTGGCGGACACCTACTGTTTCTCTCCTTTGTCTCTTTCTGTCAGCTACCTGAGTAGCTGAGGGTGCTCCACAAATCTTATGCGAGCGACAGAATGTCTGGCAATGGCGAGCGTGCTGCTGAGGAGCAGCCCCAGAAGACCTCTCGCGGACAGGATGGCTCGCGTCGTCCACATGCTCGCGAATCTATTCGAGATGATGACGGCTTTCTCTCGGCAGGTGATGACGATGCTCTGCGTGCAGCGGTTGGCCCTTCGGCTGGCACTGGCAGTGCTTCTCCTCATCGTGGCCTGCAGGACCCCGAGACCTTGGCTCTCAAATCGCACGTGGACGAGTCCCACCCCCAATCATGGCCGCCATCGCCGCCGTCCAGGCGAATGTTGCCGCCCTGTCCACGGCCATGTCCAAGTACGCCGAGAGCGTGGACAAGCAGGTCGAGCTCCGCATGCGCAGGACTGAGACCACGATTACCGCCCACGAAGATCGCATCACCGCTTTGGAGCGCCAGATTAAGTACCTCTCTGAGCAGATGCGTTGTGTCAAAGATGAAGAACCCGTTCTCCCTTCTGCACCGTCTGGCTTCGATAGGCCCCCGAACCCGACCATCCTGGTGGTACGTAGCAAGGAGCTCGTCTCAGCGAATGCCGTCCGCGAAGCTGTCACCCCCTGGCTCACTGATGCGTCCCTCGACGTGTGGGACTGGGAGATCAGCGCCGCCGCCTCTGCCCCCACGAGCAAGCGGCGCGAGATCCAGATCACAGGCAGTGCTCAGTGGGCAGCTCGTACGGTCCGTCATGCCCTTGGTGCATTGCGCGCACGTGGTGGTACTTGGAGGAAGTTCTCGGCACCCACCCCCATGGGCCCTCGTACCGATCTATTTGTCAGTGGAGACAAAAATCAATGTCAAGTTCGCCGTGAATTGGGATGCAAGCTCGTACTTCGTGAGTTCGAGCTCGAGTACGCAGGCAAGCGATTCTTCGTGGACCGTGAGCGTGGCGAGATCTCTCTTGCCTGGAAGCGCCTCCTCCGCTTCGCGCCGAACGCCGTCGGCCCGCCGAAGATCGAATGGAACGAGCCGAACCCCATCGCCCAGGGCCTCAGCAAGGCCGCCCTGGCCGCCCGCATCCAGCACCTCTTCCGTGAGCAGGACAGCTCCGAAGAGTGGTCGATTTAGCACGTTTCTGAGGCCGTGGACGGCTTCCAGTTCCGCAGCGGCCTCTCTCAGTTTCATTAGCTGGAATGCGAACTCTCTCTTCCATCACCACCCTACTTTACGCTCTCAGAAGTGCCAGTACCTCTCCTCCCTCATGTCTCCCAGCAGTGTCGTGGCAGTCCAAGACACCCATGGCAGTGAAGAACTTGCACGCGACTTGGTTCATTTTGTTCACAAGCCGCACGCGTGCCACGCCAGTTTCAAGATGATCCCTAACCCGTTGGTGGAGGAGGGTGAAGAGGCCTGGATCCCTGACCCGTGTGCTGCAGGGGTCACCACTTTGATTATTGTTCCTGGCCGTGCATTATGCGTAATGATGGTTTTTGATGACGGGGACTCCTGGATTGCTCATTACAACATACAATTACGGTCTCACTGCCGACCAGAAACACAGAATCACCCAACATATCGAATATTATCGCTCGGAAGCCGCTGATGACCCTAAGAACCGCACGGTCGTCGTCGTCGGGGACCTCAATATCGCTGCCTCACCTCCCGCGCCCGTCGACCCCTCCCAGTTTCAGGACCCGGGCTTCGGATGCCAGGCCTGGCGTGGAACCCAGGATGCAGTCTGGCGCTCGTGCTTTTCTTCTCTAGTGGAGATCCAGCAGCAGGATCCCACACGCGCGTGCGCGCCGAATGCCACGATGAGCATCGTAGATAGGGTCTTCACTTCTCTGCCAGCATGGGTGATTCTTCAGCTCAACATGTGTGGCCATACCTGTGGCCTGGCGGAAGTAGTATATCAGAAAAAGCTCTCGGACCATGCTGCCGTCAAAGTGGACGTCAGAGTTGCCCCCGAAAAAGGACCCCGGCGCCAGAGGCATCCAGAAGGACTTGTTCGAAACCGATACTTGCCGGCGTTTCATGAAGGCCCACCTCGCAGAAAGTCACTTGGAAGACCTTTCGCCCCCCATCAGGCTTGTGTACTTCAAGTCTCTCTTGAGGGAAGCCGCTCGCTTTGCTCGCAATAGTCTGCTGCATGGAGCTACCGGCGCTCAAGATGGCAGATCTCTCTTCGGCAGAATTATTTTGTGCAGATCTATTGGACGTGCTATCTGGCGGCAGGACTTCCGCCTAGGCGATCGCCTGGTCCACGCTTACCCTTTGGCTGCACGCTTTCTGGGCATATGCTCTGTTTCGCGGCGACTCTGGCTCCAGGAACCTGCCGCTTTTTTCAGAGATGCTGGATCGCCTGGAGGAACAGTCCCACTTGGAGAAACTCAAGAGACTCTCGCAGACCTTCTCCAAGACCCCCGACGGCTCCGAGCGCAAGAGGCTCCGCCAACGTCTCCAGAGGCTTCAGAAGAGGGCGAAACTTCGGGCCCCGCTTGACAAACGTGTCTACATCCGTGGGATCAGAGAAGGCGCCCAGGTCATACCTAAGCCTGCCGACATGGCTGCTAGTATTGCTGGCTACTTGCGCGACGTCTTTAGTGACAAGTCCACGCCGATTGCGCCTGCCCAGGCATACATTGAGCGGTTCGCGTCGCATATCGACCTCAGCCAGCTACCACCGCCGTCACAGAAGCTGATGGCAGCTGTTCTTCGCCGCCTCTCTCACAGCGCTCCTGGCCCTGATTGCCTTCCGTACGCAGGCTGGCAGAAGACCCCTCAGGCCCTCGAAGTCCTGACTGACATGATGTACTGGCTCCTAGATGGTGGGTGGGCTCTTTCTGGTTTCAACGACCTCTTAGGCACATTGATCCCGAAAGGCGAGGAGGAGGACGATTTCGATGGAGGAGGATGCATCCGTGAACGCAGTCAGCTTAGACCCCTGGGCCTCAAGAGTAGGACAACAAAATCATCACTGCCACTTGTATGATATTGTTCTCCAGGGAACGGTCCAAGGTTGCCAGCGGCCTCCAGCGGGGCTTCATCCAGGGTCGGCAGTTCGGGACAAACATCATTGAGCTGGATGCGCACGCTCGTGCGTGCAGTATGCTACCTAGCGCCGAGCTCGACTTGCCTGCCCTTGTTGCCTTCGATTTCGCGCAGGCGTCCCCACCGGTCTCTCATCGGTGGATGCGCCTCATGCTGCAAGCGATCCGCCTGCCCAGTGCATTGATCGATTTCCTGATGTTCCTCTACTCGGGGGTCAACTGTCACTCTGAATTTGGGGGTGTTATGATATTTCTGTTCCCGATACTGTCTGGGATCATCCAGGGCTGCCCAGCATCGGGGACGATCTTTGCAGTCTGTATGGAACCTTTTGTTCGCGACTTCGACCACGCTATTGTATCGAAGTCGAGGGGTATTGTGCGTGTCTGTGCCGACGACGTCGGCGCGGCGATTTTGAAGCTCCAGTATATGGTCCAGCTTCTCAGGATTCTCAGCGTCGCTGAAAAGATTGCTGCTCTCATCCTCAAGACTTGTAAGTGCAACATCCTGATGCTCGCTGGCCCCTACTCTGAAGCTCTTGCCCGCAAGTACTCACAGCGTCTGGCTTCCCTGGTCCCCGCCTGGTCTGGCTTCAAAAGTGCATCGAACATCAAGTACCTCGGAATGTACATCGGTCCAGAGGCAGAGCTTCAGTGTTGGTCCTCCCCGCTGTTGGAATGGAGAATGCGCTCTTTTGAGCTAGCGGGGGTTGGAGCTTCCAGCACGGTCTCCTCGAATGTTTACTCCTCGAGGGCAGCCTCAGTTCTCTCGCGCGTTGCGCAGTTCCTCCCGTCGCCGCCTGACCCCCCCCGCTTCGAGGCTGCAATGCTTGCCAGAGTATTCCGCATGCCGTACTGTGGCTTCGCCAGAGCGACGCGGCACAATTGGGGGGACTGGGGTGGGCCCAAAATCAGATCATTGGAACTGGCATGTCTTTCAGCACGAGTCAGAGCAGCGTCTTCGACGTTCGAGTGGCAGGACAGGTTTGAACCTTCTCTATCGCGCTGCTCGGCAGCACTTGCCTATCGTGGAGTGGCGGCAAGAAGCTTACCCACCAGCCTTCTGGAAGTCTCGAGCGCTCTGTCAACACTTTGTTGAAGCGTACCATGGCTTCCCTGGCACCACCCGATATCAACGCGCCCGTCCCGTGGTCCAGAATCTTCAGAGACTATTACGTGAACATCTTTCCCAAGGCCTGAATCCGAAGCGTTTAGATTGCAAAAACAGCTTGTACAACAATTAACTCCGCTCTTTTTTCCTGAGGCCCCGTCGTCTCTGTTCAAAGCTCGTTTGCTCGACTGGTTCCCGTCCGAGCGCCAGCGCATCCTTTCCGTCGACTGGGGGGCTGTTCGGCTGGTCCTTGTCTCCTTGCCTACCGCTGTAGCTTCGCCCGCCGCTAGGGCGCTCTCGAAAAATTGGCTGACGCAAAGACGTTTCCAGCAGACATTCAATGCCACCTGTACGGTCGGCTGCCCGTGCAGCCCCTCGAACGAAGATTCGATCGAGCACTACTGGCAATGTTCTGTGTTCGGCACTGCGCTCCGCGCGTTAATAGGAGAAGACCTGTCCCCGTCGCCGCTGGATCGCCTTGGAATCCTTGCGCCGCCCCGTCGGTCCCTCGAGGTGCCCGCTGGCGCTTATCTCTTCTTTAACGAGCTCCGAGCCAAGCGTCTCCGTCTCAGACGCCCGCTCAGCTTGAACGAGGCCCTCGCCGTCGTTCCCGCTGCCCGCCATCAGCTGCGGCGATAGCGGCCCCGCGGTGACCAAGCCTCAGGCGCCGACCCACGCGGCAGGAGGAGGAGGAGGAGGAGGAGGAGGAGGAGGCGGAGGAGGAGGAGGAGAGGAGGAGGAGGAGAGAGAGGAGGAGAGGAGGAGGAGGAGAGGGAAGGAGGAGGAGGAGGCGAGGAGGAGGAGGAGGAGGAGGAGGAGGAGGAGGAGGAGGAGAGGAGGAGAGGGGAGGAGGAGGGAGGAGGAGGAGGAGGAGGAGGAGGAGGAGGAGGAGGAGGAGGAGGAGGAGGAGGAGAGGAGGAGGGAGGAGGAGGGGGAGGAGGAGGGAGGAGGAGGAGGAGGAGGGAGGAGGAGGAGGAGGAGGAGGAGGGGGAGGATAAGAGGAGGAGGAGGAGGAGGAGGAGGAGGAGGAGGAGGAGGAGGAGGGGGAGGAGGAGGGGAAGGAGGAGGGGGAGGGCGAGGAGGAGGGGGAGGTGGCCTCGCGCGCGGGGACCCGGCCAGCAGCCCAGCGCTTGCGCTGCGCACCTTCCCTGCTCGACTTCCAGGATCTCACGCGGCTGCGGCCCGCGGGGCCGACGACGCGCCACGCGCTGCCGCCGCTCTCGCCACGTTGCCCCCCCCTGCCGCGCCCCAGGCGGCGCGGCCCAGAGCCGAGGCGTTCGCCGCTGAGTCATCGGAAGGGTCTTACGCCGAGTTCGCGTTGCCCCCCGCCGCGCATGGGGCGCACGCGCCTCCGAATTTTTTGTTCCGGCGTGGCCATCCCCACCCCCGCAGAACATGGAAGGCCAGGCCTCTCGTCCTACTCCCCTCCTGCTCCTTCCCCTCCCCATGGACCTCCCCCCCACTGTCACCATCTCTCTCTCCCCCTACCCCCGCCCCCCGCCCCATCATCCCCCGCCCGCCCCAGGCATTTTTCTTCCTCCCCCTCCTCCCCTCCCTCCCGTTCGCATCCTCGCCCCCTGCCTCTCCTGTCCACGCCCCGCCCACCATTCCCCGCCTCCTCCTGGCCCTGCCCAGGCAGCGGCATGGACAGGACGAGCAGCGGGGGGGGGGCACGAGGGAAGAGGCGGTAATCATGATGTTTGTTTTAAGTTTACTCTGGAGTTAACCCTCCGCTGGGCGAGCATCAAGGTATTCGCCCTGAGAGGGGTTAGCTCCATATTAAATCCGTCTCGTGGACGCCGAGCGTCGCAGGGATCCACCCTGAGGAAGGTTAGCTCCAGATTGAGTCCATTTCGTGGAAGCCGAGCGTCGCATGGGCCCACCTTGAGGATATTCAACTCTAGATTAAGCCCTTTTCGAGGACGCCCCCGTGGCCCCCGCGTGCAACTCGCTACTTGGCGGGTAAAAGGTACATCTAGAGTTGACCTTTCTCGTTTGGACACTCCCTAAGAGGCCGAGGCAGAGAAGGTGGAGAGCGAGGGAAAGAGAGAGAGAGAGAGAGAAAGAGAGGGAGAGAGAGGGAGAAAGAAAGAGAGACACATAGAGATGACGAGAAAGAGAAACCGAGAGAGTGAGAGAGAGAGAGAGCGACAGAGAGAGAGAGAGATAGCGAAACATAAAGACAAACGCATAGCGAGAGAGATACACCGATGTACATGTATATATATATATATAGAGAGAGAACGACAAACTACAGAAAGAGAGAGAGAGAGAGAGCAGAGAAACATAAACCTAAAGGAAGGGAGGCATTCGACACAACTCATGTGCAAACCTATATATATACATATATGCAAGGGAAAGACGTGGAGAGAGAGAGAGAGAGTGAGAAGGGAAACGAGAACGATATCTGTATATACATAAATGATAGCACCAAGTACAGCACAAACCACACATACAAGTAAAAAGGGAAGGGTAGATGGAGAACGAGGAGTGCAGAGTGACCGCATCCTCGGCGGCCCAAGGACTTTACGGCCTTGAGCGTCGCGGCCTTGTTAACCAATCCGAGGCCCTGTCGGGTTTTGCTGGAGATCGCGTTGGGGTCGTTTGCGGGTCAGAGGGTGGTCCTCTCGGGTTCGTCAACGGAGCCATTAGGTCGATTCGGGAACACCTTGGGAACGCCTTGAGATCATATGCTTAGGCCGCGTTGGGGTCATGTTGAGGTCGCTGGAGGGTCGCATTGAGGTTATATTGGGGTCGCCTTAGGGTCCTGATGTCGCTCTGGGATCGTCATGGGGTTGATGCTGTTGTCCCGGGGTAGCCTTAGGGCCAGCCACAAGGTGATGGGATCCTCTCGCTGGTGACGATTTCATTAGGGCCGTCTCGGGGTCACCCTGTGATCGCCACGGGTGCGAAAGGCCGTCTTAGAGTCGTCTTAGTGGTCATCAGGGGGTCGTGGGATCACCGAAGTGTCATAACGCCCTTCCGAATAATCAGCATTGTCATCGTCATCGGCATCAAGACAATCATCATCATCATCATCAGCATCATCATCCTCACCATCATCAGTTGTCCTCTCCGCCGCCTCCATTGAACATCGTTCTTTTGGCGTCTTCGGGCCTCCTTGGCAGTAGGAAGCAATCGACTAGTTCAGTGACGAAGGAGAGAGGACATGAATCAGTTTGAACCAGTCGGGAGCATGTTGGGAATCTCTTGCGGACATCTAGAACACCTGTTCGGAGACTCTCAAGGCCTCTTAGCGGCCTTGCCAACCGACTTAGAAGGCTTATGGACCGCTGCGAATCCATGCCAATCAAACTCATAATCGTTTGGGCCAATGTTGACCTCTCGGTGGCAACTGCGTAAAAGTGTTTACTCCAGAGTCCCCCCCCGACCGGAAATACCGTTAAAAGTGTTTACTCCAAAGTTAACCCTCCGACAGGAGATCCCGTTAAAAGTGTCAGTTCTGGAGTTAACCCCTCTTGGAGGGGAGCGCAAATTGCATTTGTGTTGTTGATGCGGTTGAAGAGAGCGCCTGCGGACCCCGGAGAAGGAATCGACGAAACAAGAAAGCCCACAGCGCGTGAGAAGCAATCGCCCTAGATCAGAGCTAGAGTGACGAGCGACCTGAGCCAGAAAACCTGCAGGGCAAGAGAAACACGCACACTGAACCAACAAGCCTGCAGAACGGAAAACCACTTCGAAAAGCAGACAGGCCAGCAGAGCTGGAAGCAGAAGTCTCCAAAGCCAGAAACATTGCAAAACTAGGGCAGAAGGGATTCATAGCAAGAGGGCGCTCGTATCTGAAAACAAGGAGCCGACGTAACCTGAGAGCCAGCAGCCCCAAACAGAACAACCTTCGGAGCAAGAAAGCCTGAAGGAGAGGTGGCTCAATAACCGGGTGGCTCAATAATCAGACAGCAGGGCGAGAGGAGGGCGGCTGAACTAAAAATACAAGACCCACCCCCCTGAGAAGCCTGACGAAACGTCGTCCATAACTTGAAAGACTGGAGCTGCATTGGAAAACGAGTCGATTTCAGAGATGCCAGCGCAACTTCAGAAAGTTACCCCCGATAGCAAAAAAAACCGAAGGGCAAATGAAAGGAGCGACTGCGCCTCCGTAAATGGCCAGCCCCAGGGCGAGAATGTTTCGAGCACGGGGCCCGGGAAGTGAACAGAGCATGCGCCGCGGAGATAGAGAAGAGATGACATGGTCGCCAGAGGGGCACTTTAGATGTAGAGAGGTTTAATATGGAGAAAACCTTTTCCAATGGTGAAGCACTGCAGGTACAAGTTCAACAAGGTTCACTCCAGAGTAAACCTTTTTTGAACTCGTGGTTGCACACTCTTTCGGGGCACGAGATCCTGCCGGCAGCCGCCGTCTGCGCCGTCTTCGCCGTGGCGCTCCGCACGGCAACTCAGCAAAAAGCGGGAGGGTCGGCCTCGCGTCGGCGTGCCCTCCCTCCGGAGGGCCCCCAGAGAACCGCCGAGAGCGCCCAGTGGCCTCGATGCTCCTCTTCCCACGGGTCCTCCCTGCTTCCCCCTGGCCTCCCCCTCCCCTTCGATCCCCTCCTCGTCCCCCCGCCTCCCGTCCTCGATCCTCCTCCCCTTCGCCTTCCCCCCTCCGCCTCCTCGATCCCCCCCCCCCTCTGCCCTCGATCCACCCTTCCTCCCCAGCGGGGGGGCGGCGGCCAACGCTCGAGCCTCTTCGAGCCCCTGTCCGGCGACGAGGCCCACGCCAGGGTGGTGGAGGAGGAGGAGGAGGAGGAGGAGGAGGAGGAGGAGAAGGAGGAGGAGGAGGAGGAGGGGGAGTGGGAGGGGGAGAAGGAGAATGAGGAGGAGGAGGAGGAGGAGGAGGAGGAGGAGGAGGAGGAGAGAGGAGGAGAGGAGGAGGAGGAGGAGGAGGAGGAGGAGGAGGAGGAGGAGGAGGGATAGGAGGAGGAGGAGGAGGAGGAGGAGGAGGAGGAGGGGGGGGGAGGTGGGGGGGGGGAGAGGAGGAGGAGGAGGAGGAGGGGAGGGAGGAGGAGGAGGAGGATGGGAGGCGGAGGGAGGAGGAGGAGGAGGAGGAGGAGGAGGAGGAGGAGGAGAGGAGGGGAGGAGGGGGGAGGAGGAGGAGGAGGGGAGGAGGAGGAGGAGGAGGAGGAGGAGGAGGAGGAGGAGGAGAAGGAGGAGGAGGAGGAGGAGGAGGAGGAGGAGGAGGAGGAGGAGGGGGAGGAGTGGGTGCTGCTGTCTTCCCTGCTGGCCTGGACCGCCGCCGCCTGCCCTCGCTCGTCGCTCGCTCGTTCGCGCGCCCGAGGGTGCGCCGCGCCGCGCCTCCCCGCCCGCGCGCGAGGACTGCGTGGTCGGTGCCGTGCCGCGTGCGGCGGTGCCGTGCCGCGCTGCGGTGCGGTGCCGCGCTGTGGTGCGGTGCCGTGGGGCGCCGTGCCGCGGATCTTGGCATCGCTCGGACGTGTGAATTTCTCCTTCGGCGAAGGCCTTCGAGGAACATCCTTGATCATGTGGCGAAAGAACCACGCACGAAACCTAAACAAATACAGGGAATGGACCTCCGAACGACGGCCAGGGATGTGCCGTGCCGTGGAGTGGCGCCGTCGGTGCCGCGCCGCCCCGTGGTGGCTAGCCTCTGGCCCGGCGGTGCCGCTTGGCTGAGGCGGGCTGCAGCTGCCAGCCAGCCGAGGCGGGGAAGGCCCATGACCACCGCCTGGGGGGTCGATCTTCCGGGGCCGGCAGGCGGTGGACATGGAGATTGTCGGGCCTCGGGGGAAGGGCCAACCGTATCCATATCCACTGCCAACCGAGGCCCCCAAGAGCAATCCCCCAGGCGGTGGTTAAGTACCAGTAGAGCCCTGCCTCGCAGGCCAGGCCCTGGCGGGGAGTGGGATAGCCAGCCAGGCCAGATGGTCTGTGGCTTATGAACTTCACGCGGCAGCCGACGAGGTGGGTCCCCCACCCGTCCGCACAGAGAGGCTCTGAGAGGGAGTCTGGCTGGGTGGCGTCTTCGGGGGGCTCCTCCCCCACAGGTCCCGCCCAGCAGCACCAGACACCGTTCCAATCCGGAAGCGCGAGTTCCTGCCCACGAAACACGGAGGGCCAGTTCTTCTCCTTAATCTCCTCCTCCTCCTCCTCCTCCTCCTCCTCCTCCTCCTCCTCCTCCCTCTTCTGATTGTTATTCTTCTTCTCCTCCTCCCCTTCCGCCTCCTCGTCCCCTTCCTCCTTCTCCGCACGTGCCCATCGTTCAGTAATCAGAGTGAGGGGGCCGAACGGTCAGTCATTGTCCCTGGGTGCGTGGCTGAGTAGGGAATGTGTGGTGAGAATTATGTTGATTGCGTTATTATTGTTGTTGTTGGTGTTGTTAGTGGTGGTGTTGTTGTTGTTGTTGTTGTTGGTGGTGGTGGTGGTGGTGTTTGTTTTAGTGTTGAACTCTTAGTTCTGGAGAATAATTATAGTTGATCTCCCCTCACCAGTGCATACTGTTTTTTCTCAATCAAAGTGTGCCCCTCGACGCTCGCACCCTTTTTTTGACAGGGAAAGTCTTGGTGCTCAAACTGGGCCCCTGGCCCCCCGGATTACAACAACAACGGCTCCCGCCTGAGATTTCTTCAACATTTACTCAGGACCCCCGCTCCTGAGACTTCCTCACAATTGACTCAGGATCGGTGCTCCCGCCTTTGAATTCCTTGCAAATTAGTCAGGACCCCCCCTCCCATCCGAGACTTCCTCACAAGTTACTCAGGAACGGCGCCCCCGGTTGAGACTTCCTCGCAATTGAATCAAGACTTCCTCGCCATTTAATCAAGACTCCCGCTCCCGCCAGAGAACCCTTCAGATTTTATTCAGGAATTGCGCTCTCGCCTGTGATTTACGTGCAATGTATTCAGAAATCGCGCTTTCGACGCTCAGGAAACACGCTGCGCCCAGGACGCCGTTACAAATTACTTAGTAGCCGCGTTCTCGCCATACTCAGGCATCCCGCTTGAATGTCCCACCCGCCCGACCCGCCCGTCAGGGGATCGCCCGCCCGTCGTGGGCTCCCGCCCGAGATTTCCTTCAGGAACGGCGCTTTCGCTTAGGACTTCCTCGAACGTTCACGTTCTTACCTGCCTCTCTGCCCTATCCCCTCTCCCTCCTCTCCCTCCTCCCTTCTCCCTCGCCTCTCCTGCCTCCTCCCTCCCTCTTTCTTTCTCTCTCGCCCTTCTCTCTCTCTCTCTCTCTCTTTCTCTACCTCTCTTATCGTTTTTTGTTGTTTCTCTCTCTCTCTCTGTCTCTCTGCCTCTAATCAACCGCCCCCCTCCTCGCTCCTCCTCGCCTGGCGTTTTTCCCTCTTCCTTCGTCCCTCACCCTCCCTTCCTCCCACTCTCCCTCGTTCTCCCCTTCCTTTTTTTGCAGGGCCCACACCAATTCCAATAGCGGGCACATGTACGCCCACGAAGGATTGTCCGCCCGTTCAGGTTTGCCCGCGTGTCTAAGCCCGCCGCCCTCCGCAAAGAGAAAGAATCCCCCAAAGGGGGTGTGATCGAAGACAAAAAGGGCGGGTATCGAGGGTGTGGGGAACTCGTGTTGGATGACACGTGGGCAAGTAAACGCGAGCAGTCTTAGAATGATTGTTGTTGTAGGTGTCGTTGTTGTTGTTGTTGATGTTGGTGGTGATGTTGTTGTTGTTTGTGGTGGTGGTGTTTGTTTTGGTGGTGAACTCATTTTCACAGCTGGATAATAATTTGTTGCTGGTCCCCCCTTCACCAGTGCAGATTTGTTCTTAATCGAAGTGTGCCCCATCGACGCTCGCACCTTGCTGCTTCAATCCGGGAAAATCGTGAAGCTCGAACTGGACCCCAGGCCCCCGGGTTACAACAACAACGGCTCCTGCTTGAGACTTCCTCACAATTCAGCCAGGACCCCCGCTCCCGCCCGAGACTTCCTCGCACTTTATTCAGGAATCGCGCTCTCGCTTCGGACTTCCTTCCAATTTATTCCGGAACCGCTTTCCCGACGCGCTGGAGTCGCGCTCTCGCTGGAGACTTGATTGCAATTTGCTGAAGGATAGCGCCCTTGCGTTGGAATTTCTTGCAATTTACTTAAGCGATGCGCTCCCGACACCCAGGCACCCAGGAGTCGCGGTCACGCTTCGGATTCCCTCACACGTACATTCCTCGCAAAAGGGCGCATCCTTCTCCTGCCTCCCTGCGCGCGCAGCACAGGAGGAGGGAGAGAGATCTCCCAGTTTTGCAAGAACCTCGAAGGAGGGCCATCCGAGCGGACCTTGTTGTCACCTCGCCCGGGCTGCGATCCACTTAGGTGAGGGCCAGCGGCAGGGCCCTTATCCATCTTGCAGAGGACGCAGAGCTTGCCCGCCGTGGCAACCTGCTGCGGCCTCGCTGGCTCTGCCCGCGGGGCCTAAGACTGCCCCTGGAGGTGCCCGCCCTGCGCGAGTGCCTGGGCCGCCCGAGAGACGCCCGCACGGAGGGGCGGCGACCATCCCTGGCTGACACGGTCGTCCCCTTGGGAGTGCCGCGCCCGCTGGCTGCGGCGTTGCCCGGTTGGCAAAGTCATGCGCCATGCACTTTGCAGCCGAACCCCACCTCCTCCTACTCCTCCTCCTACTCCTCCTCCTCCTCCATCTCCTCCTCCTACTCCTCCTAGTCCTCCTCCTCCTCTTCCTCCTCCTCCTCCTCCTTCTCCTCCTCCTCTTAGTCCTCCTCCTCCTCCTCCCTCTCCTCCTCCTCCTCCTCCTCTTCCTCCTCCTCCTCCTCCTCCTCCTCCTCCTCTTTCTCCTACTCCTACTCTCCTACTACTCCTCCTCCTCCTCCTCCTCCTGCTCCTTCTCCTCCCCCTCCCTCCTCCTCCTCATCCTCCTTCTCCTCCTCCTCTTTCTCTCCTCCTACTCTCCTACTCCTACTACTCCTCCTCCTCCCTGCTCCTCCTCCCCCTCCTCCTCCTCCTCCTCCTGCTCCTCCTCCTCCTCCCCTCATTCTATCCTCCTCCTCATCATCATCATGCATCCTCTTTCTCTGTCTCCCTCCTCCTCGACCTCATTTACGCTTGCCTTCGGGGGACGCCCTTGTCGCCACAGCTGGACGCGGCTCGGAAAACGGGCCAGGCTGCTTCCCAGGAGTGGCCCGCAGACCGATCAGCCTCGGGCGCGGTTTTGAGGGCTCTGGCCCCTGCTTCGTTTCCTGTCTCCGCTGCCACTCGGCTGGGCCATCCGAGGCCGACGACCTGAAGAACATGTCCTTCTGGTCTCAGGACTCCACTGGGTCCACCGCACGCCGGCCGAAGCTGAAGCAGAGCTCGAAGGCACGCGCTCGTGTGCACGCGGTCGCTCCACCCTCGCCTCGGCATCGCCGTCTAATTCCCTTGTCTCTTTGTTGATGTCATGCCGTTCTCTCTCTCTCTCTCTCTCTTTTTTCTCTCTCTCTCTCTCTCTTTTTCTTTCTCTCTCTCTCTCTCTCTCTCTCTTTCCATATCTATATATATATATATATATATATATATATATATCTACATACATATATAGATACATGCATATACATTATATATAGCTGTATCGCTCACTTTGTGTATGTTATCGATATTCCCAGCCCTACATCCTCACATTATCTTCACACATGTATGTAGACGTAGCACCCCGCAGATGCGGATAAGAGTGAGGGGGCGGTGGGGACGTCGGCAATCTGCGAGACTCTGGAGAAGCCCGACGCATGCGTCAAAGTTTAACAAATTATGCAACGAGCCCGCCGCAGGCGCCGATTTTTTCTTCAAACTAATTTGGATCGGTCGCTTGTGGCTCGCGGGTGGGTCGTGGTGGGTCGCGGGGTGGGTCGCGGGTGGGTCGCAAGTGGGTCGTGGGTGGGTCGCGGGTGGATCGCGGATGGGTCGTGGGGTGGGTCGCGGGTGAGTCGCGGGGTGTGTCGCGGGTGGGTCGTGGGTGGGTCGCGGGTGGGTGGCGGGGTGGGTCGCGGGTGGGTCGCGGGGTGGGTCGCGGGTGGGTCGCGGGGTGGGTCGCGGGTGGGTCGAGGGGTGGGTCGCGGGGTGGGTCGCGGGTTGGCCACGGGGGGTACGTGCCTTAGTGTTCCGGGCCCAGCGCCTTGCGCCTTTGAGATGGGGATTGGGATCATTATTGGTCAATCGCAGCAGTACGGACGGAGATGGAATTTCGTTGGCATTGAATGGATTGGATTAGTTCCTCTTCCATAGAATGTGGCTATCGCCATAGCTTGCCTGAGTGAGAGTGCCCCTTCTCTGGTTCTCTGTCGGGCTCCACGGGACCACCTTTGCTCGGAGGCAAGTCGCCTATGAGGAGCGGGTGGGATCTTGGGCTCTGAGGCGAGGCAGCAGCGCTGCCATCTGAGGTGTCTCGTGCCCTGGTCCAGGCTCTGTTGGCTCGAGAGACCCTTGGACCTCTGAGTGCCCAGCCTACGCTTCGTGCGCTGATCAAGCTGATGCCACGGAATTGTAGAGCAGTCGATATCGAGAAGATCGGCACCGACGGCTCGCTTCCCACCTGAGCCTGCGACAGCCAGCTGAGTTGTGAAAGATACACTTGGATTTACTTGCCAAGCCTGACGGCTGCTTAAGTCCGAGTAGAGGATCTAGGGGGGAGGGGGGGAGCTTGAGGGGGAGTGGGAGGGATCGACTAAGTAGCACGGGGACGCCCGCACCGCGAACTTGGACGCGACCCGAAGAGGTTGCTGCAATGCTTTTGCTTTTTTAGAGGCCCCGAGGTTCCTGGAGCCTCCCCCCGCACCCGTCAGCTCCGAGGTTGAGGTGATGGGCCCAAGTGCTCTACGTCTCAGCGCTTAACGAGTTGAACGAATGCGGTGCGCCTTCGTGCTAACGCGGGCTTTGAAGGTCCGAGATGGACTATAAGGTCCCGCAGGCTTACCCGAGTAGCGCATTGATCACACCAGCAGCAATTGTCGTGGCTAGAACTTGCACCCAGCAGAGGTGAGCCAGACAGCGGAGGAGTACGGCTGCGCAGGTCTTGCTTGCTTGCTCCTTCTCCTCCACCTCCTCCACCTCCTCCTCCTTCCCCTTCTCCACCTCCTCGTTCCCTTTTCACTCGTTTCTTCCATCCCCCTCCCACGCTGCAGTCCTCCCCACCCCACCACACCCCATCCTTCCTGCACGCCTCCCCCCCTCCCCTCCTGGATTTGTGAGGTGAGGCAGTACGCCTACCAGAGGGCTCCGGAGAGCCTGGCCCTGCGGTTCCTAGGCGAGCGCGCCCGCCAGCGGTGGAGACGCAGAGCAGGCAGGGGCGCCTTGTGGGACGGGCTCTGGCAAGGAAGGGGAGAATGTCGAGGTCAGGGGCAACGTTCGGGACGTCAGGGGGGGATCGGCTCAGACGGGGGGCGTCGAGTTTCGGGTCTTGAGGTCTTCGAGGTTGGAGGTTTTCGGGCGTGTTCGTCGGCTCTCGGCGTTTTCCCAGCCCTGGGATGCACTCCTGCCAGCAGTTGCGCCTTGCCGAGGGCGTTCCAGGGGTGCCAGAATCGTCCCGAACGGCCGTTGGAGAGACGAGGTGCATCCCCGTGGAAAAGTTTATAAACAGAGCGGCACGGGGATGAACGCGAAACTAAGTTGCCGTCGTCTGTCAACGTTGGGGAAACAATCACGAACGCACTGCGTAGTGCATGGCAGGCGTCCTTGTACAGGGCCGTGCCCCGAGACACACATGACGGCGGCCCAGCGAGGGGCGAATTTGAAAACAACACCCGGGCATGAATTGAGATCCGCCTATCAATGTTGCGACGGTCCGCGCACGCCGAGGGAGAATGCATCGATCATATTGCCATGGTGTTCACACACACACGCGCGTTGGCAACACTGAAAGGCGAAAACCACTTTATGATTTTCTTGCGGGCGTTGTCGTTGGCAAACCATCCAATACGATCGTTTTGCGAATTTAGTTTTATATTGTTTCCCGGCTGTGTGGATGTCGAGCCTGCTTGTGTGTGGTTCAAATGCTGCGGTAGCAATTTACTATTTCCAAGCAGCGTCAGCCGTTCGAACGTTTCTCTGAGCCGTCGTCGTCGTCGTCGTCGTCGTCGTGACCGTCGTCGTCCCTTCGTTGCCGCCGTCGTCGTCGTGTTCGTCCTCGTCGTCGCCGTCGTCGTCGCCGTCGTCGCCGTCGTCCTCACCGTCGTCGTCGTCGTCGCCGCCGTCGTCGCCGTCATTGTCGTCGCCGTCGTCGTGTTCGTCGTCGTGTTCGTCACCGCCACCGTCGTAGTGGTAATCGTAGTCGTAGTCGCAGCAGTAGTTGTCGTCGTCGTCATCGTCACTGTCGTCGTCGTCGTCGTCGTTGTCGTGGTCGTCGTGGTTGTCGTGGACGTGGTCGCCCTCGTCGTCGTGGCGCCATGGGGGGTGCGCGGGGGTCGTGGTCCTTGTGCGTCTCACGTTCGCAGGGCGTGGCAGCCGTCGCAGCTCATCGACCCCGGGGCGAGGTCCAGGCCGGAGCCGCGCCCAGCTTACAAGTTCACACACTGGAGGCATTTAGCGCTGTCCAACAAACCGAGTTGACGATCGGGTGGAGGGCGGTTCCATAGATAGATTCATACATGGGATGCACTTTACGTTGCCTGCCGATCCCATTTGACGATCTGATGTTTTCGCGCTTCGTGTGTAGATTCGCAGACACAAAACGCAATTCGCGTTAAGTGGCGTGCCCCCTGAAATCAGATTGTTTCGCGCTTGGTGAGTAAAGAAATAGGATGGGAAGCATCGATCATTAAGTCAGAGTCTGCAATATTTCCCAAGTGTGAATATTTTCCTGCAAAAAACTTTGAAACAGCTTCACTTAACGATCGATGCTTCCCGTTTTGTTCTCACACGCCAAACGCGAAACAGTCCGATCGTTAAGTGGGCACGCCACTTGGCGCGAAGTGCCGCTGTGTGCGAAAATCATACGCTAAACCTGCCACCGCCCGATCGTTAAGTGGGATCGGCCAGCAACGTAAAGTGCGTCTTGTGTATGAATTTCCATGCTGACCCCCCACGCCCGATCGTCAACTTGGTTCGTTGGGCAGCGATCCACCGGCCCCACTGTCTCGCAGGTCCCACAGGTCCCACAGGCCCCACAGGTCCCACAGCTCCAGCAGGTCCCGCAGGTCTCGCAGGTCCAACAGGGCCGACAGGTCGCACAAGTCGCAGCACAGGTCCTGTAGACGACGACGACCACGACGACGACGAAGACGACCACGACGAGGACGACGACGACGACGACAACGACGACGACGACGACGACACCAAGAGGCGAAAGGGAATCGCGCGAAAACCCCGTGCGTCAACAAAACGTTCCATCCACGTGAAAAAGTTTATCACCAAATCGGCACGGGGATGAACGCGAAAACGATGGTGGAACAATGCGAGCTGGACCCTTCACATTAGGTTGCCGTCGCCTGTCAACGTTGGGAAAACAATCACGAACGCACTGCGTAGTGCATGGCATGCGTCCCTGTGCAGGGCTGAGAGTGCACGGCCGAACCTAGAGACACCCAGGACGACGGCCCAGCGAGGGGCGAACTTGAAAAAAATACCCGGGCATGAATTGGGATCCGCCTATCGATGTTGCCACCAGGCGCGCACGCCAAGGGAGGATGCATCGATGACTTTGCCACGGTTCACACACACAAACACACACACGCGCGTTGCCAACATTGAAAGGCGAATCCCACTTTATGATTATCTTGCGGGCGTTGTCGTTGGCAAGCCATCCAATACGATCGTCTTGCGAGTTTGGCTATACTTTGTTCCCGGCTGTGTATGGCCCGAGAACCAAAGGACTCGGGGGCAATGTTGGAGGGGGGATAGGCTCAGGGGAGACGCGTCGACCCCCCCCCCAAAAAAAATAAAGAAACTTGCCCAGTCATCGCCGAGGGGGGCCCTATGTCTCACTCCGCCCAGGGACGTGCGGATTTGCGATCGGGGGCCTGTCGCCGATCTGTCGCCGAGTCCAGGTCGATGCTCCCCCCCTTCCCTGAGCTGGCCCCCCCCCTCTGTCGCTCCCCGGAGCCCACGACGTGGTGTCAGCCGAGCAGTCCTGCGCGTTCTCTGCACAGCCCCGTCCCCGTCCGATCCCCTGCTCAGGGTCGTTTGCTGGAGGGCTAGGCCTGCGAGGGCCGCTCCTCCACCCCTCCCCTGGAGCGGAGAGTGGGCGCGACGGGGCACGGCAGGAGAGCTGCAGGGCGCAGCGGGGGAAGGGAACCAGGGGAGAGGCTGGGCCGAGGCAGCGGGCGTCAGGGAGAGGGAGGCGGAGCGCAGAGCTCGGAGTGGGAGGGCGGAGAACTGGGAGAGAAGCAGCAGGATGAGCGTGATGATGATGATGATGAAGATGATGACGACGAGGATGATGATGATGATGATGATGATGATGATGATGATGATGATGATGATGATGATGATGATGATGATGATGATGATGATGATGATGATGATGATGATGATGATGATGATGATGATGATGATGATGATGATGAGTAGGAGGCAGAGGAGGAGGAGAGGGAGAAGGAGGAGGAGGAGGAGGATGTGGATGGGGAGGCGAGGACGACGGACACAGGAAAGACGACGGCGGCGGCGAGGACGACGACGACGATGACGACGACGGCGACGACAACGACAGCGACGACAATAACGGCGACGACGGCGGCGTGGACGACATGGCTGCCCGCGAGCTTGCGCTTCGCCGAGGCAGCCGCAGCATCGGCTCGAGCCCGACCGGGCCGCATCGGCGGGGCCATGGCCCGCCGCCTCCTGGCGGCGCCGCCTCCGGCTCGCTGGGGGCAGAATGGGGGACATGGCTGCGCTGCATCTTCATGGTGGGGCCTCGTCTGTCCTGCAAGCTGTTGCTTCCCCTGGTGCCTCGCCAGGCGCGGGTCAGACGCGGATTCGACCCTCGACGCGTCGGGCTCGGCGCGGGCGGCGCCGCGATGCCCCCCGAAGATGCAGCGTGAGAGCGGGGGAGCGGGAGGAGGGCCCAGGCCTCCAGGAGTCGCGCACAGC
>CAUYUJ010004869.1:236550-244050 GCA_963575745.1 Prorocentrum cordatum
ACGAAGCGAAGCCACGGCGATATGCACCTGAATGGAGCATCCCCACTGAGTTGTCATCGCGATCGCTTCCCCGAGCTACATGTCCAGACCCGCTCGGCCCAGTGGAGGCATTGGCGATGCGCACGCGCCCGTGGGCGTCCACTTCGGCGGGGGCCGAATCCGTGAAGGAGCTACTTGTGAACTTAGAGCACGCGGACGACGCCTGTTCCTTCTGGGAGGCATTGCGCGCGCTGGTGAAGGGGCTAATCGGCTTGTTCAGATGCGCGTGCATCTATGTCGAGTAGGAGCCGTACCCCAAGTGGCCAACCAGAGCGAGGTCTGCATCCTGTCCAAGATGGAGACATTCACCCCGCTCCCAAAGATTCACTCCCCTGAGCACCTCAAGATATCGGCAGCGGGCTCCGCGGTGTCTTGTTGCACGCTTACTCGCGCCATGTGCGGATATCGGCATTGTTTCCCCAGAGTACGAGTGCGTCGCCTACCGCCCGCCGCCGCGGGCCCGGGGGGGGGCCTTGCGCGCCGGCGACGAGAAGCTGCGATCGCAATCCCAAGGGCGCTGTTTTGGAAGGCCAAGTCGGCGAGACAGAGTTGTGTTGTACGCAGCCATGACTTGCTTGACCAACGCCTTCGCCTGCGGCGCGCACGCGAGACGTCTCAATCAGCTCAGCGAGTTCGCCCCCATCCACCTCCAGCCGCGCTTTCGGCAGCGCCGCGGCACGCTCAGGGCCCGCCGTCGCGCTTTCGATGGGGACCTTTGGCTTCGCATGGGCAGCGGCGGACCCGCGGGGTGCAGCAGTGAACCCGAGCTCTTCATGAGAGGTTATTATGCGCTAGTTGAACATTGGAAAAGCCCACGTGCAGCCGCGACCTCAGCGCCATGGATAATTTCTGATTGTCCTGAATTCGGCGACGTCGGCCCCAGCCTTGTCGGTTTTATCGATGACCTGTTTCGCATGGTGATGCTCTCGCCCAGCGCGCCGTCCGTGCGCATTGCCTACCTAGTGCGGAGGGCGATGCTTTCGACCTCTGGCTTCAGCGCGGCGGGCGCAAGCAAAATCGCACGACGGAGGAAATCATTGTCTCTCTCGGCACGCGCCAGCACGTGCACGACCTGGCTAAACATGAACAGCTACCCTGCGTCCCTCTTCATGCCCTTCGTCACCTAGGTGCCCGGGCTACCCCTGCATGCACTAACGCTACTGGCATGGAACAACGGCCTCAGAACATGTCTATCGGTTGGTGTGCTTATTCGGGGGCCTGGCATGACTCAAAGATTCCAAGTGACTTCAAGCGCCTCCTCTTCTTGGGAGTAGTTTATAACGCTAGCCTGAGCGGATTGGAAGCCAACGTCCTGACCAAGGGGGAGGAGGGTAGGTTACATGGAGCTGCAGCGCGGACACTTGGGCACGCGATGCAAGGAGCCCCCGCCTGGAAAGACCCAGCGGCCAAGCGCAACGAATGAGTGGCGCGGGCGTCCTGGAGCGCTGGAATTTGGCCCCCGTCTCTCTGGCTCTCAAAGTAAGAAGGATAGCGCGGTATAAGCATGCCCTGCGGTTTCGGCAACAATCGCGACAGTGGTGGGCTACCTTGTTAGGCAGCTGTAGATTTGAGCGTGAGCGAGATCGCGCTAACGAGCAAGGCGATCTAGGCTCACTTGTAGCCCCGCCCACGATCGTCGACGGCCGCGTCAACATGCGTCCAAAATCGAACCCCATCGGCCGGGCAGTTTTCCAAGGGTCTCCATGACCTGGCTGAGGACGAGGAGGCGGGGGAGTTTCACGAGCTTTGGGAGGATCGTAAGGTCGCTACGCATGCCCGGGGCGACGTCGCCCACGCCTCGGGAAATATCGACGAGCGCCGCTTGCTAAAGAAGGTCTCGAGTGCCGCTATGCCACCGCCATCTGCGACGCCACCGCCGCCACCGCCACCTGCTGCTCCGTTGGGGGGGCGAGGGTCAAGGCGACTGCGTATGCGGGCGGAGGATGGAAGGAGGAGCTGCTTGTCAACATCGAGCGAGGACACGGAAAAGGGTTGAAAGCACATCTGCGCGCAGCAGCCCTGGGAGCTGAACGCGGTCGACCCAATATTCTGCATTTACCATGTCGATTCATTGTTTGATCTGCTCTACGGTGTTCAGGACGACGCATGAAACGTAGATGCACTTCACAGAATCCAGGAACCATTCGAGGTGCCATGCGACGCGCACGAGATTCCCCCATGAGTTCATCGACCCGCCTGATCGCACATGACCCGTATGTTCCGTAGCCCATGAGTTCGAGACCTTTGAGGAGTTAGAGGGCCACCTCCTCCAGCACGTACCCGCGCCACTGGCGGGGGGGGTTCGCGTTGTGGCTCGCGATGGCGATGCCCGCCTGGCTGCCCCAGCTGCCGAAGGACGAGGGGGTGCCCCGGGCGTCGTCGCGCCGCTCAAGGGAGGAGGCGACGGACGGACGCGGCGAAGGCCCACGCGACAAGGGGCGCAGGGTCACCAGGCCCCAGCGGCGCCAGCGCAGGCGCAACAAGGAGCAGCCGAAGGCTGGGAAGGTGGCCGACTCAGGGATGACAGCGATACTATTGGTGATGTTGAAGCAGCTGATTATTAATACCAAGCAGCTCCGCGAGATTCGGGGCCAGTTGTACGATGCGTACCTCGTGGAGGTCAAGGCCAACGCCGTGGTGGCCATGCAGGGCGCGGGGGCCGCGTGCGCGGCCGCGGTGAAGGAGATGGGCAAGGGTCACGGCCTCGGCCCGCCAGTGGCGACAGTCTTCGTGCACCTCGCGAAGCAGCTGGCGGAGTAGGAGGAGGAGGAGGAGGAGGAGATCGGGGCCCAGAATTGGAAGGGATTGGAGCAGCTGCTGACGCGGCTGAAGGAGCTCGAGCCGCGGGACCTGGTGCAGCTGTGCCACGTCTGCCGCTTGGAGAAGTGCCGCGACGATGGCAAGGTGAAGATCGCGCCGGCGACGCCGTCGCCCGAGTCGCGCCAGCTGTTGCGCCAGTGCATGGAGCAGATCGGGGCGACGACGGCGATCGGCCAGGCTCCCGCGGGGTACTTGGAGGAGGAGCTCGGGGCCTACGTGGACATGCTCAGCACCAACGCGTAGCCGTGGGAGAAGTTCGACCAAGGCGCGCCACCAGCGCCCGTGCTCCTTCAGCATCTGATATGTGTGGTCCCCTTTTCCGGGCCCAAGACCACCAAGCTCGAGGAAGTCAGAGTTCTCTAGCGAGTTTCGGTTTCAGGCGGCGCCCTTATTGAGGGGGTGACCGCGGAAATCCCGTTCTCAGTTCGTTTTGGGGCGGGCTTTCTTACCCGTTTCAGGGACTACGCTCTGGGGCGCGGCAGCGAGGCGATTGCGAGTAGAGCTGAGTGGCAAGATCCCTTTCCACTGGCAGGCGAGTCCAAACATCGGGAAATGGCCCTCTATGCTGCCGAATACAAATAATTCTTATCCAATGCCATCACCGTATCATCCCCCCCTCTTGCGGGCAGCGCGCCTCCCACTTCGGCGCGGCCTCGTCAAACTCAGAGGGCCCCGGACCCCCCGGCAGAAAAAAATGGAAACTGCGGATGTCCTGCGAGGGCGAATGGACGAATTGGACCCCGACACGATTGGGAGAAATTGGTACCCAACAAGGATCAGAGCGGCGAGCACCAGTGGGACAATAGGTACCCCCCCGTGGCGGCCACCGCTCAGCAGGCTCCGCCGTTGTCGTCGTCGTCGTTGTCGTTGTCGTCGTCGTGATGGCGAGGAGGGCGAGGACGAGGAGGGGAATCACGAGTGTTTGCCAGCCGAGAGCTTAGGGGGGGGGCCGTTTAGCATTTGATATCCTCTGAGGCTACCTCCCTGTTACCTCCCAGGAGGAGGGCGAAGAGGAATAGGGCGAGGAGGAGGAGGAGGAGCAGGAGGAGGAGGAGAAGGAGGAGGACAGGGAAGAGGAGGAGAGGGAAAGGGAGGACGAGGAGGAGGAGGGCAAGGAGGAGGAGAAGAGGGAAGAGGAGGAGGAGGAGGAGGAGGAGGAGGAGGAGGAGGAGGAGGGCAAGGAGGAAGGAGGAGGAGGAGGAGGAGGAGGAGGAGGAGGAGGAGGAGGAGGAGGAAGGGAAACGGGGAGGGGCAGAGGCTGCTGCAGGGGGGCTCCCCGTCCAGGCCGCCTCTTCCCCCTCAATCGGCGCCTGCGCTCGCAGGCGATCCGCAGCCTGCGGGCCAGGTGGTTGGCGAGAGCACTGTGTGCTTCCCTCCTCTTGCCATGCGTACTGTCTGCGACCACCTTTAAGTCGGGCCTGTCTTTCTACAGTGTGAATACTGGAAGCTAGTAAAAAATAGTCTGGGGACGATTCTTGAGTACTTTTGGGAATTTCTTCAGTATGGTTTGACCAAAAACTTTCGTCCAAAATCCTCCTGTAGGGGGACGTGCCCGACCTAAAACCACTTGCAGACCCCACCCCATACGGGTCGATCGACGCTGCAAGATTCGCTCGGCTGAGGCATCATTCGAATGCTGAGCCCCAGCAACTGTCTCACAAGTCTGGCGTGCAGGGGTAGGGGTCGAATTTTGTGCCTTGGCTGCCTCCCCCGAGCCATCGCTACAAGCGCGGTCGCGCGATGGCAGCCTCCCTGACCCAAGGATGGAGAGCGATCGGAGGGGCGCCGGGAGAAGGCAGAGCGGGACCGCATCCGGAAGGAGCAGCGGTGTCATTGCTGATGCGAGATGCGCTGCCATTTGTTTACAGTACGGTTCGAGCGACGCTTCCAAATTCACCCTTCATGAGTGGGCACAGGCGCTCTGCATGTCAATCCTCTTTAGCTTACGTCCCGCGGTTTGGAGACACCAAGGCAGCAGTGCAGCTGCCGCCGACGCGCCGCCGTGCGCACCGCGCTTAGCGCCTAGCAGCGGAGCGAGTTGAGCCAGAAGAGGACCGCAAGCACTGACACCGCACGTGGCACGGCCATGGCCCCCTTGCCCCACGGCCATGGTTGAGGATGGGCTGCTGACGTGCACGTGGTGCAGGTGGGCGGTTTGCCACCAAGCACATGTAGTTTGCATTCCGTAGTTCTTCGTCCCGTCCTCAGGTCCAGGGGGTGTACACCAGTGCATTGTTGCATAGATGGGTCTCTTACAAACAAGATATCGAAGCGTGCGCATCGAACTGCAGAGAGATGAATCGTCGTGCCTTCGCCTTCGTCTGCGCTAGGTTATCGGAGCCCCTATCCATGAGGGCAATTCGGATCCTAAGTGAGATTGTTCCTTCAGGGAGGGAAGAACTGGGGATGGAGGTGTGTGTGTGTGTGTCCTAGGTGCTTTTTCGAAAGAAGGCAAGTTTACGCACGTGGCACAGGCATCTAGTTCCTGAGGCCCGACCGCTATACGGTGGGGGGCATTCGGTAAGGAATGCGCCCAGGAGGCTTCAGACCCTGGATGGCTTCTTATCTGATGAGGGCTGAGGTGATATCAATCGTCACGCCTCAATTGGTGCCCTCACCGTATTGAACCGCACTCGGCCGGGGTGCCGTGCACTTGAATTTCCCTGCTGATTGCATGAGTCACGCGAGACGGTATCGCCCAATCGGGACCGGGCGAATCGACACGCTCGCCTGCAACAGTTCAACGGTATCTAAGGCAGGCAACGATCGGCGGCGAGCGAGGGGGGGAATTGAGAAGGCGAAGGCCTTCTCAGAAGGCGGCTGGACTTCTCAGAAGCCCTCGCGCCTTCTGAGAAGTTGTTTCTGTCGTCGGGGAAGGCTTAGAAAACGTCTTAGAAGTCCGGGGGGCTTCCGAGCCTTCTGAGCAGGCACGCCCCTTCTCACTTCCCCCTTTGCTCGCCGCCTAAACGAATTCGTAATCACCAAAGAAAGAGACACCAGCAAACAAAACCTGCACACATGTCAATACCATGCTATTGAAGCTGGTGGACCCTATACTCTCGTTGAGAGGGAGGAGCAGGCTACGAAGAGTATGCGCACCATGCGTGCGAAGGGGCAGGTACTGTCTTTCTGGAGCTGCGTGTGACTGCCGGCGTGCTTGCAGAGGGGAGGGGGTGCAGAAGGAGCCACCGGGACGGGACCGAGGGGGAGGGGAGGCAGCGAGGCAGGTCTCAAGCGCGGGCTGGAGAAAGAAGCGCAGAGAGGAGCAAGGGGGGGGGGCGAGTTTGGACGTGAGCCGATGCAGTCAGGATCGATTCGACCACGATCCTCGCCACACGCGGTGCCGCCTGGCCCGCCTCTCCGCTGGGTTGGTGCGAGAGGTGGCCGATGCCGCGGGACCGACGCGTGCTCTGGTGCCCTTCCGGGGGTCTGGCTGAGGTGTTAGCTTACCCTGGGTTTCTAAATAAGCGTGGGGGGGTACCCCCCGACGGGGGTCAACCTCGCCTCGTCGTCGCGCCGCGACGAGGGTCGGAGCGCCTTCGGCGCGCGGTGGCTGCCCGCGATGGGGGTCGATGTGGGGCTGTCGGCGGGGGTAACGCCCCCCCGACGCTTATCAAGAAACTCGGAATACAGTTCGGCGGCGAGCTAGGGGGGGAAGTGAGAAGGCGAAGGCCTTTTCAGAAGACGGCGGGACTTTTCAGAAACATTCGCGCCTTCTGAAAGGTGTTTTTTGCGACTTCCGGGAATCTCAGAAGGCCAGGGGATCTCCAAGTCTTCTGAGAAGGCCCGCCCCTTCTCACTTCCCCCCCCCCTCGCTCGCCGCCGAACAATGGAAACCCATGCCAAGAAACACCCTGCTTGCGTCCAGGGTGCCCTGGGTGTCTTGAGTTTCGAAGGTTTTGCCATGGACTCCGTGACGGTTCCACGCCACAAATCCGTGGACGTCCTGGGGTCTCAGGGTTGGGTTTCGTGCGGAAGGTTTCTGGTGACCGAGTTCCTACTGTGCTCTCTTCAGGTGGTCGGGCTGAGGTGGAAGCTTGCTTCCTTGGCGGCCAGTCTGGGCCTCGCTCCCTGTGGCGGTGACGGCAGATCGCCAGGCGAATGTGTTTTTGTGGTTGGCTCGGGACCTACCCAGCGAGGGCCCACCTAGCGAGCTGCCCTTACGAGAAACTGTGCAGCCCTACACTTGGCATCGCTCGGACGTGTGCTTTTTTCCTTCGGCGAAAACCACCGGGGAGCATTTTTCATCATAAGGCGAAAAAAAGACATGCACGAAACCGAAACAAAAAAACACAGGGAATGGACGTCCGAGCGATGCCCAGTACATGCTGCGGGCTGCTCTTCGGATCGCGTGCATGCGCCAGTGATGTTGCCACAGCAGGGCAGCGAGGTTGGCCGCGCCGCGCCCATGCGGCGGTCCTGCGCGCCCCGACGCGCGGGCACTCCGGGTGGGGGCCGCCGCGGGTGGCCAGGGCAGGGCCGTGGACGCAGAGAACACGGTGTGCGCGACGTGCGGGGGCCGCGATCGTTCAAGGGCGCGCACGAGCCGCGCCGACGCGGGCGCTCCAGGCAGCTCGACTCCACGTAATGGAGGAGGACGATTAATAGATGACCGCAGGACCCGCGCCGACGCGGGCGCCC
>CAUYUJ010004869.1:249050-271550 GCA_963575745.1 Prorocentrum cordatum
GACGCGAGCCCGCCGCATTCCCGTGGCTGCGGTTCCTCCCCCCTCCTCTGCAGGCGAGATGAATGCCCATGTCCTTGGCGACTTGGTGGGTTTGTTTTAGGAAGGAGGCCAACAAAAACTCAGAGACGCCGTAGCTTTGGATAAACGTTGGCCCATCGTTGGGCCAGATGGTTGATCCGTAACCACTGAGTCTCGTGCTTCTCGGGAGGGGTGTCCGACAATGCGCGACGCAGTGGGTATGGGTAGACATGCTTCAGGCAGTGGCGAAGCGTCCTGACTTGCTCATAGGTCCACCATGGATTGTTGCGAAGGAGTGTTGTAAGAACTGCTGGTTGTTTGCATATCAAGCTCGTAGGGCATTTCTGGCTGAGACCGTCTTGCTTCCACACATCGGCCGCTCGCTCTAAGAGCACTGTTTTTCGCTTTCGTGCGGCACCTTTTTGCTCCAGGACAATTTTCCTCGGCGGCGAGGCAGAGGCAGTCCACTCTCGCGTGTGGCTGTTTCCAGGAACACGTCGTGGTAGGCCTGCGAGAAGGCCTGGACGGCCGGCACCCGCACCAACGCTCCTCCTCTCCTCCTCTCCTCTCCTCCTCCTCCTCCTCCTCCTCCTTCCTCTCCTCCTCCTCCTCCTCCTCCTCCTCCCTCCTCCTCCCCTCCTCCTCCCCTCCCCCTCCCCCTCCGGGGCCGCTGCGGCTCCAGGGCGGGCCGGCGCCCCCTTGGGCCGCCGTGCGCGCCATGCCGCCGCCGTGCCCGTGAGACCCCTTGGGGGGGGCGCGGAGGCCGTGGGCCGGCGCGGCAGGACGGGTTTCCTCCTCCTCCTCCTCCTCCTCCTCCTCCTCCTCCTCCTCCTCCTCCTCTCCTCCGTAGCCATTTTGGCTCAAGATGGGTTGCTCGGGGGGCTTTCAGCCTCCGTGCTTCACTGGATCGCACTACCGTGCGCAGGCAAGAGTGTGTGCACTCTGGCAGTCGGGCGGCCTCCTTCCAAACTCACGCGCGCCATGGCGGGGAGCGGCGGCGTGGGTGCTGGGCGTGGGGGAGGCGGCCGCGCGGCGTGGCCTGCGAAGTGGAAGTGCTCGGTGTGCGACTACTACAACTTCGCCGAGAGGGCGTGCTGTCGCAAGGGGTGCCAAGCTGCGGGGTGGCCAGCGCCGCGGCAGCTGGGCGCCTTTCCTCCGCTGCGGGGGTGGCCTGCAGGCGGCGGCGGTGGTGGTGCTCCTGGCGGCGCTGGCGGCGGGCGCGGCGGGCGTGGGGCAGGCGGCGGCAAGCCTCCCACACGTGCCCCGTGGTGGCGAGGCGGAGAAGGTGGCGGCCGTGACGCTGGTGGCGCCGTGGAGCTCAGCGAGGAGCAGCGCAGTGGCTTCGTGTGCATGGCAGAGGCCGACTTCGCCCTCACCGCCGCGCTCCTGGCCCCGAAGGTCCGCGAGCAGCTTCTGCAGGCACGGAGGCTGCGTGAGGGCGGACTGGGGGCCGAGCTGTCCAAGGACAAGACGGTCAAGGCGGCCCAGGTGCAGGCGGACGCCAAGGTCTTGCAGGTCAAGAAGTTGGAGGGCCAGCTGGAGCAGGCAAAGGCCAAGGCGGTGGCGGCCATCAACGAGTCGGCCAGCCTCGCGGACAAGTTGGTGCTGCTGCGGAAGGAGTGCGACGAGGCGGCGGCCAAGGCACGCGAGGCGCTGGCGGCTCAGCGCACCAGGGTGGCGGCCGAGGAGGCTGAGGCGGCGGCAGCAGCCGCCGAGCCGAGAGCAGCACCAGCAGCCTCCCTGGAGTCGATACAGGAGGCGATCGGCGGCTTGTCGAGGGACGAGATCGCGAAGCTCGGGAAGGTGCTTGCGGAGCTCAGCGGCATGCCAGGCGCCGCCGCCGCAGCGTGGGCGCCTCCCCGTGCGCCTGTGGCAGCGGCGGTCCCTGTGCCCTCGGCGGTGCCAGCAGCAGCGCAGCAGGTGGACGCTCCCAAGGAGGAGGGGCCTGGCGTGTCGCAGGCGGCGCAGCAAGCGTGGCAGGACATCACGTGCGGGATTGAGGACCCCGCCAAGAGGGAAGCAGCGGAGCAGTTGCTGGGCGACGCCAAGAAGATGCGGACGGAGGTCAAGCAGATGGAGGAGGAGTCCTAGCAAGAAGTGTGGGGTCTGGAGGATCTGCACGGTCAACGTCAATGCGTTCAGCAACCTGGGAAAGTGCATGGCGGTGAGTGAGGTGCAGGACTGCGACGCCATACTAGTCCAGGAGACGAGGCTCCTGGAGGGAAGGAGCAGTGATGCGGAGGCGCAGCTCCGCAGCCAAGGGTGGCGGGCGAGAGGCACGCCTGCAGTGCCGTCAGCGGCAGGAGGCCTCAGCACAGGAGGCCTCCTCACCATGGTGAGGAGGAGCCATGGCATGGCGGAGGTGCAGGACCAGCAGGCAGCGGTGCTGGTGGCAGGGCGAGTGCACCTGTGTTGGGTGTCAGGCGTGCTGAGCAGCGGCTTCTTGCTCGCCAACCTCTACCTGGAGGCGGGGGTCGGCCTCAACGATGGCAACGTGGCCAGCCTCAGGAGGCTGGCAAGGAGGTTGAGGCAGTGCCGCAGGGACTTCGTGGTGGGCGGCGATTGGAACCTCACGGAGGAAGAGTTGCAGGCAGGCGGGGTGCCCGACATGTTCGACGGCAAGGTGGTCAGGCCCGCCTCGCCCACGTGTGCAGCGTCGGGGAGGACCATCGACTTCTTCCTGGTGTCCAGGGGGCTGGCTGCGCTGGGTGCGCGGGTGGTGGAGGCCTCGCCAGTGTGCCCGCACTCGGCGGTGATCCTCGAGATCCGCAGGCAGCAAGAGGAGGAGCGCTTCAGGCTGGTCCAGAAGCCGCGGACCTCTCCTGAGGTTCGGCCGCAAGGGTGTTGTGAGAGAGACCACGGCAGCAGCTGGAGGCAAGCCAGGATGAGGGTGCAGGAGCAGCTCGCGTCGGTGCTGCGGTTCGAGGGTGAGGCCGCAGCGAGGAGCACCCCACGTGCTGAGGAGGAGCCCCTCAGCCCAGCAGCAGTGGTGGCGCAGCAGGTCAGCGCACAGCTAGAGCTGGCCAGGAGATTCCCAGGCCAGTGAGGGGCAAGGGAGCTGAAGGGGTGTCTGCGGCGGAGAGATGGGGACCACTAAGCAGCGTGCTCCCGATCGCACCTGCGCCGCCGTCCTGCGTGACGGACGTGAATCTGATGAGGTGCTGCGTCCAGCATGGCGAGGAGTGGCAGAGCATCCTCGACAGCTGCGGGCTACGGCGAGAAGTTGGCGCGGAAGGGCTCGGCGCTGCACCAGGCGTTGAGGACCAGCCAGCGCACCTCGGGGCCCTGGCGCCAGGAGCGCAGGGCACCGACGCAGCGGAGAAAGGGGGCAGCAGCGCCGCGGGCAGCGCTGTGCAGGAGGCGCAGGCGGACATCCCTCCCCATGCTGGGACTGGCAGTGCACATCCGAGCCAGGCACCGTACGGAATCGCGGGTTGTCCCTTTCAGGTTGATGCGGCTGAAGGAGTGCACGTGAGGCCCCCCAGCCTCTGGGTCGAGAAGAGGCAGGCAGCCTCTGCCGCTGAAGAGGAGGCCCCTCGGCCCAGCAGCAGCGGTGGCGCAGCAGGTCAGCGCGCAGCTGGAGCAGGCCAGGAGCTTCCCAGCCCAGTGAGGGGCAAGGAAGCTGAGGAGGTGCCTACGGCGGAGAGATGGGGACCCCTAGGCAGAGTGCTCCCGATCGCACCTGCGCCGCCATCCTGCGTGACGGACGAGAAGCTGATGAGGTGCCGCGCCCAGCATGGCGTGGAGTGGCAGAGCATCCTCGACAGCTGCGGGCTACGGCAGGAAGCTGGCGATGAAGGGTACGGCGCAGCGCCACGCGGCGAGGTCCAGCCAGCGCACCTCGGAGCTCAGGCGCCAGGAGCGCATGACGCCGACGCAGCGGAGAGAGGGGGCAGCAGCGCCGCGGGCAGCGCTGCGCAGGAGGAGCAGGCGGACAGTCCTCCCCATGCTGGGGCTGGCAGTGCACATCCGAGCCAGGCACCGTACGGAAACGCGGGTAGTCCCTTTCAGGTTGAAGCGGCTGAAGGAGCGCACGTGAGGCCCCCCAGCCTCTGGGTCGAGAAGAGGCAGGCAGCCTCTTCGGCGGGGCAAGCCCAGCGCCTGCAGCAGGACGGGCAGGCCCAGGGCGCGGCGGCGGAGGGGGCTAAGGGAGCCCTCACAGCCGCCTTCGCCACCTTCCTGGAGTGCGCGGAGGACGAGTGGGTCGACGTATACCAGCTGGAGGAGCAGAGGGCCAGGTACGTTGGCAGAGCGGACGGCTTCTCCACCAAGCTGGTCAAGCGCAGCGGGGTGCAGGACCCCAGGTCGCCGAGGCTCACGCCAGAGGCAGCGTGGATGGCCAGGGTGGCCAACGCGCTGGGAGCCATGGCGCAGCTGAAAGCGCCCAGGGCCAGGGTCGACGCGATCTGCTACTTGCCCCAGCTGGTGGCGGCGGTCCCGAAGAGAGTCAGGAAGCTGCAGCAGGACGAGGAGGCCCGCCCAGGAGAGGGAGGCGGCACCTCCTGCAGCACGGAGGCTGGGCGCTGGCTGAGGATGTTGCAGCATGGAGGCCTGGCGTGCTGGCACCCCCTCCTACTCGAGAGGCTGGCCGACCGCGCGAAGCAGCACGCCAGTCACCTCGCCAAGCGCGACGTCGACGAGAGGGGCAGGCAGTTCGACGAGTGGGTTGGCAAGCAGCTCACAGGAGGAGCGGCAGGGCTCCACGCGGTCACGCGAGTGGCGGTGGGCTGGCAGGGCAGCGACTGCAGCATCGGTGCTGGACCCAGCAGCCTGAGCAAGGAGCTGGACGACCTCGAGAAGGAGTGGAGCAAGATCTGGAAGGTGCAGTGCAGCCACGCCGAGCTGGAGTGGCCGTCCGATCTCGGTGAGCGCCCCCCCAGGCCCAGCTGCGAGGTGATGCGGGCAGTCCTGAGGTCCTTCAGGAAGGGCACGGCCACGGGATTCGAGGCGATCAAGCCGAGACAGCTGCTGGAGCTCAGCGACGAGGGGATATAGACTCTCATCGACATCGTGGTGGCGGTCGAGCAGGCTGCGGAGTGGCCGCAGATCCAGAGCAAGATCGTGTTCTTGGCCAAGAGGCTGGGCGGCGTGCGCCCCGTGGCCGTCCTCGCTAGGGTGCAGACGAGGCTACGCAAGCCCCTGGCTGAGGAGTGGGAGCGCAAGAATGATCGGCCCTTCTTCTGGGCGGCGCGCGGCAGAGGCTGCGAGAGGGCGGTCTGGCAGCAGGCCGTGGAGTGCGAGTGGGCGACAGCGAAGGGGCGCGAAGCTGGCGATGCATCCAGCTGGGTCGCGGCCCTCATCCTCCTGGACCTACTCAAGGCGTACGAGCAGGTGCAGCATGGGCGCCTCATCCAGGCCGCCCAGCGGACGGGCTTCCCGCTCTGGCAGCTCAGGCTGCAGGTGAGCTTGTACCGTGCGCCCAGGTGGCTGGCGCGGGGCGAAGCCGTCAGCAACGCCATCGGCACCGAGCAGGCGGTGCTGCCTGGAGACGGGCTGGCGACGCTCATGCTCAAGATGCTGCTGCTTGAGCCGCTGGACAAGCTTCAGGAGCTGGTTCCCACGCTGGCGATTTCGGTGGTCGTGGATGACATCATCCTGAAGAGGGTGGGCGGCTTCCAGCGGACAGTCAACGACCTCACGCTGGCGGCCAGGCACCTCAAGGTACTGCTCGGCGAGGCCGACCTCGAGGTCGCGGTGAAGAAATCCAGGGCGCTGGCGAATGTGCCAGCAGCGAGGCAGGAGCTCGAGAAGCGCCTGCTGAAGCCGCTGGGGGTGCGCGCCACAGGACAGGAGAGGAACCTGGGGGTCGACTCCAGCGGTGGCAAGAGGATAGGACGAGCAGTTCGTCGCGACAGGATGGTGCAGGCGAGCGGCAGGCTGCGCAGGATCAAAGTGCTGCAGGTGGTCAAGGCCAAGCGGAGGGCCACCAAGAGGATTGTGAAGACGGGGCTGCACCCGTGCATCGGATACGGCACGGCCATCACGGGCTGCACGGAGGGGGAGTTGGACCGCGCCAGGACCCTCACTTTCGTCGCGGTCTCCAACGCCACGGCGAGCAAGTCCAGGTCGCTCGGGCTCATGCTCCAGGCAGGCCTTGACCCGATCTACGACGCGACCTGCAAGCCGGTGCTGATGTTGCTGCGTGCGGTCTGGGAGCGGTGGGTGCCGCTGCACATGGTGTGGCGGGGCCTCGAGGACAAGCGGCCTGTGTCCTGGGTGCACGTGCAGGGCCCGTGCGCGGCGACGGTGCTGTCCCTCAGGAGGATCGGCTGGGACGTCGTCGCCGCCAACTGCTGGGTCATGGACGACGGCGTGGCCATCGCGCCCTTCGACTGCGCGCCGTGGGTCGTGGTCAAGCTGGTGAAGAGAGCAGTGCAGCGCTGGCAGTGGAGGCAGGTCAGCAAAGCCCCAGGGTGCGCGCACTTGGCGGGTGGCGGCGAGCTGGAGCCCCTGGTCAGGCTCACCTCCTCTGGCTGCGCTAGGAAAGCCGACGAGCCACGCCGAGAGGAGGGAGCACCTCGCACCAGGGTTCGGTTGACGGCGCGAGAGCAGGCCTACCTGAGGTCCCTCATCATCGATGGGCAGTGGACTCAGGCGCGCAAGGAGGAGAAGGGGCTGGCGCCCAGTGCAGGGTGCTTGAGGTGTGGAGCCAGGGGCACGCTGATGCACAGGCACTTCGACTGCCCGTGCTGGCGTGAGGTGCTGACGCTCCCAGAGGACCTGGCAGGCCTCCGAAGGCAGAGCGGAAGGCCTGAGGTGCAGCTGCTGCTTGAGAGGTGCCTGTGGCCGACACCACGGGGCATCTGCCGCCCGCCAGTGTGCAGCGACGTGTGCTGGAAGGGCGACCACGATGGAGGCACCCTTCCTGGAGGTGAGCTGTTTCTCGATGGCTCGGCGTTCGAAGCGGGCTACGAGGAGGTGGCGGCAGTTGGCTGGAGTGTGGTGGCGCTGCAGGCGCACAGTGACGGGTACAGAGCCTCCATCGCTGGCCAGATGGAGGGCCACTGCGTGGACATCAACGGCGGGGAGCTCACAGCGGTGATCATGGCGCTCAGGTTTGGCCAAGGGGTCACGGTGCTGGTGGTCGACTCCAAGTACGTGTACGACGGCTTCTACAAGGTCGGCAGGGTGGGCACCACGGGCTACGCGTACACGTGGGCTCACCTGTGGCGGCGAGCCTGGGACCTGCTGGACGAGCGAGGAGGCCTTGGGCATGAGGTCAGCCTGAGGTGGATGCCCAGCCACAGCACGCGGCGGCAGGTGGCGGCGGGCGAGGTGCTGTACAGAGATTGGTACGGCAACCGACTGGCGGACAGGGCGGCAAAGGCTGCGGCGGCCAGCGGGCGCCTCCCCGTGCGGGACAGAGAGTGCCTGGAGAGGAGTCGAGACGTGGTCGAACGAGCAGCCATGTGGTGCGCGGCAGTCGGCAGCTGGGTCGACGGCAGCGACACCACGCACGGCAAGACGAAGGTGCAGCGCGCGCTGCCAGTGCGCAAGGAGCCAGCGGCGAGAATGGCCTGCGTCTGGAGGAGGCCGCCTGGCCTACGTCCCTGGTGCGAGGTTTGCAGATGGTCAGGCAGATCAGGAGAGTGCCCTGGCAGCATCGTCGCCGAGGCGATCAGGGCCAACAACAGGCTGAAGGCGCAGCAGAAGGCGCCGCACGACCTGGTGCTCCTCGCGCCTGTTGATGGGAGGCTGCTGGTGCGCAGGATGCCGCTGGTGGCTTGCAGGGCGTGCGGGTTCGCAGGCGCGGCCAGAGCGAGCTCCTTCCACCTTGAGTGCAAGAGTGTCCCTTCGGCTGCAGGCGCCGCCGCGGTCGCGAGGCTGAGGAAGGGGCTGGCTCCGAAGGTGGTCAGCGAGGTGGCAGTCAACATCGCGATGCTGGCGGACGACGTGCAGGAGGGGAGAGGCCAGCCGCCGCAGGACATCGCGGGGGGGGAGGACGGCCACTCCTTGCGCCCGCCAGGAGGAGCTCCAGGTGGCGGGGAGGGGGAGGACGAGGACTCCCTGCGTCCCCTGACCCCTGAGGGCTCCAGCGCGGCGGCTGGCCCGAGAGGGCGAGCTGGCGGCAGGCGTGCAGCCGCGGCGCGCCAGGCCGCGGCAGGAGGCGAGGCAGGGCCTGCGGGCGGCGGCGACGGGCCAGGCCCGCGGCGCCGCGCGCGCGTGCGCAGCAGCTCACCGAGGCAAGCCGCTCTGACGCCGCCCTCGCTGTCGCCGAAGCGGGCGGCCAAGGTGGCCAAGCAGCAGCAGGAGGAGAGCCAGCGGCCTGAGGCGGGCCCCGCCGAGGGAGAAGACGGGGTGGCTGCAGGTGGCAGCGGCGGCGGACCGCCCCCGCCGATGCTGGCGGACGACGCGCAGGAGGGGAGAGGCCAGCCGCCGCGGCACATCGCGGGGGAGGAGGACGGCCACTCCTTGCGCCCGCCAGGAGGAGCTCCAGGTGGCGGGGAGGGGGAGGGCGAGGACTCCCTGCGTCCCCTGACCCCTGAGGGCTCCAGCGTGGCGGCTGGCCCGAGAGGGCGAGCTGGCGGCAGGCGTGCAGCCGCGGCGCGCCAGGCCGCGGCAGGAGGCGAGGCAGGGCCTGCGGGCGGCGGCGGCGGGCCAGGCCCGCGGCGCCGCACGCGTGTGCGCAGCAGCTCGCCGAGGCGCCAGGCCGCGGCAGGAGGCGAGGCGGGGCCTGCGGGCGGCGGCGGAGGGCCAGGCCCGAGGCGCCGCGCGCGTGTGCGCAGCAGCTCGCCGAGGCAGGCCGCGCTGACGCCGCCCTCGCAGTCGCCGAGGCGGGCGGCCAAGGTGGCCAAGCAGCAGGAGGAGAGCCAGCGGCCTGAGGCGGGCCCTGCCGAGAGAGGAGGCGAGGTGGCTGCAGGTGGCAGCGGCGGCGGACCGCCCCCGCCACGCGAGGCCAGAGGGGCCAGGTCGCAGGAGGAGGTCCAGCCGCCTGCAGGTGAACCTGCTGCTCGATGCGAAGCAGGGGCTGCGGGCGGCGACAGCGTGGACTTGGAGGACAGGTCGCAGGAGGAGAGCATGCCGCCTGCAGGTGGCTCTGCTGCTCGATGCGAAGCAGGGGCTGCGGGCGGCGGAGGCGGCTGGCCGAGGCCGCGGCGCTGCACGCGGGAGCGCAGCAGCTCGCCAGGCTTGGCCGCCAAGGTGGCGAGGCTGCTGCGGGCCGCGCGGGGTGAGGCCTGGCTGACAGCCTCGGGCGCGTAGCTGCGCCGAGGCGCGGGCGCGCGTGTGGGGCGCGCGCCTCGCAGGGGTGGCCGTGGCTCGACGCGGTCCGCCTCACCCCGCGGGCATCATCATCATCATCCTCCTCCTCTTCCCTCCTCCTCCTCCTCCTCCTCTCCTCCTCCTCCTCCTCCTCCTCCTCTTCCTCCCTCCTCCTCCTCCTCCTCCTCCGTCTCCTCCTCCTCCTCCCTCCTGCCTCCTCCTCCTCCTCCTCCTCCTCCTCCTCCTCCTCTCCTCCTCCTCCTCCTCCCCCCCCCCTCCTCCTCCTCCTTCTCCTCCTCCTTCTCCTCCTCCTCCTCCTCCTCCTCCTCCTCCTCCTCCTTCTCCTCCTCTCCCCCTCCTACTCCTCCTCCTTCTTCTCCCCCCCTCCTCCCCCTTCTCCCCCCTCCTCCCCCTCCTCCTTCTCCTCCTCCTCCTCCTCCTTCTCCTTCATTCCTTCTCCTTCTCCTTCTCCTCCATTTCTTCTCCTGATAAGTAGTTTCTCCCTGTCGCTCCTCGAGGCCAGTTTTTAGGGCGGGCCAGGCGTTTCGCTTGAGACTCCCTCACCACTTATGACCCTGAAGCTTAAAAGTTGATAACAGGTTCACAGATGGAGGGTGGGTGGTGTTCAAAATGTGGCTTTCGCAAAAAGCGCCGCGCACATTTGTTTCAAAATGTGCAAGAGCTTCAGGGATGGAGGGTGGGTCGTTTTCAAAATGTGGCTCTCGCCTTGGCGCAGCGCGCATTCTTTAAACAACAGTTGCAAGAACTTCAAGGATTGAAGGCATGTGGCTCTCGCTTTAGCGCCGCGCACATTCGTTCCCAAAAGTTGCAAGGGTTTCACGGATTAAGAGCGTGTCGTTTTCAAATTGTGGTTCTCGCTTTAGCGCAGCGCACATTCGTTTCAAACAGTGGCAAAGATTTCGCGGATTGAGGGTGGGTCGTTTTCAAAATGTAGTTCTCGCCTTAGCGCAGCGCACATAAGTTTCAACACATTGTAAGAGCTTCACGGATTGAGGGCGGTCGTTTTCAAAATGTGGTTCTCGTTGCAGCGCCGCGTGCATGTTCACTTCAGTTTTAGAAGAGTTTCGCGGATTTTTGTGATCGACGTACCAGACATGGTGTTTTGGAAGGGTTCACGATTATGGGGGCGAAGCAGTCATGATGATTCGCGGTGTTGCAATCTCAGGAAAGGCGTTCTGGCGCGACCCAGGATCGTCAAGACGCAACAGTCAGGTGTATCCGTGGCGTTGGAATACCGAGAACAATAGTTTGGCATGCTCTGTGGAAATGAACCGTTGTAGGGTCCTATGAAGAGGGAGCTTGGGTGAGGGTTTATTCCAACATCGTTGGTGACTCTTGAGTTTACACTGGTCCTCCTCCTCCTCCTCCTCCTCCTCCTCCTCCTCCTCCTCCTCTCCTCCTCTCTCCTCCTCCTCCTCCTCCTCCTCCTCATCCCTCCTCCTCCCTCCTTCTCCCTCCTCCTCCTCCTCCTTCTCCTCCTGGAGCCTCCTCCTCCTCTTCCTCCTCCTCCTTCTCGGGGTCGTGGCGAAGGCCCGAGAGGAGGGGTCGGGTAAGTATACCAAACTCAAGCAATATTTCGGCAGGAAACTCACAAGCTGATGATGATACATCTCAGGAGGATTAAAAATGGATGGGGGGGTCTTCCCGAGAGACGGGGTCGGGGCGAGGAGGGATCGGGGCGCGGAGGCGGTCGGGGCGAGGAGGCGGTGAGAGCGAGGAGGGGCCAGGGCCAGGGGCGAGGGGGGGGCGGGGTCAGAGCGAGGGGGGGGGCGCTCGCAGCCGGGAGGCGGGCCCCTCCCGGGGCCCTTCGAGAGTGCGGGAGGGCCCCTCCTCTGCAGAGGGGGCCTTCTCGGAAGCGGGGGAGCGCACACATGGACAAAGTCGGATGATTTAGCGGCGGGTCCCGTTGCCGTGCAGAGCCGGCGCGAGCCGTCACCAAACTCAGGGCATCGCAGGCGCCATGACTCCAGACCCGCCGTGCCGTGGGGTCAGCCCCAATCGCGGACCCGCCGTATTCAAATTGATTTTTGCGACTTGCAGGTCGTGTCGGAGAGGCACCCTGAGGCGGGAGCTTCCGCCTCAGAACAGGAGGGCGGGGAGTGCTGCAAAGGCAGGGCGGAAACAGCGACGGACTGCGTTGCAGCTTCGGGGCACCTCGCCTGCCCCAAAAATTTGCGTCTCTTCCTGTGCCCGACGCGGGCTCGATCTGGACTCGACGCGGAGCTGGCGTGGATTCGACGCGGCTTCGACGCGGATTCGACACGGGTCCGACGAGTCCGACATGGACTCGACACCGATTCGACGCGGATAGGGCCGAGAGGAGACAGGCAAGGTCCCCCGAGGATGCAGCAGAAGACGCAAAAGGGGGCGGCAATCGGCAGCAGAGGAGGTTCACAGATAGGGCGGGAGGCTCTGGCCTGCGCACGACGTCGCCCAAACCCACGGCGGCGGGCCCGGAGGCAGGGAGGGCGAGGGGGTGGGGGGGGGGCTTCCAAGCACTTGGCATCGCTCGGGCGTGTGCATATTTTTTCTCGGCGGGAACCATCGAGGACCATCCTGGACCATCGGGCAGAATAAACAAAAAAAACGCACGAGACCGAAACATGCGCGGGAAGTGGACGTCCGAGCGACGGCGAGAGGAGGGGAACAAAAAGTGACATGAACATACAAACTCGGAGGTCCGCGCGGATCTCTCGGATCAGCGCTGGACCCCCCTCCTTGGCGCGCGGAGCGCGCCAGGGGCGGCGCCAGAGGCGCCGCCGGGGGGCCCCAGCGCGGATCCGAGAAATCCGCGCGGACCTCCGAGCTTTTGTGCTTTTGTCGCTTTCCGCTCCCGAAGACATGCGCGGGCCGTGGACGTCCGAGCGACGGCAAGAGGATCAGGAGGGGAACAAAAACACACACAGACACAATGAATCGTCGATTCCCCAGAAAATATTGGAAAAGATGTGAAGTGGGGGGGACGACAAAAACCTAGAACATATGGGAAAAAACATGAGGAATCTTTTTATAATAGTATTTTTTTGTGTGTCCCAGGGCCCCTTCAGAGGAGGCGCTGGGGAGGGCCCCGCAGAGGCGGGAGCGGGCCCCGCGCACGGATGGCGTCTCTCTCTCTCTCTCTTGCAGAGAGGCTTGGGGCGCGCGCGGAGCCTCTCGGGCGAGGGCGCCGCTGCCGCTCGGAGTCGGTGCGAGGCGTCGTCGAGCGGAGGCGTCGTCGAACGAAGCTCGTCGTCGGGCCTGCCCCTCTGCAGGAGGAGTGTTCAAACATAGTCAAAAAAATAGTCAGGGGAACAAGAAGTGGCATAGACATAAAGACTCGGAGGTCCGCGCGGATTTCTCGGATCGGCGCTGGGGCCCCCCGGCGGCGCCTCCGGCGCCGCCCCTGGCGCGCTCCGCGCGCCAGGGAGGGGGGTCCAGCGCCGATCCGACAAATCCGCGCGGACCAGCGAGTTGTTATGTTTATGCAATTTTTTCGTTCCCCCAGGAGTGTTCAAACTTGGTCAAAAAATAGTCAGGGGACGATTTGTTTGTTACTGTCTCTAACTCTTGTTCAAAATGTTTTAACTCTTCTCTGTGTTTCCTCCCAACTCCGCCCACAGGAGGGCATGCCTGACCTAGAACTACAGGGAGTTTAGGCGCGTGGATTCTCAGGCGAGAGTTCCGTGGCCGCTCGGAACCGGCGCGAGTCGTCGTCAAGTGAGGCGGCATTGGTCTCATGCTTGGGTTAGATCGGGCGGGCCTGCCCCCCTACAGGAGGAAGATTCAAGAATAGAGTCCGGGAACGATCTTTTCATTGCCTTCTACACAATGTTCGAGCATGTTCTGCGTATGCTTCATTGTTCCTACAGGTTCCGCCTGTAGGAGGACATGCCTGACCGACCCAATGCTTGGGGGTCTTGCATCGTCTTGGGGCTTACTGTGGCCATCCTGGGGCCCTCTTGGGAGCCTCCTCCTCCTCGTCCTCGTCTTCCTCCTCCTCCGCCTCCTCCTCCTCCTCCTCCTCCTCCTCCTCCTCCTGGGCCACCTCAGACCCCCAGCCGACTCCCACCGATCACCACCACCGCCACGCCTCCGCAGCCCGTCTTGGGGCCTTTTCCGTTCCGTACGGTCTGGCGCCCTCGCGCCGGGCCCACGGGCCCTCGACCCCCAGACCTCGGGCGCCTCGCAGAAATCGAGAGGCGGGGGCGTCTCGCCGTCTTCGGCCTCTGGGGGCCCCTGCTGGGCCTCGGGGCCGTCAGGAAGCGATTCGGGCCCGGGCATCGGGCGCCTCGAACGAAAACCGAGGGCCGGAGGCGTCTCATCTCTCTCGGCCTCTGGGGGCCCTTGCCGGGCCTCGGGGCCGTCAGAATTACGATTCGGGGTGAAGAGCCAGTCCCGGGGAAGTGGTCGAGAGGTCGGGTGGTCCCGTGCCTCGAAAAAGTCGAGACGCCGGATGTCTGGGTCCACGTCGGCCTGTGCCCGGCAGAGGGGCATTGGTTGAGGAATGCGCCCAGGATGCTGCAGGCCCTGGAGGGTCCCTTCTCCTACGAGGGCGGCGGTGACGTCCGCGGCCGAGCCTCGGCTGGAGTTCCGCTGGCCTCCAGACCCTGGATTCCTTGTCTGAGGGCTCCTTACCCGATGGCCCCACCGTGCACCACGCCGCTAGGAGCTGAGGAGTCAAAGCGAAGGGGGGGAGGAGGAGGAGGAGGAGGAGGAGGAGGAGGAGGAAAAGGAGAAGGAGGAAGGAGGAGGAGGAGGAGGAGGAGGAGGAGGGGAGGAGGAGGAGGAGGAGGAGGAGGGGGAGGAGGAGGGGGAGGGGGAGGGGGAGGGGGATGGGGGAGGAGGGGAAGGAGGGGGAGGAGGGGGAGGGGGAGCGAGGGTCCGCCAGGGGGTCGAGGAGTGCAGGCGCGGGAGCTCGGGGCACGGACGCCCCGGCGCCCCCCCGGAGCCTGTACAGAGTGGGGGGCGTCTGCGGCATGCCGGGGCTCTTTGCGCGCCTGGCCGGCCGCGGCGACTCTTTGCCTGGGGCACCGGCGGCGCCTCTCAGGCCAGAGGCCGGCCTCTGCCGGCAGGCACGGGATGCCCAGAGCCTTCGGTCGGGCATGCCCCTCCACAGGAGGAGTCCTATTCAGCAGTGATCAGAAAATAGTCCGCGGACGATCTTTCTATCATTTTTGGTGTACGAGTTCTGAGTTCTTGTTTGTATATCTATATATATATATACAAATGTATATATATATATATATATATATATATAGATCCAAAAACGAAAATCAGATCGTCGGTCCAACAACAGGGCGCGGAGTGCCAAAAGTTTATGCTTGTGCCTCTGTTTGTATTGTACCTTTAGAAAGCCCCACGAGCCGCCGCAGGTTTGCGGTGCGCTCGAGGGGGTAGGGGATAGGGGGGGAGCTTCTTAGAAGGAGGCCGCTTCTTACGAAGGCGCGGGCCCCGCATCTATGGATAGGGACCGCGCCTTCTCAGAAGCAGCCTCCTTCTGGGAAGCCCCCCTCCCTCTCCCCGCAACCCTCCCCGAAAGCAAACGCAAGCTGTGCATGCTGACCGACGTGCGAAGTGCGGCCCACGGGAATCAGAGCTTCGTGCCTGCCGTCGCCCGTTTCGGCGCCAACGCCGAGATCTCGTGTCTGTCCTGGGGCGCCGCCGCGCCGCGGGGAAGCCCTGCGTTGGCTTTCGAGGGGGGGATGTCTGCCCAGATGTGCGACGCTTCGATTTGTTCCACACTCGGGGTCCCCCTGGAAGTCCCGACCCGTTCCCCGGGACCCGTGCTCCATCCTGGACTGCTCCTCGACGGCCCCGAGGCCCGGCGAGGCCCCCCCGATCGGCCGAAGCTGGCCAGAAAAGCCTCCCGTCCTGCTCTTCCTCTCCCTTCCCGACGCGCTTCTGCCTGGGTGCGCGTACGCCGCGCAGGAGCCCCCGAGGCCCAAAGTTGGCCAGAAAAGCCTCCCGTCCTGCTCTTCTGCCCTTCCCGTCGCGCTGCTGCCTTTGGTGCGCGTGCGGCCGCGCAGAGGAGCACCCCGCGGCGCCAACCCGCCGAATGTAGGCCCCGATGCCGCCGCCGGCGCCGCTGGCCGCGCGCCTGCTGCTCCTGGCCTCCGCCGCGCGGCCGCCGCGCGGCGCCTTCCTCGCCGGGCGCGCCTTCCTCGCCGGAGGCCCGCGGCCGGCTTCCCCTCGGCGGCCGTCGGCCGTCCGCCCGGGCGCTGCGCCGTCGCCGTCGTCGTCGCCGTCGTCGCCGTCGCCGCCGTCGCCGTCGCCGTCGCCGTCGCCGTCGTCGCCGTCGCCGCCGCCGTCGCCGTCGTCGCCGTCGTCGTCGCCCGCTCGGGCGCTGCGCAGCGGGGCGGTGAGGCCGAGGCCCCCGCGCGCTGTGGCGAAAACACGGCCCCAGACCCCCTCGGGCAAGGAACAAAAATCCGAACGGGAGGGTTTTCCGTATTCTCGGCCTCTGGAGGCACTTACTGGCCCTCGGGGCCGTCAGAAACCGATTCAGCATGAAAAACCGGTCCAGGGCAATGGGTCGAGACTTCCAGAGTCGACGATGTGAAAGAATCATGTCATCGGGGGTCTGGGACGGGAGGTTTTTTTGATGTCGTTGTCGCTACTTTCGGCCCTCGGAGACCGTGGCCGGGCTCCGGGAGCGTCAGCACGACGCGGGATGAAACACCGGTGCCGGGGAAGCGGCCGAGAGGTCGGGGGTCCGTGCCTCGCAAAAATCGAGACGCCAGATGTCTGGGGAAGTGGGGGGGCGCAGAAAGGCTCGGATCCCCGCGCGTGGCGAACAAATGGTCGCTGGAGGTGTTTTTGTTTGCCTTTCTCAGCCTTCGGGGGTCCCCAATCCGGGCCTCGGGATCGTGCGAAAACGACTTAGGATGAGAAAACGGTCCCTGGGGATGGGTCGAGACTTCTGGGGTCGACGTTGTCAGCAAATTGCGACCTCGGGGGTCTGGGAAAGGTACACCGGTGGTGCCCGAAAGGGGCTCCCTGCAGGGCCCAAAAGGGGCACGGAAAGTGCACGTTTCTCTCCACCCATCTATCGTTAAGTCGGGCCTGTCCCTCTACAGGAGGAATATCCAGGAATAGGCAAACAAGAGTCGGGGAACGATTTTTCTGCGATGTGTTCGAATATGTTTGACCATGTTTAGATTCTGTTCTATCTCTCCTCCCATATCCGCCTGTATAGGGGGACATGCCCGACCCAAATCTACCGCGCCCACGATGCGGCAGCAGCGCCACCGGGAGATTTCGCGGGCGAAGAGCGGTAACTAGACTACGAACGGCCTGGCGAGCCTCGAGGCGCAGCCGGACGGCCCGCCGGGGGTGGCTGCCGGGGAGCCCCGGGAGGCCACGTCCCAAGCAGTGGCGAGGCGTCCTGGCTCGCCTATAGCCCCAGCAAGCAATGCTCTAAGAACCTTCTTGTGGTTCCCAGGACATGCTCTCAGAACATTTCTGGTCGGGACCGTCTTGTTTTAACACATCGGGCTTATGCTCTAAGAACATTGTTTTTGTTATTTGAACAGTTCTGGGTTCTAAGAACATGTCGTGGTATCACTATAGGAATGCCAGGACGGTCGGTCCCTGAGATGTTCCAATTGCCCAGACGATCCCGCCGTCATGATCTTTGTCACAGCGCCGGCCCTCCGCGGTCTCGACCCCTTCCCCTGGGCCGGCTTCTCATGCAGAGTCGTTTTTGTCGACGGCCCCGAGGGCCTGATTAGGGGCTTCGCGAGGCCGAGAGAGTACGGGAGAGCCTCCCGTCGTGATTGTTGTCCCTGCCCGAGGGGGTCTGGGGAGGCCATGTCCAAATGTTCTGGTTGCGATTGGAGCGCAGCCAGGGGGCCCGCCCAGGGGGTGGCTCCCGGGCAGCCGCGCGAGGCCATGTACCACAGAAGCTGTGCCGCGATCGGGGGCGAGGAGGAGGAGGAGGAGGAGGAGGAGCAGGAGGAGCAGGAGGAGCAGGAGGAGCAGGAGGAGCAGGAGGAGCAGGAGGAGAAAGTGGAGCAGGAGGAGCAGGAGGAGCAGGAGAAGCAGGAGGAGCAGGAGGAGGAGAAGGAGGAGGAGGAGGAGGAGGAGGAGGAGGAGCTGTCCCAGGGCGGCTGGGAGGTCTATGCCTGCGTACAGCCCTGGGGCAGGCGCCCTGAGACAGGCGCCCCATACCCATCGGTCGCTGCAGGTAGGCATTTTGGGATTCCCAGGTTCCAATCTACGCGAAGCGCCTTCCTCCTTCGATGATAGATTGGTTTCGCCCTTTCCATCCTCTGTAGGGGGCGGGCGGACACCCAATCTACTTTCAACGCCTTCCTGCTTCATGCTTCTACCTACTTCTTCCGACGGATGGGTAGCGTCAGAGCCCCCGGTGGGGGCATGAACTTTCTGGCCGCCCTGGGACCGGCGCCCCCCAATGGCGCAGGCGTTTTCTGTTATATGCTGCTATTCGCCCGCCAAGGGCTGGGTGCCCGATGCGGCGGTTCAAAGATCGGAGGTGGATAGACCTCGTACCCTGACACGTCGATGAAGGAATTGGTCTGTTTCGGTTCGTGAGAGGGCGTCACGCCCGTCGTTTTGCGGGTCCGGGTCCGTCGGTGTTGGTCCCAGGACGTTTTCATTGAGGGGAGGTTTACGAAAGGGAGGTTTGTCCACCCCTGAAAAGAGGGGTCAGGGGCAACGCTGGGGGGGAGGAGGAGGAGGAGGAGGAGGAGGAGGAGGAGGAGGAGGAGGAGGAGGAGGAGGAGGAGGAGGAGGAGGAGGAGGAGGAGGAGGAGGAGGTAGTGTGGGATAGGCTCCGGAGGGAGCGCGTCCGCCCCAGTCACCCGCTCTTCGCCGACCGGGGCGGGGCAGCCCGCCCCGCCGCGGGAGCCTTCGGTCTTGCCGTCGGGGGCCTGCCGCCGCTCTCTCGGCGAGGCCTCGCCGACTCCGGCTCGGCGCTGCCTCCCCCGAAGCAGCCCCCCCGTACCGTTATGTCGGGCGTGTCCCCCCTACAGGGGGATGTTCGACGAGAAAGTAAAAATAGTCAAACATTGCCCCCCGAAAGGTCAAGACATATTGCAAACATAGTCCCCAAGCTATGTTTGGATCATTTGTGGATTCTGTTTTGGTTTTTCTCCACATGCTTCGTGGGGTTCTGGTTTTCTTCCCTGCCGCGCCGCACCCGCGTCTCACCTCCTCCCCTCCTCCCTCTCCGTCTCTCTCTCTCTCACACACACCTCACTCTTCCCCTCCTCCTCACAGCACTGCTCAGAACAGCTCAGCTCAGCTCAGCTCAGCTCAGCACGGCACAGCTCAGCTCAGCACGGCACAGCTGAGCACAGCTCAGCTCAGCTCAACTCAGCACAGCACAGCATAGCACAGCACGGCACAGCACAGCACAGCTCACCGCACAGCAGCACAGAACAGCACAGCACAGCATAGCACACAGGGCATTCCTTCGACGCCACAGGGGGTGCGCTGGAGGTGGAGGCCCTATGCGTTGTAGGCTCCCAGGGCGTGGCAGGCGTGGCATTTCCTCGACGCCACAGGGGGTGCGCTGGGGGTGGGGGCCGGAGGGGCGTCTTTCCCAAACCAAACGGGTCTTCCCAAACCAAACTTGGGCTTGGGTGACGTAGGCTTTGGTTTGGAAAGACCCGGTGTGGTTTGGGAAGACCCGGTTCGTTTGGAAGACCCGGATGTTGGTTTGGGAAGACCCGGTTGGTTTGGGAAGATCCGGTTGGTTTGGGAAGACTCGGGCGCGTGGTTTGGGAAGCCCTGGTTGGTTTGGGAAGACCCGGTTCGTTTGGGAAGACCCGGGGAGTTGGTTCGGGAAGACCCGGTTGGTGTGGGACGACCCGGAGGTTTGTTTGGGAAGGCCCGGTTGGTTTGGGAAAACCCGGTGTGGTTTGGGAAAACCCGTTTGGTTTGGGAAGACCCGGTTGGTTCGGGAAGACCCGGAGGTTGGTTTGGGAAGACCCGGAGGTTGGTTTGGGAAGACCCGTTTGGTTTGGGAAGACCCGGGGAATTGGTTTGGGAAGATCCGGAAGTTGGTTCCCGTTTGGTTTGGGAAGACCCGGGGAGTTGGTGTGGGAAGGCCCTGTTGGTTTGGGAAGACCCGGACGTTGTGGTTTGGGAAGACCTGGTTTGTTAGGGAAGGCCTGTGTGAGGTTTGGGAAGGCCCGGGGCTGTGGTTTGGGAAGGCGCGCTTGGTTTGGGAAGACCTGGCCGTTCGGTTTGGGAAGACCCTGTTGGTTTGGGAAAACCCGAGTTTGGTTTGGGAAGACCCGTGCCTCGTGGTTCGGGAAGGCCCAGTCGGTTTGGGAAGGCCCGCTTTGTTTGGGAAGACCTCGCCGTTGTGGTTTGGGAAGGCCCGTTTGGTTGGGATGACCTGGTTGGGTAGGAAAGACCCGGTGTCGTGGTTCGAAATGACCTGGGGGTGTGGGAATACGTCGGCACTTGGTTCGGGCAGACCCGCTTGGGCAGGGAAGAGGAGGGGGAGGAGGAGGAGGAGGAGGAGGAGGAGGAGGAGAAGGAGGACATGCAGGAGGATGGAGAGGAGGACGAGGAAGAGGAAGGAGGATGGAGAGGAGGAGGAGGAGGACGAGGAGGATGGAGAGGAGGAGGAGGAGGAGGACGAGGAGGAGAAGGAGGACGAGGAAAAGGAGGAGGAGGAGGAAGAGGAAGAAGGATAAGAGGAGAAGGGGGAGGAGGACGAGGAGGAGGCCTCTTCGCCGACCCCATCTAGGAGCCCTGGAGCCCTGGAGCCTGGACCTCGGGAAGCGGCGGGTGGGGATGCACTGCAGTCGGTCCCGCCAGGGGCCCGGATATGTCCACAGTCGCTCCACCCCCTGGGGGTATGGGAAGCGCGGTCAGGAACGGAACGCTTGCCTGGCGAGCGACTCTGAACATGACGGGTTTGACTACGATTGAGTGCGAGTGTGTGTCTGTCTGCGCGCGATGAGTTTGCGCACGAGTGAGTCTGAGTGTGAGCGGGTCTGAGCGTGAGTCCATCCGCGAGTCGGTCTGAGTACGAGCGGGTCCAGTGTGAGGGTGAATGAGTCTGCGTGTGGATGGGTGAGCAGCAGGGACCCCAAGGAGGAGCGGGGCGGGGCGGGGCGGGGCGGGCGGGCGGACCCTAACAAGCGGGTCGGGTCGGGTCGGGCGGGCGGGCCCTAACGGGCGGGTCGGGTCGGGCGGGCGGGACATTGAAGTGTGGTGCATGATCGAGCCCACGCGCGAGAACCCTAACGGGCGGGTCGGGCGGGCCAGGCGGGTGGCTAACGGGCGGGTCCGGGTCGGGTCGGGCGGGCGGGCCCTAACGGGCGGGTCGGGTCGGGCGGGCGGGACATTAAAAGTGCGGTGCGTGATCGAGCCCACACGCGAGAACCCTAACGGGCGGGTCGGGTCGGGTCGGGTCGGGCGGCGGACCCTAACGGGCGGGTCGGGTCGGGTCGGGCGGGCGGACCTATCGGGCGGGTCGGGTCGGGCGGGCGGGCATAAAAGTATGGTGCATCGAGCCACACGCGGGAACCCTAAACGGGCGTGTCGGCCGGCCGGGTCGAGGCCCTAACGGGCGGGTCCTCGGGCGGGCGGGCGGTCCTAACGGGCGGGTCGCGACGGGCGGGCGGGATGTTAAAGTGCAGTGCGTGATCGAGCCCACCCGCGAGAAACCTAACGGGCGGGTCGGGTCGGATCGGGCGGGCGGACCCTAGCGGGCGGTTCGGGTCGGGTCGGGCGGGCGGGCCCTGACGGGCGGGTCGGGTCGGGCTGGCAGGACATTAAAGTGTGGTGCGTGATCGAGCCCACGCGCGAGAACCCTAACGGGCGGGTCGGGGCGGGCGGGCGGACCCTAACGGGCGAGTCAGGTCGGACGCGTGGGACATTAAAGTGTGGTGCGTGATCGAGCCCACACGCGAGAACCCTAACGGGCGGGTCGGGTCGGGCGGGCGGGCCCTAACGGGCGGGTCGGGTCGGGTCGGGCGGGCGGACCCTAACTGTCGGGGGTCGGCCGGGCGGGCGGGACATTAACGTATCGTGCATGATCGAGCCCACACGCGGGAACCCTAACGGGCGGGCCGGGTCGGGCCGAGTCGGGCGGGCGGGTCCTACCCGGCGGGTCGGGTCGGGTCGGGCGGGCGGACCCTGACGGGCGGGTCGGGTCGGGCGGGCGGGGCATTAAAGTGTGCTGCGTGATCGAAGTCACACGCGAGAGCCCTAACGGGCGGGTCGAGTCGGGTCGGGTCGGGCGGGCGGGCCCTTGCGGGCGGGTCGGGTCGGGTCGGGCGAGCGGGCCGTAACGGTCGGGTCGGGTCGGGCGGGGCATTAAAGTGTGGTGCATGATCGAACGCGCGCGAGAATCCTTACGGGCGTGTCGGGTCGGGCCTTGTCGGGCGGGCGGACCCTAACGGGCGGGTCGGGTCGGGTCGGGCGGGCGGACCCTACCGGGCGGGTCGGGTCGGGCGGGCGGACATTGAAGTGCGGTGCGTGATCGAGCCCACACGCGAGAACCCATAACGGCGGGGCGGGCGGGGCGGGTGGGGTCGGGTCCGGGCGGCGGAGGGCGGACACCTAACGGGCGGTTCGGGTGGGTCGGGCGGTCGGTTCGGGCGGGCGGGGACATTAAAGTGTGGTGCGCGATCGAGCCCACACGCGAGAACCCTAACGGGCGGGTCGGGTCGGGTCGGGTCGGGCGGGCCCTAACGGGCGGGTCGGGTCGGGTCGGGCGGGCGGACCCTAACGGGCGGGTCGCGTCGGGCGGGCCGGACATTAAAGTGTGGTGCGTGATCGAAGTCACACGCGAGAACCCTAACGGGCGGGTCGGGTCGGGCCGGGCGGGCGGACCCTAACGGGCGGGTCGGGTCGGGCGGGCGGGGCATAAAAGTGTGGTGCGTGATTGCGCTCGCACGCGAGAGCCCTAACGGGCGGGTCGGGTCGGGGCGGGTCGGGCGGGCGGGCCCTACTGGGCCCTACTGGGCGGGTCGGGTCGGGTCGGGCGGGCGGGCCCTACCGGGCGGGTCGGGTCGGGCGGGCGGGACATTAAAATATAGTGCATGATCGAGCCCACACGCGAGAACCCTAGCGGGCGGGTCGTGTCGGGTCGGGTCGGGCGGGCGGACCCTAACGGGCTGGTCGGGTCGGGTCGGGCGGGCGGACCCTAACGGGCGGGTCCGGGTGGGGTCGGGCGGGCCCTAACGACCACATCCACTACTACCATTTGGGATGACCACTACTAGTAATAGTACAGCCGCCACCACGAGCATAATTAAAGCTACCACCACTACGGCTACGACTACGACTACGACC
>CAUYUJ010004869.1:274050-317104 GCA_963575745.1 Prorocentrum cordatum
GCACGGTGACGTGGGGTAGCTTGTGTCCCCTGGTGCAGGAAGAGCCAGGGAGGCATGGGGGCTGGCCACCTCCGGTGGTCAGTGCTGCTCAGCGAGTAGGCGGGCAGCACGTGTGAGGCCGGCGCCTCTTCTCTTCCCCCCTCCTCCTCCTCGTCCTTTCCTCCTCCTCGGGCCCCGTCGGCGCTGCGGCCGCTAGCTCCAGGCGGTCGCGGGGTGGGCAATGCCCCATCCAGGTCGGGCGTTCGTGGGGGTCGGATCCCATGAGCGCTTACTGCGTGCGCAGGACGGGGAGGTGGGGCAGCAGCAGCGGCAGCAGCAGCAGCTGCAGCAGCAGACGCAGCAGCAGAAGCAGCAGCAGGAGGAGGACACCGAAGAGGAGAAGGAGGAGCAGCAGCAGAAGCACCGATGGTACACATGGGAAATAAAATAGGTATGTGGGGTTCCTCGGTAGCGTAATTTATTTTTCGTCGAAAATCCCCCTGCAGGGGGACACGCCCGACTTAACCTTACCGTTGCCCCTCGGTGCGGCCCTAAGCGGTGGGGCCCGAAAGACGAGCGGCCCGGAGCTTCATCTCGGGGCCCTCCCCTGTCCTCGGGGGGGCCCCATCCCTCGGGGCCCCAGCTCCGAGCCGGCGGCGCCGGCAGCGTGGGGTGCGTCACGGCTGCGCGCTGGGGCGCGGCAGAAGAGAGGGGGGGGAGGGTCTAGGCCACCTAGATTTCAGTCGGGCCTGTACCTCTACGGCAGGAAAAGATCCAAGCAGGAAATCAAAAAATGGTGGAAAAATAGTCTGGAGACGATTTTCGATGATTCTTTTATACATATATATATATATATATATGTTAGCATTATTGGTTGAACTATTCCCATTATTTGTCTAAAACCCGCCTGCAGGAGGACATGCCCGACCTAAACCAAGATGGGGTCGGAGCAGATGTGGTCGGAGGATCGCGCCGCATCGCCGATTCGTCGGCGATGCGGCTCGATTTGAGGCCCGATTTTCTCCACGCCGGCGTCGCCGATACACTGCCGTCGTTGGCGATGCACCGGCGATTCATCGCCGATGCATCGCCGATGCATTGGCGATGCGGCGCGATGCGGCGCGATCCTCCGACCCCATCTACTCCGACCCCATATGGGAGGCCTCTAGAGGGGGAGCGCCGCTTTGGTGCGGGATTGCGCAGGCGGTGGCAGGGGGGGCGCCCCGCTTCCTGCATCGGCTCGGGCCCGCGTCCTCCCAAGCGTGCCCACGAGGCTGGCCCCGGCGTCGTGGCTGGGCCCGCTCTGCCTCCCCAGAACGCCGGGGCGTCGCGATGGCAAAGGACATGAGGAGCAGTTGTGCCTCAGCCTGGGCCTCCAGAGGTCCGATGTGGGCCCTGGGGCCTTCAAGAGACGACCCGAGGCGGAAGTGTAAACCCTGGGGATGGAGTCGAGAGCCCCGGGCCCGCGTCGTGAGGTGCGATCAGAATCTGGCATCGGCGGGGTCCTGGGTTAGGCGAGCCAGTTAGTGGTAAAGCCTCGAAGCCAACACAGGTGCCAGAAACACTGAACCAGGTCTGGCGTAGCTTGTGCGGTTGTGGGTGACGGCAGTTCCCGTTAGTGGAATGTGGCGGGGGAGGCATCCCCAAGCACACATCACGACACCAGGTCCCACTAAATTTGGTCCTGTCAATGCCCGACAGATTCATGAGCCTTTCAGATCTCCCTTCTGTCTATCGATGCATATTTCTTGTCATTGGTGTATACAGATTAGGTGCCGATGCAGCTGTGCTTCTATGTGTGTGGATATAGTTGCATGTGTACGCGTGTATTGTTGCTTGCCTGCCGCGTACTTCAACGCAGTCTACACATACATTGAACATTACCACACGTAGCGAAGCACACGGCAAGCTAATTGGATACCCCTGAGGATTTCCTTACTTGCGGGCATGTGGTAGGGCCCCCTGCTCATGAGGATCTCGCAACTAGCTGTCAAGGATTTTGACTCAACGCGTTTCTTGATTCATAGGTCAGATGATTGGACCTCCAAGCGCAGTCTAAATTTATGGCCAGATGATGGGCTTCCCAATCAGCTTCTTTATCGAGTGTCAGATGCTAGGCCCACATGAGTTTCTCCCTCGTGTTCGGATGAATCGGCCCCTTCTGCAATTCCGCATCTGTGAACTGATGACAGAGCATAGTGAAGGATCGAACCCTGTGCGGTCAGATGGTTGGTGATAGGGCCACTGGAGGATGCGCTTGCTCGTTGTCGGGTCAGATGGTATAGTCCCGTTAGGGTTTCTGTCTCCACGGTCAGATGCGATGGTCCCCGCAACGCTCCCCTCATTGTAGTCATGTAGTTAGGCACCCCAACAGTTTGTCGTCTGGAGCACGTCTGGAGCAAGGGTCCGCACCGATAGTTACACGCACAGGGGGCCCACCCATGCGCCCCATGGGTTGGATGCCTGGGGAGGGGGGCTCTCTGAAAAAGAGGAGGGTGAGCAGGGAGAGGAGAAGAAGGAGGAGGAGGAAGGAGGAGGAGGAGGAGGAGGAGGAAAAACAGGGAAGGAGGAGGAGGAGGAGGAGGAGGAGGAGGAGGAGGGGGAGGACGGCGAAGGAGGAGGGGGAGGACGGCGAAGGAGGAGGAGGGGGAAGGAGTAACGAGGAGGAGAAGGGGGAAGGAGAAGGAGGAGGAGGAGGAGGAGGAAGACGAGGAGGAGGAAGGAGAAAGAGGAGGAGGAGGAGGAGGAGGAGGAGGAGGAGGAGGAGGGATGAGAAGGAGGAAGCAGAGGAGGAGGAGGAGGAGGAGGAGGCCCCATTCTCACACGGCGGCCAGGGGCCAGCGGCGGCCGCGACGGCGCGGGAGCACGCCGTGCCGCTGTCGAGCCGGGTGCCGCCGCGGCTCCCGGGGTGCCGCCCGCGGGGACCAACCTCGTGGCGAACGGGGGCATGGAGGAGCCCCGGCCCACCCAAAGCAAAGGGCTCGCTTCGATTCCTCCAGCTCGGTTCGACTCGACCTCGATCTGTTCCGATTCCAGTTCCAATTGGGTTCGATTTCGGATTCCGATCTGGATTCCGATTTCTCCATGAGGCCCCACTGCTCACAACACTGCCGACTTCCGCCGATTCGACTCCTCCCGACTTGGCTGCCGATCTCCGCCGATCCGATTCATGTCGATCGCCGATTCGACTTATCGATTCGATTCGAGGGTCTCATGCCCAAAGCCCACAGGAAAAAGCGCCAGCCGTCGCGGAAGGGGTTCGAACTTGGCATCGCTCGGACGTGTGCAGCATATATTGTCTCGGCGAGGGCCATCGAGAAGCATGTTGGGACCATCTTCGGAAACTGAAGCATATACATTACCAGCGGCGTGCTGTTTTCCAATCCCTGGACTTGTTCAGGGCCAGGGGCGACGTCGGTGTGGTGTAGTGTATAGTTGTTTCCCCGTTTTCCTGGGGAAATGACGAACATGTATACACCAGCATCCCGTACACACCAGGATCCGCCTTCTTGTGCGAGCTTCAGTGCAGGGCCGGAAAAAGCGTCGGTGTACAGAGTTCGGTTCCCTACATCTGAACGAAAGACGCACGGAACCGAAAAATGCACAAGGAATGGACGCCAGCGGGCCAGGGCGATGGCAAGCGGAGGGAGGGGGGGAGGAGGGGAGGACGGGCAGCTTTTCCTTGGAGTGTTGACTCCTGGGAGGGGCGGTGTCGGGCCCCCGGGGGCCGTGTCGAGGGGCGGCCCGCAGCGGGTGGGAGCAGCGCCATGGGGGTCGAGGGCCCCGGGCCCACGACGTGAGAGACAGGTCGACGCGAGAAAGTCGTCTGCACGAGCGAGATGGGTACGGAAAGAATGAGTACTTACAATGCCCAACAGCGGATCTTGTTCATTTCGAACAGGACTCGCTGTCCGCGCCGCCGCGGCCTTTGACCGTTCGAGACAGGAGGCCGCCTGCCCAACAGCGGCCGCTGTTGGTTTGGGACAACATGTGCTGTTGGGCATTGTACCCGTTCTTTCCGTACCCATTTCGGGCGTCCAAGGGAGAAGTTGGGGACCGTGTCCAGTTCCCCGATGCCCGCAAAACTCATCACGGCAATCTTTGCCGTGTCTGAGCATCTGGAGACGCACTCTGGGCCCAAAGCGCCACACATGAGCAACCCCACGGCTCGAAATTCACGCGTGCGTTGCGAAAGCTCAGCGTCCCCATGCGCTGAACAACAGCACGGCGGCGGGGATCTGCGGGCGTGGGCATCATTAGCCCCGCCACGTGTTGACGAGCGTTAACGCAGGGGATCGCCGACTGCTCCGTTCCGCGGTGCAAGCCGAATGCGAGCACGCACGCGTCATGCAGCGGGGGGGGCGGCAGTGCTCCAGCGGTCAAAGTCCTCTTGCGACGGAGACCTGCGAGAGCCCAGAGGATACGGTGGGAGCCCACCACGGTGGGCACGCCGAGTGAGCACGCCGGGGCGCTGGCAGGTGCCCCGAAAGGAAGCTTCTGTTCCCTGGCGATGGCCCCGTGGGCTCCCACCCTGACCTTCCAGAGAGCTATTTTTTAGCACTGGAGACCTAAAAACCTAAAAAGCTGAGCGGGACAGCCTAAAACCAAGACGTAGAATATCTTTGGGATAGGTTTTTAAGTCGGGTGCTATTTTTTAGCCTTCCTGGAAGGTCAGGGCAGAATCCCTGGGGCACTGCGGGTGGCTCACGGATCGACGACACCTTTGCCCCGTCGGCGGTGAGGCAGAGGATCGGGTGGACCCAAAAGGGGGTCCAGCGACGAGGGGGTGGTGCAATGGATTTGGTGCACTAGATCTGTGGGGTTGCAGTACAGTTGGGGCGTGCACTACATTCCGGGGCGCAGATGTAATGCTGGGTTTTCGCGTGCGATGCACTACTTGCAATACAATGCAGTAGAATTCTCCGGCGCATTACATGTGCAATACAATTGCCCCAAATCTATTGCACCACCCCCTTTCAGCTGGACACCCTTCTGGGTCACCCAAAGAGAGGCTGCTCCAGCGGGCGGCGATTCGGGGCGACCGATGCAGATCAGATCGACTACTGACGTACCCCAGATTTCGCATGGCAAGACTGCGAAGGCCTTACGGCCGCTGCATCCGACCCTGAAGGGTGACGCCGGCGATACCGGCGGCGACGACGACGACGCTGACGTGGGTCAGAGGGTTGTCTCTGGGGGCTTCTTCGGAAAGCTCTCGGGTTTCGCGTGGCAAGTTATTCCATCTCGCAGGTGCCTACTGGCATTGGCGCCCCGAGGAAGACAGGCACGGCTGGACCGACCTGTGCCCGGACGTGCACTACCTCGGCCACCAGGACGTCGAGGGCGCCAGTTGCTCGCACTTCGGACCGTGGGCCGGAGCCGCCGTCAAGAACGGCCTCGCCAACAGCATCGTCTGGCACATCAAGGCCCACTGCTTCTCGGGCAACCGCGGCGGCATTTATCTCGAAGAAGAACACCGGCATAAACATAGACCAGCGGCGAGCGAGGGAGGGGATATGAGAAGGACTTCTCAGAAGACGGCGGGGCTTCTCAGAAGCCCTCGCGCCGTCTGAGAGAAGTGTTCTGCGTCTTCGGGAGAGGCTTAGAACTTCCTCAGAAGGCTGGGGGACTTCCGAGCCTTCTGAGAAGGCCCGCCCCTTCTCACTTCCGCCGCCGACACAAACTTTCACAGGTTCGCGCGCATGTCTCGGATCGGCGTTGGGCCTTCTTGGCGGCGCCTCCAGCGCCGCCCCATGGCGCGCTCCGCGCGCCAGGGAGGGGGGTCCAGCTCAGACCCAAGAACTCCGAGCGAACCTCCGAAAGTTCCTGTTTATGCAGTTTGTGCTTCTTCTGTTGTCAGGACATCGCGACGACCCCTGGTTTTAATTACTCTGTGAGTTTCTCCTCGATCGACGGCTTCTTTGCAAGCAAGCTGGACCGCTCGGGCACGGTACATTTGGAGGTGCAGTCGCCACTTGGCATTACTGTGCTCGACGAGAGCCACGTCTTGCGCGCCAGTGCCAGCGACGATGGTGACCCGACTCTGGGCTTGTGGGAGTTGGTCGGGCCTTTCGAGTTTGAAGCCATCGAGCAGCACCCAATTCGACTCGACTCCACCAGGTGAAGTGTTTGCACTGGAATGGCTGCTCTGCCCCGGGTCTCCCAAGAACTCATCTGAACATTGAGTGACCCTATGCGGCCTATGCGAGCCTGGAGGGGGGGGGGGGGCTCAGCTGTCTTGAGTTTTTCTTGTCAGGCGCGGATGCCCCCTGCGAAACGCGACCGCGTATCCGCGGGATCGCGCCCAGGTATCCAGACCGCGAGGGCGCGGCTATGGACACGCTCGCCGCTCGTAACGTCCATCTGGCCCCACAGCCAAGACGCCTTCCGATCAGTTTCTCGTGTCTTCGGGGAAGGCTTAGGAAACGTCTCAGAAGGCTGGGGGACTTCCGAGCCTTCTGAGAAGGCCCGCCCCGCTTCTCACTTCCGCCGCCGTCGCAATTTTTCACAGGTTCGCGCGCATGTCTTGCATCGGTGTTGGGCCTCCTTGGCGGCGCCTCCAGCGCCGCCCCCGACGCGCTCCGCGCGCCTGGGAGGGGGCGTCCAGCTCAGACCCAGGAACTCCGAGCGAGCCTCCGATTCTGCTCACAGAGCCTCCGTATGCAAGTGCGTGCTTCTTCTCGGAAGGCCGGGGCACTTCCGAGCCTTCTCGGAAGGCCCGCCCTTTGGCTCACTTCCACCGTCGGGCTCGCCGCCGAGACACCTAGCGCTCCCTCTGGTGCCATCGAGTCGGGCCCGTCCCTCCACAGGAGGCAGCTTCAACAAACAGCCAAGGAGTCGTATGGGGACGATTGCTCGACCGCGTTTGACTCCTTTTGCACACGTTTCGGCCAGCTGTTCGCCTGCTCCTCCGGGAGCAGCCGCCAGGGGGAGGGCCACGCCCGACCTGCTGGGCAGTGCCTCGGCCGCAGGCCGCCCGCGGGAGCGCGGGAGGCGGGCCGTCCGCTCCGCGGCCCGCGCCCGAGAGAGGGGGGGGGGGAACGCGCTCCTTTCCGCGTTCTTCCCTTGCCCTGAGGGGGAGGAAGAGGAGGAGGGGGAGGAGGAAGAGGAGGAGGAGGAGGAGGAGGAGGAGGAGGAGGAGGAGGACGAAAGGGAAAAGGAGGAGCAGGAGGAGGACGGAGGAGAGGGAGGAACAGGAGGAGGAGGTCATCGCTCGGACCTGTGCACTTCTCCTCGGCGGGGAGTAATTTTCCAGGAGCACCCCTGGATCGCCCCGCGAAAAAAAAGTAGCGGCCGCGCGCGAGGCCGAAACAACAAAAAAAGCAGCGCAGGGAAGTGGACGCCCAAGCGATGGCCGGTTCTCGCTGCCCGGCCGGGGGGCGCTCGGCACCCCGCGGGCGCTCGCCGGCCGGCGCCCGCCCGAGAACGGGGCGAGAGGACAGCGCCTCCCCCCCCTCGGCAAGCGGGCGGGCCTCGCGCGCCCGAGGAGCCCGAGGGCCTCGGGCAGCGAGCTCCTCGGCGGAGGGGGCGGTCGAGCGCGCAGGGGGTCCTCGGCCGCCCCGGCCCCCTGGCGCGCCCCCCCCCCTCGGGAGCCTCGAGGCGGGGGTCAGCGCAGACGGGGGTCAGCCAGGGCGCCGGATCCTGCAGGATCCCGCGAAGACCCCCTCTGGCTGACCCGGGTCCGCGAGCCGCTCGTGGCCGCGAGGCGGCCGCGCCTAGGGGCGGACCCGGGTTTGCGAAGACCTGCGTTGCAGTTGTTTTTCTTGCACTGCAGTTTTGGGTTTCCTGCTGACCCGGGTCTGGATTGACCCGGGTCAGCAGATCCCCGACCCCCGCCTGGGGTGAAGTCGGGCGCTGTCCCTCTGCAGGACGATTGTTTCGCCATGTTTGGCCATGTGAGTGTTTTTGTTCGGCCATGTTTTATGTTTCGTCCAGGATCCGCCTGTAGGCACATATGCCCGACCTAAGTCTAGGCTCCTTGCGCGCCCCCCGTCCAGGGTCCACCCCACAATGTGAAGAAGCACATCGTGCGCCGATGTCGGTAGGTGTCAGCATACCCCACACGAGGCGTCCGATTGAGAGTGCTTGGGCGCAGTGACCTGGAAAAGAGGAGATAAACGAGGCCGCCTCCGCCGGCGGAGGCCGGCGGAAGGCGGCGGAAGCAAAGGTCGACCTCCCGAGAGATGACAACCTGTTCAAGCTCTGGATTTCCAGGGTTTCCGTCACGTGTGCCCAGGCGAGTTTGTTTTTGTTTCGGGGGGGGGCCCGGTGTGGAAGCCCTTCTGGGGCAGGACCCTTCCATCTCTGTGGTTTGGATTTCAGGGGCAACGTTAGGGGGGTATAGGCAGAAGTTAGGGGGGGGCGCATCGACCCCCAATCGCCCATTGATCGCCGATGTTGGGCCCGATAGCGCCGACCTGCGCAGGGACGTGCGGATTCACTCTCGGCGATGTGTTGCCGATGTCAGGTCGATGTTTCCCACCCCCCCCCTTATGCCAGCCCCCCCCCGAGCGTTGCCCCTGAGGGCTGCCTGCAGTGGCGCGAAAATGGCCGCGCTCCGCGTTTCGTGGCCCGGTCTGGTCGCCGCGTCGTGGTGTCTCCAATCGCCAGGACGTCTACGCTGGCCTTTTGGCGCCAATTTGGGTCCTTTTGTCCTTCGCACGTGCATATGCCACTGCGGCCAATCAGCTTCGTTCGCGCCCCGTTCGTAGTTGCCCCGCTTCTCGACCTTCGCCAGGGAGCCGCCAGCCAGAAAAAAAGTGTCGTAGCTCCAAGCCCTCCGGGGAGCTGCGCGAGAGCGCCGCGGCGCAGAAACACAGGTCCCCGCGGTTCTCGCGCGTCCAGCGCGGCGCTCGAGCGCGAGGTCGGGCGACCCGGGTGGTCCGTCGGGTGCGAGCTCGGGGCTGCTCGGCCATGGGCCCCGCCGCGCGCATCTACGTGTACGCCGGGGGGACGTCGTGCCCCAGCATCGACGACGTCCGCGTCGTGCGGGTGGAGGCTGCCTCGGGCTTGGCAGGCGCCGGTCCTAGGGGTGTCCGCCTCTGTCCCCTGTGTCCTCTGCCGCCTCCTCATAATTATTCTCCCTGCCCCCTCCCCAGCCCTTCTGCCCCTCCCGCTTGCCCGCTTCGCCTCTTTCGTATCCGCTCCCTGTCCTGTTGCCTCCCTGTCGCAACCCCAGGGCGGGCCGGGCGTTTCGCCCAAGACGTCCTCACCGTGTCGTTGGGACGACCGAAATGGGTACGGAAAGAATCGGTACAATGCCCAACAACAGTTCCTGTTCATTTTGGAGAAGACTCGCTGTCCGCGCCGCCGCGGCCTGTGCCCATGTAAGACAGAAGACCGTCTGCCCAACAGCGGCCGCTGTTGGTTTGTGACAACATGTACTGTTGGGCATTGTACCCATTTTCCGTAGATCTGCTGTACGAAACAGTCTTTCCCCAACAGTCTCGGCATTCTGTACTGGACGCCCGACTTCCCAACAACGCTGAGCATGTTGTGCCCGAAATTTGGACGCCCGAAATTGTTAGAATTTCGGGCGTCCGAAGTTCTGATCCTGAAGCTTGGAGCCCGCAGCGGCAAAACCCAGAACATCTGGGAAAAGATGGGGCATCTTTTTATTTGTGTGTATTCATTTGTATGTCCCAGGGCCCCTTCAAAAGTTCTGATGCTGAAGCTTGGAGCCCGCAGCGGCTTCGAGGATGGCGGGCGGGCAGCTTTCAGACGGGGGCTCCCGCCACCAGCGCCGCGGCCATGCGCCCTGAGAGTTTGCAGCGCAGCAGCTTCGAGGATGGAGCGTGGGGTGTCGACGGAGGAGGAGGAGGAGGAGGAGGAGGAGGAGGAGGAGGAGGAGGAGGAGGACGAGGAGGAAGAGGAAGAGGAGGAAGAGGAGGAGGAGGAGGAGGAGGAGAAAGGAAGAGGAGGAGGGAGGAGGAGGAGGGAGAGAGGAGGAGGAGGAGGAGGAAGAGGAGGAGGAGGAGGAGGAGGAGGAGGAGGAGGGGGGGGGGTCGTTTTCAAGAGGAGGGTCTCGCCGTGGTGCCGCGCGCATTCGTGTCAAAAGTCTGGAATGCGGCTTCACGGATTGGGGGCGCCCCCCTCTGCAAGATGCGGCTCTCTCGCGTCAGCGGTGCAAACATTCGAATGTTTTTAGTTTGCAGCAGGTTCAGGGATGGATGGGCGTGGTTCTCAAGAATGATACTCACCCGACTCCGCGCGCATTCCTTCTAAAAGCTTGAAATCAAGGGCAGAAAAAAAAACGCCCCTACCCTGGTTTACGAGGCGCTGTGTGCTGAAACTCCTGTGGGCTGACAGGGTAAACCCTGCGTGACGTGCCGCGTCCTGGCGGCTCTAGGCTTTGGGGTTTGCCAGGTGGTTTACAGACCACGCACTTGTATCCCAGGGTAGGGCCGTTTTTTTGTCCATCCCTCGAGGGTAGCGCCGCGCACGCGCATCCCTCGACTGGTCGCAGGAGTTGCGATGATGGAGCTCGCGCCGTTGTCAAGCCTGAGCTCTCGCGTGTGGATTCGCAGCCCGCAGCATGCAGGACTGCCGAGGGCGGGTCTGCTTCCAGGTTGGGGGGCCGTCGCGTGCGATCTCCGGAGCTTGCAAGGCCCGAAGCTCCGACACGTGCGGCACTGGACGGGCCGAGGGCGGTGCCGTGCCAGAGCGGAGCTCTCGCTGGAGGCGCCTTCGAAGTTCAGCAGGCAGAAGCCTGCGCAGCAGGTGCTCTGCGTCGGCAGGGGGACTGCGCTGGAGGCCTCGTTGAACTGCAGGGCCATGCAGTTCTCGCATTCCTAATCACGCGCCGGGGGGATGCAAGATGCAATGCGGCTTCTTCTCAACGCGGGCCCCTCGCCTAAACGGCATGCCCGTATCGTGCTGGTCTTTCAGGGGGGTGGGGGGGGCGTTCCTTGACATGAGAGGAACGTTTGCCGGGTCGTATGAGGAGGGGATTTTGGATAGGAAGGCGTGTTGCAGCATCGTTGGTGCATGTTGGGTTCACTCTGGTTCTTCTCCTCCTCCTCTTCCTCCGCCTCCTCCTCATCCTCATCAAAATACTCTCCCTCCTCTTCCTCCGCCTTCCTCTTTTTCTCCTTCTCCTTCTCCTCTGTTTCTCCTTCTCCTTCTCCTTCTCCTCCGTAGCCATTTTGGCTCAAGCCATTTTGGCTCAAGCCATTTTGGCTCAAGCCATTTTGGCTCCAGTAAAACATTTCCCATGGCAGCTGGCCGTTCAGCTCGGTTCCATTCCATAACTCACTGGACCGTGAGGCCGCCCAGCCCACGGCTCCGTTCCATATTCGCAAGACGAAGCTCACCGTCACACAATTACTAATTCAACTAATTCGATTGCAGGTATTTGGATTGGCTCTTCTCTCGCTTGGCATCGGACAGGCAACACGTGGCATAGTGCTGTACCACACTTCCGTATGGACTCCGCCTCGGCTTCTTCACGAAGTGACTCCAAGAGCAGAAGTCAGGCCAGTGGACACCGTCGGGATCGCCGCAGACATTCAGAAAGGCGCGACAGAGATAGAGACCGCGACCGTGATCGACATCGCCGACGTGATAAGGATCGACGCCAACGCACTTCTTCATCTGAAGGTTCACGCCCGCCGCACAAAGGACACAGCGGGCGCTCTAAAGGCCCTCTCGAACGTGAAGCTAACGGCGCCCCTCGTGGATTTCATTCAGCAGCCACGCAAGACGCATGGCAGCGAGCAGCACTGGAAGAACTCGATGCAGCACCTACTTTTCCCTCTCAAGAACAAGCTCACTGGCAAGCTCATCAACACGCACAGCAAGAACGACAAGCACGTGAACACCATGAAGCTCCAACCGCACGCGACACCCACGAAGCCGCACAGCTACCCGCCGCACAGCTTCCTGCCGCCCCAGCTCATGCAGCAGAAGGCACCGCCACGCCAGCAGGCGGACCGTGGTCTCAATCAACGTTGGACCCAGACATTCACCGCGAGCTCAAGCAGATCATGGCATCACAAGTGGCAGCAATCAATACCGCAGTTGGAGAAACAGTATCCGCCTCGCAAGCGCAGTTCATTGCCGCTCTACAGCGACACGAAGCAGCTACCACTCGCAGATTGGATGGGCAAGAACAAGACCTCATGGCTATCAAGATCGCTCACGCCAAACAATAATCACAACATAAGGAAGTCTGGAGTGCCATCCAGCGTATCAATCAGCAGCTCAGCCTGGGCGAAGCCGATGCTCCCATCCTGGACATGGCCAAGCTCTCAGACTGGGATCGCGAGCCCGATCCCACCATCTACATTCTCTCCTCCGCGCAGCCCGTCGACGCTGCCGCAGTTCGCACGTCCATCACAGAATGGTTGGATGCAGCAGAAGTGGCCCCGCAGCAGTTCCAGATTCACGGTGAAGGACCCAATCGGCGCTACATGCTTCAGCTTCTGGGCGGACGATCTGTCGCCATTACCAAATCCATTGCGCTCGCGCGTGCCCTTCAGCTTCCAGGACGAGGAGGTTACAGAAAGTTCACAGTTCAGACCCCCACCAACTGCGTCACCAACCACGGCCAGTACGTCCCGCTCTACGTCAACCCCGATAAGAACATCAAGCGCATCAGAATGGAAACTCAAACTAAAAAGCTACTCGCTCTTTGTCAGGCCCACTACCCCACGCACAATTGGCGCGCGCGTCGTGATCAAGGGCGCATTTTCTGCAACACCATCCCCACCGCCAAACTGGAGCTCACTGGCATGGACGCGGCAACGGTCATTCGTTGGAATCAAGATGCGTTGGCCAAGGTTCCTATCAACAAAGCCACCATCGCTGCAGAATTTGCCGCTCTCTACAAAGCTGAGGACACAGTACAATGGCTTTAACAAACGCTGGTCTCCATGGAGAACCACGACCACAGACGGAGACCATGCTAGACCTCCTGGGTTTGAAGCACCACGAGGACATCGGCCTCATCCTCTACAGCACCTTCGGCCAGCTCCTGACCTCCAGCTTCCTTGCCCCGAAGCTGCGCAAGCTCCTCTTCAGCCTGAATGTGCGCCACAGGAACCCAGATCAGATCCTCAGCATCATAGAGCACCAGCAGATCTACCTGCACCGCGACGACAGGCACATGGGGATTGGGACGCCCCTGGTGTCCCCAAGGGACAGGAGAGCCATTCAGATGTTATTTCAGATTTCTCGGGCCTGGAGTGCCCACCAGATTCGCTACTTCCGCAGCATGATCTGCCTCATCCCGCGCAAGCTCTACTTCTTCCCGAACAAGATCACATTCTCAACATAGATATGAGTCAGAATGGCTCGGCCTCAACTTTCAGCTCATCTTCGGCTTCTTCGTCACCGTCCTCTTCTAGCGCTTCTTCATCCTCGTCGGACTCCAGCTCGTCATTCAACAACTGTCGGTCACGGACTACACGTACACGCACACGCCCTTCTACAGCTGATACGGCAGGCAGCTACATCTGTTGGAACGCTCGCGGGCTACTCTGTCATGATGATGCCAAGCGCTGGGGAAAGTTACGGCAGCTCGTTCCCTTCATGCGCAAGCAGTCGCTCATCGCTCTCCAAGAGGTGCACAGCACACAGCTCGATCTCGAATCACACCTCGGCAAGCTTCCCTACGACTATCAGGTCTTCTTCAGTGGCTTCCCTCACAACCGCGGCAAGGGCGGCATTGCCTTCTTAGTACCGACGCCATCGATGAAGACGACCTCCACCTCACTTTGGCCAGTGATACGCGGGAGGGTGGCTGTCCTCCATGTGGCCAACCCCACCACAGGCTTCGAAACGCTCATTATGAATGTACACAATCACAACCTGCAGGCTAAGGATATGGATAGAGTGACGGAAGCGTGGCACGCTTCCCGTCAATGGACAGCGCAGAACCCTCATCAGCGGTTATTCATTGCCATGGGCGATTTCAACACCAGCGCGGTCCCCTCCTTTAACTTCAAGGATCCATCAGCGCGCTGGCGCCCAATGGCACCTGATGGACAGTATCAGCGCGACCAAGCACGTTGGCGCCAATTGTTCGCCTCACTCACGGAAGTTACGCACGACCTGCCCACGCACTTCTCGGCCAACACACAAGCGGCCACCGCCATTGACCGCATCTTCGTATCGCTGTCGGGCATCGATCTCATGAATGTTGACGCTCACCTCAAGATCCACAAAGACGGCGCTGCCTTATCAGATAAAGGCCTCAGTGACCACGCGATCCTGCACCTGCTGCTGGTCAACGCATCGGCGGCGCAGAAGGAGGAACAGGTCATTGATCCGCTCATCTTCCACGACCCCACGTACCTGCGCCACTTCAACTTCCTGAAGGACAACATCGCCTCGGCAGCTCTCACGCCAACTGGAGCCTGGAAACAACACAAGCTCATCATCAAAGAAGCGGCTCGCCTCACTCGTAATCTTCAACAGCGAGCCACCCTACATGATCAAAGCCGATGGGCGAAGCATGGGAGGCTCACTACACTACGTGCCATTGCTCGGACGGTATGGCGAAAAGACTCAGACACAGCTGCACTCCTCATGGCCACGACGGACATTGGCGCCGCTCACTTTCACCTTACCGACAATGGGCCCGAGCTCATCAACAGAGACGGATACATCAAGCTTATGGATGCAGCAGTTACCGCTGACTATGACAGACGCGTCGCCATCGCTACGAAGCGCCAGCTCCAGTCCCACGCCGAGATGCAGATGGACCAGGCCGGCAGCCGCAAGGCCGCCGTGCAGCTCATGCGCCGGGCGCAGGCCTGGAACCCATTTCGTCGTCGCCTCGTTCTAGCAGGACTTAGGATTCCGAAAGAGGGGACACCCACCAAAGCCCTCCCCACCACCAGCTCACCCGAGGGCATTTTCGGAGGTCTTCAGAAGTTCTGGCAGCCCATCTTCTCGAGCAAGAACGTGGACCCCAACGCGGTCCAGTCGTACTTGGCCCAGCACCTCCCCGTCTTCGATTGCGCGGACCTGCGGGTTCCAGCTCTTCAGGACTTTCAGAGAGCCCTACGTAAGGTACGTCACACTGCCCCAGGCCCTGACCAGATACCTTATGCTGCATGGGCTACCTCTCCAGGCTCCTCTCAGATCTTATATGACCTCATGATGCAGATGTTCGAAACAGGAATGGCCCCGTTTCAGTTCAACGATTCCGTCTTCGCGTTTCTTCCAAAAGGTGATGAGCCCCAGGACCAATACGCCGTATTTCGTGCTCCAGGTGCCACTCGCCCCCTCTCCCTAAAGAACTGCGACGCCAAACTGATTGCCCACGTCGTGAACATGGGCTTAGTGGATATGGTCAAAGAGAGAACGGTAGACACGCAACAGGGATTTGTAAAAGGGCCGTAATTTTGGACAACACGTTCTGACGCTAGATTCTGAAGCCCGTAGAGCAGGCCATTCCCCAGCCGCCCTAGATGCCCTTCCCATCTTAGCCAGTTTCGATATCAAGGCCGCCTTCCCATCCTTAGGATGGGAATTCCTGTTTGCTTCTTTGGCGGCTCACGGAGTTCCCCCAGGGTATCTCAATGTCATCCGTGCGCTTTACCATTCTCCAGGGGCGTGGGCCCGCGTCGGTGGCCAGCTTCAATACATGTTCGAAATCGGCTCTGGGGTGCTTCAGGGCTGTCCTCTTTCAGGATCAATCTGGGCCCTTGCGTTTGATGCCCCCATCCGTCATCTCGTCCAGATTTTAAACATTCTTCCTGGATCTAATAAGCTCGGGGCCTGCGCAGATGATCTGGGCCTTGTCCTCGCTCGCCTTGGAACTCTCCCTTTCCTCCTTCCCCCTTTTCGGGCCATTGCTACTCTCGCAGGACTCGAACTTCAGTTTCAGAAGACAGTGATTGTGCCCTTGTGGGCCGCCTTCTCACCTGCCGTGCAATCCCTCACTCAGCGCTTGCTCAAATTTCTAGTCCCAGAGTGGCAACACATTCAAATTGCCGAGTACGCCCGCTATCTAGGGGTACTCATCGGTCCCGCCGTCACACTCTAGACATCCAATGGAAGGCCGCATTCGACAAATACTGGCGACGGGTGGCGCAGCTTGCGGCGAGCGCACCTGGTCCCTCAGCTGCCATCAAGTTATATAACACATGTGTTATAACTGTGCTATCGTATCTCACGCAATATTTCCCGTTCCCTGCCACATTTCTGCGGCACGAACGCTGCGCGCTGCGCAAAATTTTACGTGCACCCCCCAACTCCTGGCGCCTCGTCGACCTCCTCGGTACTCGCTCGTGGTCGCCCTCGTCCTCCCCCAATTCACTGGTCACGCTTTCACTCGCAGCTGCCTGGCGCGCCGCCACTGCCACGTTTCCCGACTGGAAGCCGCTGTATCGCGCTCTCGTCCTGGCCCAGGACCAGCTCAATCCAGAACTGTCTCTGGCGGATTTGGGGCAGGCCCGTATTCGGGCCACGATCTCGCCTGTGTTTTGGAAAAGTCCAGGTAGCCTGGAATACTGGCGAGACCTCGCCGACGGTCAGCCGCCATGCGACGTTTCACTGCCCATCTGGCGCTCGGCGCAACAAGCCGCTGCAGACGAGCACACTGCTGCCACCAACGAAGCGCGCCGCTCTAGGGTCCAGCGAACTCTTGCCTCGGTCCTCCACGCCTCCCTCTACCCCGACAAGTTCGCAGAGACCCTAGCGCGCCGCCTCTCGCCGGCTCTCCCAGAAATCGTGCTCCCCCCAGCCCTACCAACCCGCTGGAAGGAGCTATCATAATACCTTTCAAAGAAAGCTCCAGCCATCCGCTGGGCTGTCTTTAAAACGCTAGCGGGAGCATGGTGGACCAGTCACCGATTCCCATTTGGACCGCGCCGCACGTGTCTGCTCGGGTGCGAAGCTTGCCCTGACCGTCTCGGCCACTACCTCACCTGTCCTCGCCTTCTTCACTTCCTCGCGTTACCTCGTTCCTTTCTCTCCTCGGACCCCCTCGTGCGAATTGGCCTAGGGACGTCAGAGCAACACGCAAACCCAGAGCACACAGTTTCAGAAGCTGTTCGCAGGACAGCACTTTCATTTCACTTCTACAACAAACTGCGTATCATTACGCACGCCGCGCCCCGCGCCGCGCTTCTTTACACTACAGGCACTGAGTGCCTAGCTGCTGCACTGCATGCGATGCGGCCATAGACGAGACAAGCGGACACGCGGACTCTTGCCCTCTTCTCGCGTCTTGCCCGCCTGCCCTCGTCTCGTTCCTTCTTGGTACGGTCGCTCCTTCTCCTTCTCCTTCTCCTCCTCCCCCTCCTCCTCCTCCTTTTCCTCCCCCTCCTTCCTCGCTCCCTTTGTGTTATCCTGCCCTTGTGTTCCTCCTTGTCCTCACTCGTCCATCCTGCTCCTTCCTCCTCCTCGTCTTTCTCCTCCTTCCGCCTTATTGTGCTCATCCGTCCTCTCCCATCCTCCCTCATCATTCTGCGCCCCCACCTATCCCCCCTCTTGCCCCCTCCCTCCTCTCTTCCCCCCTCCCCCCCTATTTCTCCCCCTCCCCCTATCCCCTTTCTCTCCCCCCCTCTCTTCGTCTCCCCTGTCTCTTCCCAACGTCTTTCCTCCTTCCTCCCTCTCCCCCCCATAGCGACGACGCCGCCAATGCCGGCGGCGACGACGCCAACACCGACGTCGGGAAGAAGACTTGGATCTCGGGCTCAAGAGATTCACCCCTAGACTTACGTCGGGCCTGTCCCTCTCAGGGGGGAATGTTCAAAAATAGGCGCCAAAAATCATATGGGGACGACTCTTGGACCATTTGGGGCTATTTATGACTATTTTTAACTTGTCGTCCAAACTCCGCCTGCAGGGGGGGGACAGGCTTGACCTAACCCTGGACCCATCTCGTGGGCATTGACCCCCGTCTCGAAGCTCCCGACTGGAAGAAATCGTACTTCGGCTGGCGAGGAGGAGAAGGATGAAAGGGAGGAGAAGGAGGAGGAGGAGGAGGAGGAGGAGGAGGAGGAGGAGGTGGAGGTGGAGGAGGAGGAGAAGAAGGACGGGAAGGAGGGGAACGGGGAGAAGGATGAGGAGGAGGAGGAAGAGGAGGAAGACCAGGAACAGGAGCAGGAGCAGGAGCAGGAGCGGTGGAGGAGGAGGCGGAGATCTCCTTTACCTTGCCGCAGCCTGCAGGCTTAATACTCTGTGCCTCGCGGCGCCGCGCGGGAGCGGCATCGTCGAGCGGCTCGGGAGGAGGGAAGGAGGAGCGAGGCTTCCGAGAAGACCTGCTCACCGCCGGCGAGGAGGATGAAAGGGAGGAGGAGGAGGATGAAAGGGAGGAGGAGGAGGAGGAGGAGGAGGAGGAGGAGGAGGAGGCGGAGGACGTGAAGGAGGGGGACGGGAAGGAGGAGGAGGAGGGGAGGAGGAGGAGGAGGAGGAGGAGGAGGAGGAGGAGGAGGAGGAGGAGGAGGAGGAGGCTCTCGAGGAGCCTCGCTCGCCGCCGAATCGTCGTCGTCGACCCCCCCCCGGCGCCGCAGGCAAGGGCGCCGCCGCTCCGGCGCCCGCCCCCCCCGGCGGCGAGGGCGGCTACCACCCGATGGCTGGCCGCCGCCGCCGCCGCCGCGGCCGACGACGCCGCCGCCGCCGCCGACGACGACGACGACGGTGACGACGACGGTGACGACGACGATGATGAGGAGGATGAGGATGAGGATGAGGATGAGGATGAGGAGGATGAGGATGATGATGATGAGGATGATGAGGATGATGAGGATGAGGATGATGATGATGATGATGATGATGATGATGATGATGGTGATGATGGTGATGAGGATGATGATGATGACGATGCTGATGATGATGATGATGATGATGATGATGACGATGATGATGATGATGATGATGATGATGATGATGATGATGATGATGATGATGATGATGCTGCTGCTGATGATGATGATGATGATGATCATGATGTTGATGATGATGATACTGATCTTCGTGACCGTCGCCGATCGGTCGAGGATCGAGCGAGCACCGATTGTCGCAGAAGACACCACGGCATGAATATAAACTCGTGGCGCTCCGCACGGATTTCTCAGTTCCGCGCATGGGCCCTCGCCGATCGCCGCGTCGTGGCCGCCGCCGATCGGTCGAGGATCGGCCGAGGACCCGTCGACCAGTCTAGGCCTCTTGGATGGGCATGGAAGCCTTACATAAGCTACATCAGAAGCGCGGTCTTCTTAGAATTGCCGAAGAAGGAACAAAGGCATGCATGAAACGCGTGGCGCTCCGCGCGGATTTCTCGGATCCGCGCCTGGGCTCAAGTCGGGCATGATGTCCTTTTCCAGGCGGCATATTCAAAACCAGTCAAGAAATAGTCCGGGGACGATTACTCCTATGATCTGGTTTGACTTTTGTTGGAGTTTTTTCTTGAGTCGAAAAAACGATGTTTTATGTTCCTCCCAGATCCACCTGTCGGGGACATGCCCGACCTGAGCCTGGGGCCCCCCTGCTGGCGCCACCCGCCGGCTGGCCGCCGCCGAGCGGTCGAGCGTCGACCGAGGACCCAGCGACCGGGGCTTCCCCAGGAAGAACAGGCGCCACGAAAGAAACAAGCCCGCCGCCGCCGCCGATCGGTCGAAGATCCACCGAGGACCCATCGACCAGGGTCGAAGATCGACCAAGGACTCGTCGACCAGGGTCTTCCCAGGAAGAATAGACGCCACAAGAGAAACAACCGTGGACGCGCGAAGGGTGTGTTAGCTCACGGCGATGTAGGAGAATCGATTGTACGAAGGCGTGGTCCGTGGCCAAACCAGTTGTAGGATCGCGTGGCTCGTGCTTTCCTACAACTCGCTGTGCCGTGTTCGTTCGATGCATTCGCATATTTGAAGTGTGGGGCACGGTGGTTCTTGATTGCCTACATGTTGTTCTGCGTGAGCTTGGTGTCACAAAAACCAGATTCCCAACCGCACCGTTCACCAAGCACGCCGTTGGCACGGCCTTGGAACAGACCCACCCGGCCCATCGGTGGGCGGGTGGGCGGGTTTACAGTAGGGGTCCTGAAGAAGGAACCCTTTTCGTTGGGGAGGGGCTCCGTGTTCCTTGATAGTTTCACAGCTTGCCTCAGGTTTTCCCTAGGTTTTCGATGGGGAATCGAAGTTTAACTTATGGAAAAAAGGGGCCTCGTTCCTTATTTAGGGTTCCTGAGGTCAACGCCCCGACTGTACTGCGAAGACCCTGTGTGTGGTCGGCCCACCGACCGAGGACCCTGGAAGCAGAACAGCCGCCATGAGCAGCAACCTGCGGCGCTCCGCGCGGAGTTCTCGGATCCGCGCGTTTGACCCCCCCCCTGGCGGCGACAGGCGCCAGGGAGGGGAAGTCCAGCGCAGATCCAACACATCCGCGCGGGCCGAGGACCGATCGGCCAGTCTAGGCCTCCTGTATTATATGGGGCCGGAGGGGATGGGGTCGGAGGATCGCGCCGCATCGCCGATGCATCGCCGGCGCGGCTCGATGTGGAGCCCGATTTGCTTCCCGTCGACGTCGCCGATGCGTCGCCGACGTCGCCGATGCGTCGCCGACGTCGACGATGCGTTGCCGTTACTTCCCCGATGCATCGGCGGTGCATCACAGATGCATCGGCGATGCGGCGCGCTTATGCGACCCCATCTACTCCGACCCCTTCCAGGAGGCCTACAACCAGGGTTTGCCCAAAGACCGCGATTTTATAATGTAGAGCACGACAATTTCACTCGCATGGCACGTCGCCCCCCCCCTGCCCCTGTCGCCCGCCTCCTTCCCAGACAGCGCCTGGCCGAACAGGCGGGCGAGTGAGTCACGATTTGCGTGAAGTCTAGATTTCCCTTCGGGCCCTGCCACGCCGCCCACCCCCCCTCCTCTCCCCCCTCCCCCTCCATGCAAGTCAACCTGCCAGAGCCCAAAAGAACAAAAATCGCCTCCAGTCTCTACCTCCAGGAGGTGTGCGAGCCCCTGGGGGCCAGGCCGACCCGAGAAAAGAGGAGCCGCCAATGGATGGACCGGCGGGACGGGTCCTGCCACCGATTTTGCACGGCAGTCGGTCCTCCTCGTCGTCGCCGCCGCCGCCATTGCGGTCGCCGCTCCCGCGGCCCTCCCCTCGGCCCTCTCCCCGTCCCTGCCCCTCCGGCTCGACGCCATCGCATGGCCGAGGCCTCGGAGGCTTTGCCTGCCCCAGGTTGCTGGGCGAGCCACCCGGAAGGTCCAGGAGGTCGTGCAGCCGTGGCAGAGCAGGGGGGTCACCACGGAGGACGACGGGAGAGCCCGCGAGGAGCGCGAGATCGCGCGGCGAGCCTGCTGCGAGCACCTAAAGGTCAGACGGGCGCCCAGGGGAGAGTCGGACCAAGACCTCCAGAGTCTCGAACAAACATACGGCTTGGCGTGTTGTTGTTTCAAGTCTGTTTCAGCTGTGCTGCAGTTTGGCCTCTGGATGCCAGTTCTGGTTTCAAGGAGCCTCAAGAACCTACCTGCGACGAAACAAATGCCTTGGGGATGGGGTCACATAGTCTGGAGCTCACGTCGTAAAACAACAGGGTTGGAGGTCTGGGGAGTGGGGCATGCCTGTGGAGAGCTATAAGAAGAGGAGATGTTGCTCCGTATAGGTCTCACACAGAAAGAAGGATTTGGCGTCCAAGAGTGTGAACTCCGAGAGGCACCAGGATGTTCAACGAAGGCTACCCCTCTGATACCCCTCGGTGCCCTCGCGCACGAAGGAAGAGGAGCGGAGGCTCCGGTCCACAACGACGCTGCCGCCACTGTCGACCACGGCGCGTCCGAAGCTGGGCTGCTGCCAAAAGATCGATTTCCGCGCCGGATCCCTTGCGGCCAATGCTAGCGGGACATATGAGATCGACCCGTCCTTCGAAGCGTTCGGCACAGTCTACCGGCTGCAAGGTCCAGGACCTAGAAGCAGAAATAACGGCATAAACATGAATGTTCGGCACTCCGCGGGGATGTCTTGGATCTGCGCTGGACCCCCTCCCTGGCGCGCGGAGCGCTCCAGAGGCGGCGCCGGAGGCGCCGTTGGGGAGGCTCAGCGCGGATCCCAGAAATCCGCGCGGAGCGTCAAAAGTTTATTTGTATGCATTTGTTCTTCTTCTTGAGGAACGCTGGACGGCGCGCCGCCCGTCATCTGATGGGCCGATTCTTCACCACCATTACCATAGGTAAGAGAGGTGGGAGGAGGAGGAAGAGGAGGAGGAGGAGGAGGAGGAGGAGGAGGAGGATGAAGAGGAGGAGGAGGAGGAGGAGGAGGAGGAGGAGGAGGGACATCCAATACTGACAGTCTCCCCCGCCCTATCCATGGTAGTGGTTGTGAAAATCCCAGGCCCCCCGACGTCATGATGGTTTCAGATCGCCGACCTCAGAGGTCTCGATCATGCCCCGAGACCCGCTTTTCATCTTTTTCATCCGAGTCGCTGTTTCACGGCCCGATGCCGGGAGGGCCCCTGGGAGGCCGCCACATAGGAAAAACCCACCGTCGTGCTTTTCTCACGTGCTGACACAGCGCGAGGGTGCCAAGAAGGAGGAGGAGAGGAGAAGGAGGAGGAGAAGGAGGAGGAGGAGGAGGAGGAGGAGGAGGAGGAGGGAGGAGGGAGCAGTGAGGAGGAGCAGGGAGGAGGAGGAGGGAGGAGGAGGAGGAGGAGGAGGAGGCGGAGGAGGAGGAGGAGGAGGAGGAGGGGAGGAGGTTGAGGAGGGAGGAGGAGGAGGGAGGGAGGGAGGGAGGGAGGGATGGAGGGAGGGAGGGATGGGAAGAGGAGGAGGAGAGGAGGAGGAGGAGGAGGAGGAGGAGGAGGAAGAGAAGGAGGAGGAGGAGGAGGAGGAGGAGGAGAAGGAGGAGAGGTAGAGGAGGAGGAGGAGGGAGGCGGAGGAGGGGGGAGGGAGGAGGGGTGGAAAATTGGTCCACCATCATCATGTTCGACCCGTGGAGCTCCAAGTGGCTGCTCACCTCCCGGCTGCCCCACTGCGGCGCCATCTACGGCGTGGGCAAGGCCGGGCCCCGCAGCTCCTGCCCCGCCGAGAACGGGGCGTTAGTGGTTTGGTGGGGATGTGAGATGTCTGTGTGGCTTTTACTTTTATACTTCTTTGGGACTAGCCCGCCGGCCTAGCGCGCCACGGCTGCGCAAAGCCCGCGTCGCCCGAGTGCGGACCCGATGTCGGTGCCCAGACTCCTCCTCCTCCCTCCTCCCTCCTCTCCTCCCGCCTCCATCCCTCCCCTCCTCTCCTCCTGACTCCTCCTCCTCCTTTCCTCATCACCTCCTCTCATCCTCCTCTCCTCATCCCTCCTCCTCCTCCTCTCCTTTCATCATCTTCCTACTCCCTCCTCTCCTCCTCCTCCTCTCTCCTCCTCCTCCTCCTCCGTCCTCCTCCCTCCTCCTCCTCCCCTCCTCCCTCCTCTCCTCCTCCTCCTCTCCCTCCTCCTCCCTCCTCTCCTCCTCCTCTCCTTCCGCCTCCTCCTCCCTCCTCCTCCTCCTCCTCCTCCTCCTCCTCCTCCTCCTCCTCCTCCTCCTCCTTCTCGGCCCCCTCGCGTTGTGACAAGTAATCACGACGGTCGGTTGTTCGCTCTTTTCGGCCTCCGGGGGGCCTCTCCCGGGCCTCGGGGCCGTCAGAAAACGACTCAGGTTGAGAAATTGGGTCTGGGGCATGATTTCAGACCTCTGGGGGTCGGTGTTGTGAAAAAGTGATGGGCCCATTTTCCACCACCACTACCATAGGTAGGAGAGGGAGGAGGAGGAGGAGGAGGAGGAGGAGGAGGAGGAGGAGGAGGAGGAGGAGGAGGAGGAGGAGGAGGAGGCGGAGGAGGAGGAGGAGGAGGAGGTAGGAGGAGAGGAGGAGGAGGAGGAGGACCTCCTCATCCTCCTTTCTCCCCAATCCTACATATGGTAGTGGAGGTGGAAAAGTTTGCCCATCACAAAAACACACATACACACACGACGTTGGGGGTCCGGGGATGTCGGTGGTCTCGGGCCCGCGGCCTTGCGGCGGGTGCCACTTTCGGCCGAGCCGGTCGCATCATCGCCTCATCGCCGTAAGGGAGCAGCGCGGCGGCGACCTCCCGCGTCCGTTGACCGGGCCCTGGGCGTGCAGATCGGGCGGCCATCGGGGCCGGCAGACGGGTCGGCACATTTTCCACCACCGCTACCATGTGTAGGGCGGGGGAGGGGGGAGGATGAGGAGGTCCTCGACATCCTCATCCTCCCCCTCCTCATCTACTCCTCCTCATCCTGTCCTCCTCATCCCTCTCATCTCCTCCTCCTCCTCCTCCTCTCCTCCTCCTCCTCCTCCTCCTCCTCCTCCTGCATGTGGTAGCGGTGGTGGAACATGGGCCCATCGTGGGGCGAGGGGGGGGCGGCTCCTCAGGCGCGGGCCCTCGTGCGCGCCGCTGGGAGAGGGAAGGGCGGAGCGCGCCGCGGCCCCCAGCGGCTGCAGCTCTCTCGGGGTGCGCCGCCGCCCTGGCTTCGCAAAGCGTCCCCGTGTTTGTCAAGCAGTGGCGAAGCGTCCCGGCTCGCCTATAGCCCCACCAAGCAATGTTCTAAGAATCTTGCGTGTTTCCCACGAAATGTTCTTAGAACATTTCTGGCTGGGACTGTCTTGTTTTGACGCATCGGATTTATCTTCTAAGAACATTGTTTTCGTTCTTCGAACACTCTTGGGTTCTAGGAACATTTCGTGGTATGACTATAGGAATGCCGGGACGCTCGGTTTTTTGATCAAGTTTTGGGGGCCCTGGAGCCAGGAGCGTCTCCCCTAGCTGAGGTCCCAGACGTGCTCGCGTCGTAGGAAAAATCAGGGCGGAGGTGTTTCGCCGTTCTCAGCCTCTGGAGGGCCTCGCCAGGCCCCGGGACCGTGAAAAAACGACGCAGGCTGAAACATTGGTAGAGCGTCCGGATTTCCAGGGACGCAGTTTTGACGAAAATCAGGACGTCGCATGTCTGGGGTTAGGAGATGCAGTCCTCGGTGGCACGCATGACGCATGAAGGTAGGTTTCCTGTCGCGTTGCCCTGCCCACCAATTCTCTCTTTCGATGGCGCGCTCTGCTGCCGCAGCGCCTCATGCCCTCCGTCTTTGCCTGCGGAGCGGGGGGCCTCCATGGGCTGGTCGACCAGGCATGATTTGAGGCCAGGGATCGAGATCCGCGCTCCTGGATAAGGTCTGGAACAGCGGTGTCGACCGCGACGTTTCCATCCGCTGCGTCCGAGCGCCACCGCCGCCACCCACGCCACAGCACGAGCCGCCCCCGGAGTCCGGCATGCAGTGGGACCCGGGAGGCACCCTGAGGAGGAGAGACGTGGACGATTAATGATGCAGAGGAGATGGCAAGGTGGTAGAGGTGAAAGGATGAGGAGGAGGAGGAGGAGGAGGAGGAGGCGGAGGAGGAGAGGAGGAGGAGGAGGAGGAGGAGGAGACGGAGGAGGAGGAGGGGGAGGGGGAGGAGGAGGAGGAGGAGAGGAGGAGGAGGCGGAGAGGAAGAGGAGGAGGAGGCGGAGGAGGAGGAGGAGAGGAGGAGGAGGAGGAGGAGGAGGAGGAGGAGGAGGAAGAGGAGGAGGAGGAGAAGGAGGAGGATGAGGGGGGGATGTCGATGGTGCAGGGGGGATGCCGCCACCTCGACTCCAAGACGGTGGGCCGCGGGCGCTGCGGCGGTGGACGTTGCGGGTTCAAGGCGTCCCAGAAGTTGCGCACCAGCAGTAGCAGCAGCAGCAGCAGGAGGAGGATAAGGAGGAGGAAAGCCCGGCGGACCCCATGCACGCGACCGTCCCAGCCTGCCAGGGCGTCCGAGGCGCGGCCCGACGGGCACGCCTGATGTTCTGGACCTTCCAGAGAGCCCGGCGGGTGCTCTGGAGAGTTGCTTGCCGTGGACCTCCGAGGGAGATGCTGCCATGAGACAGGTCAGAAGGCCGAGGGCCGACCACAGCGCAGTTTGGCTTGGTCTGGGCCCTTGTTTTGCTTTTCGTTCCGTTGTTCGTTGCTGCTTCGTTCCGCTGTTTGTGGTTGCTTTCGGCGCCCCGTTTCGTCGTTCGCTTTCGTTTCACACCGGCTTCGTTTGAAACGTTCGTTTGCAATGTTGGGTTTCGTTTCGATGTTCGGTGTAAGCGCCATTTCGTTTTGAGCATGCCTCGGACCTCCGAGTGAGAAGCATGCCTCGGACCTCCGGCCCATGAGGAATGCCAGTACGGCTCCCCCCAGGAGGAAACCAAGAGGTACCAGTACCGCTGCTCCCTAGACCTCTCCTGTCGGAGGCCTAGAGGTTGGCACCAGCACCAATATCTTCGGTGTACCTCCACCGAGCGCAGCTGATCCTGGCTTCAGTGATGGTGGTAGTATCCGTGCGACCTGGCGACTTGCACGGTGACAACAAGCCAGGGGCGGCGGCATGGGTAGGAGGAGGAGGAGAAGGAGGAGGAGGAGGAGGAGGAGGAGGAGGAGGAGAAGGAGGAGGAGGAGGAGGAGGAGGAGAAGAAGGAGGAGGAGGAGAAGGAGGAGGAGGAGGAGGAGGCTTCTCCCCCTCCGGCCTCAGGCATGACCTTCTACATGGTGCAGCGCGTGGGGCTGCAGAAGTCCGGGGTGCTGCAGCCGCGGTCGCCCCTCGACCTGGAGGACGCGCTGTGCCTCACCGCGGGCGCGCAGGACCGCCTCGGGGGCACGTCGCTGCACTGGCAGACCTGCCAGGAGCCCGGGGCGCCGCGAGAACGCCCGCCCAGCTGGGCTCCTTTTCCGCTCCGCCTCCTCTTCCTTTTTGTTCCTCCTCCTCCTCCTCCGCGTCCTCCTCCTCCTCCTCCTCCTCCTCCTCCTCCTCCTCGACTTCCCCGATCCCGATGCGGCTTCCACGTCGATGGCTTCCGCTCCCGCTTCGGCTTCGACTGGGGACTCCGCTTCGGCCCCCCCGCTCTCTCCACGCAGGCCCGATGATGGCCTGCCCATCTCCGCCGGCTCGACGTCTGCCGGCTCGGCTGCCGATTTTTCCGCCGGTCCGGTTCCTTTCGATCGCCGATCCGACTTCTCGATCATTATAGTATTCCCTCCGTCCTCCTTCCTCGTCTGGAGACACGAGCACTGTCTGGATCACTTCAGGCATTCAACTGTTCTTCTGACTTTTCGACATGGTCACCACCTCCAAGATGTATTCCGTGACAGTTTCATTGTGCCGTTGCACAGCTATTGCCCCAAGAAAGAAAAAAAATCTCGATTCGACTCTGAGCTTTCCGGCGCCCGGACAGAGTCGACAGGAAATCTGCACCGGTTTCCTCGCCGGTCGCGCTCGAGTTTACGGGTGCAGTCCGCAGTCGGCTTCGCGAATCGGCGTTCGTCTCGCCAGACACAGTCGGCTGTTTTTAAGGCGGGCATGTCCCTCTGCAGGAGGAATCTTCCGAAATAGTCCGGCAATAGTATGGGGACGATGTTCTGTCATTTTTGGAATATTGTTGAAAAGCGCCCCTACCCTGGTTTACGAGGCGCTGTGCGCTGAAACTCCTGTGGGCTGACAGGGTAAACCCTGCGTGATGTGCCGCGTCCTGGCGGCTCTAGGCTTTGGGGGGTCCCAGGAGGTTTACAGACCACGCACTTGTAACCCAGGGTAGGGCCGTTTTTTCATCCCTCAATGTTTGGCTATTTGATGTTTCTGCCAAAAACGGCCTGTGGGAGGACCTGCCCGACCTAAGGCTGAAGGCTGTTTTTGGACGTGGCTCCGCTGCCCCGCCCAGGTTCACCCGTGCATGCGGTGCCGCGCGCACGTGGAGTGCCCTTGGCAGTTTCCACTGGAGGGCGTTTTGCGGAAGGGTGAAGTTGGGCATGCCCCTCTAATGGAGGATGACGATTAGTAAATGACCGGGGGTCGGGTTCACGCGGCGGCGCCCCGGATGACGATTAGAAAAAACCGGCCGCGGGCTGGAAAACTATTCTTTTTTACCGTTCTCCTCCAGTCATAAACTTGTGCAGAAACAGCAGACAACTATTTGTTTAATCGTTCTCTCCCATTTTTTTTACTAATCGTCATCCCGCATTACAGGAGGGGCACTCAAAAATAGTCCAGAAAGAGTCGGGGGAATATTGTTCGATGATTGTTCGACTATGATTGCATACTTTTTGACTCTTTTTCATTTGTTGCCCAAGATGCGCCTGTAGGAGGACACGCCCGACCGAATGCGAAAGGGATCTCTGTCCACCCCCGAAGGAGCAGTTCATTGGCGCCCTGGCCGTGGACCCAGACACCGATCGGGTCAGCCCGATGCCCTTTCACCTCCTCGACCCGCAGGTCCAGGAGGCTCGAGGAGGAATAATCAAGGGCATAACAAAACGCCCCTACCCTGGTTTACGAGGCGCTGTGCGCTGAAACTCCTGTGGGCTGACAGGGTAAACCCTGCGTGATGTGCCGCGTCCTGGCGGCTCTAGGCTTTGGGGGTTCCCAGGAGGTTTACAGACCACGCACTTGTAACCCAGGGTAGGGTCGTTTTCTCGTCCCTCAAAATAAGCGGCATAAACGTCGGGAGTTCCGCGCGAGTTGCTTGGACCTGCGCTCCCGGCAACGCCTCCGGCGCCGCCGAGGGGGCCCATGGCGCCGATCCCTGCAACCCGCGCGGACCGCCGACCGTTTACACGTTCATGCAGTGGTTGTTCCTCGAGAGGCGCAGGCCTTCGCACTGTCGTGGGCGGGGCACCTGGTCTCGAAGACGACGGGGCACTGCGTGCGCCGCATGCCCTGCTCCGACGAGAGGTTCGCGTACGACCTCGGCCCCTGCGACGGCCCAGACCACGTCGCGGTGTGGGAGGCGAACAAGCCGGCGGCCGGCAACATGGAGCGGCTCGAGGCAGCCGCGACTTCCGATGCCGTTGTGAAGCAGATGGCGTCGTGACACAAATCGCGAGCCGACTTTTTGTTCGGCCCGTTCCCGAGGCGGATGGACCCGTGAGGGTCCACAGGCCCGACGGCGTGGCAGGAGCCGACCGTCGGGGGCTTCGGCGTCGCCCGCCCGGACATCTGGCGGCTTGAGTGTGTTTCAGTTTCTGATCCCCAGATCTCCATACCCCAGCCCTCTAGCCATGTTTGAAACGTTAGCCAGCGTGCACCCTAAAAGGTGTGTTTCTAGCAATATATATATATATATATACACATATATATATGACGCAGTAACTATGCGTGGTGCACTCTGTGTTGTGCCACCTGCGTGGTGCAGTCCGTGCTGTGCAGTGTGGCTTGTGCAGTCGATGTGGTGCAACTTGTGTGGTGCAGGTGAAATGGTGCAATCAATGTGGTCTAATCTGTGGCGTGCAATCAACGTGGTGCGATTAATCATCTATGTGGTGCGTTCTATGTTATGCAATCTATGTGGTGCAGTTAACGTTGTGCAATCTCAGTTGTGCAATAATTATGTGTGGTGCGCTCTCTGTTGTGCAATCTATCTTGTGCGATCAATACGTGTCTATATATATACACACATGTGCGTATACCTATTTATGTATGCGGTGCAATCATTGGCGGCGGCAGGGTGGCGACGTCGAGCACGGAGCCGCCAGACGGGCATTCGGGGCCAGTCCATAAAAGAGGGAAGGAACCCCTAAATGCAAGCACTGTTTGGGGAACATCCTGGATATTTCACTCGTTGTTCTGGGAGGAACTAACCAAAACAGCATGCACGCGCGCCAGAGTATCGGAAACACTCGGGGATCGGGAGCCAGAAGCCACCCGCCAGAGGTCCTGGGTGGGTGTCAGGCGATGGGCAGCCCAGCGGACGCTGTGACGAACGACCTCTGCGAGGTGTGCGGGCCCTACCAGCTCCTGGAGCGCTGCGTGAAGCGGGGGCTCTCCGAAAACTGCGGCAGCGACGGCCACGACGCGGCGCCTGGCTGGACGCGCTGGCCCTCCCATTACCTGCCCCCGTGGAGGCCGGTGGGCTTAAGTCAGGCCTGTCTACAGGAGGAATGCTCAACAATATGTCTAAAGAAGTCTGGGGATGTTTGACTATGTTTGAGCATTGTTACCTAACAGCGAAGACTGATAGGTTTCTAGTGGGGTCAAAAGAGAGCATCCTGATTCCCCAAGGGGGTCTGGGGAGGATCCGGGGGATGCCGGGGGAAACCGGGGACTTTTTCCGCCAACAGTAACGCACTTCGTGGTCTTCGAGTTCCCAGAACTCCATTCCTGGGCATGATTTTGAATGCCCGGAGCCAACTGTAGGCCACTTCGTGGTCTTCGAGTTCCCAGAACTCCATCCCTGGGCATGATTTTGAATGCCCGGAAGGCAATCTGTGGGCCACTTCGTGCGGTGTTCTTCGAGTTTCCAGAACCTCATTCCCGGCCTGTGGCAGAGTTCGAATGGCCGGAGCCAACTGTAGGCAAACTTCGTGCTCTTCTTCGATTCCCAGAACTCCATTTCTTGGACACATTTTTGACTGTTGAGCAGGCTGAGGAGTGAGGCTGTGCGGCAGGTGAGGCTGGAGGCCGAGGACTGGAGGCAGGACTGAGGCTGAGGCTGAGTCTTTGAGGCTGAGGCTGAGGCAGGTTGAGGCAGGCGAGGCAGGCTGAGGCTGAGGCAGGCTGAGGCGAGGCTGAGGCGGATGCCGGCTGAGGCTGAGCAGATGGCTGAGGCTGAGGGCCGACGGCTGAAGGCAGACTTAGGCTCAGGCTGAGGCTGAGGCTGAGGCTGAGGCTGATTGCAAGGGGGATGAGCTGAGGCTTGAATGATGCGGCTGATGCGATGCTGATGATGCAGGCGGAGGCTAAGGCAGGCTGAGGCTGAAGGCTGAGGCCTGAAGGCAGACTGAGGCTGAGGCTGAGGCTGAGGCTAGGCTGAGGCAGGCTGAGGCTGAGGCTTGAGGCAGGATGATGCTGATGCATGGGCTGCTCAGGGGACAGTTGAGAGGCTGTGATGTGTGTGTGCAAGCTCAGGCTGAGGCATGGCGCTGAAGCAGGCTGAGGCTGATGAGGCTGATTGAGGCGCTGAGGCTGAGGGCGCTGAGGCCGGCTGATGCTGAGGTCTGAGCTGAGGAGGCTGAGGATTTGAGGCAGGGCTGATGGCTGAGGCCGAGGCCTGAGGCACAGGCTGAGCTGAGGGGGCTGTAAGCAGGCCGAGGATGAGCTGAGGCACAGGGGTGAGGCTGATGGCTGAGGCAGGCCTGAGGCTGAGGGCAGGCTGATATCTGAGGCTGTGGCTGAGGCGGCTGAAGGCTGAGGCTGAGGCCGAGGCCGACGGCAGACTGAGGCTGAGGCTGAAGCAGGCTGAGGCTGAGGCAGAGGCAGGCTGAGGCTGAGGCTGAGGCAGGCTGAGGCTGAGGCTGAGGCTCATGCAGGGTGAGGCTGAGGCAGGCTGAGGCTGAGTCCGAGGCTGAAGGCAGACTGATGCTGAGGCTGAAGCAGGCTGAGGCTGAGGCTGAGGCAGGCTGAGGCTGAGGCAGGCTGAGGCTGAGGCTGAGGCAGGCTGGATTCTGAGGTTCGCTGAGGCTGGAGGTGAGGCTGATGCTGAGGCTGGCTGAGGACGTGGGCAGGCTGAGGCTGAGGCGAGGCTGCAGCTAGACTGAGGCTGCTGAGGCAGGCTGAGGCTGAGGCTGAGGCTGAGGCAGGCTGAGGCTGAGGCAGGTGATGCTGAGGCAGGCTGAGGCTGAGGCTGAGGCTGATGCAGGCTGAGGCTGAGGCTGAGGCAGGCTGAGGCCGAGGCTGAAGGCAGACTGAGGCTGAGGCTGAAGCAGGCCGAGGCTGAGGCTGAGGCAGGCTGAGGCTGAGGCTGAGGCCGAGGCTGAGGCTGACGCTGAGGCTGAAGGGAGACTGAGGCTGAGGCTGAAGCAGGCCGAGGCTGAGGCTGAGGCAGGCTGAGGCTGAGGCTGAGGCAGGCTGATGCTGAGGTTGAGGCTGAGGCTGAGGCTGAGGCAGGCTGAGGCTGAGGCAGGCTGAGGCTGAGGCCGAGGCTGAAGGCGGCAGACTGAGGCTGGGGCTGAAGCAGGCTGAGGCTGAGGCTGAGGCAGGCTGAGGCAGGCTGAGGCTGAGGCTGATGCAGTGCTGAGGCTGAGGCAGGCTGAGGCTGAGGCTGAGGCTGATGCTGAGGCTGAGGCTGAGGCAGGCTGAGGCTGAAGCCGAGGCTGAAGGCAGACTGAGGCTGAGGCTGAGGCAGGCTGATGCTGAGGCAGGCTGAGGCTGTGGCTGAGGCTGATGCAGTGCTGAGGCTGAGGCAGGCTGAGGCTGAGGCCGAGGCTGAAGGCAGGCTGAGGCTGAAGCAGGCTGAGGCTGATGCTGAGGCAGGCTGAGGCTGAGGCTGAGGCAGGCTGATGCTGAGGCAGGCTGAGGCTGAGGCTGTGACTGCGACTGCCGTTGCCACTGCGACTGTCATCGCGAATGCGACTGCGAATGCGAGAACAGCAGAATTCTACAACTGGATTCTCATCTGAATATTAAGGGGATTGCTTCCAGATGTGCTCCTACACATCGCTGTTAGGTTGCGTTGCCGGGATAATTTTGCTATTTCGTATTTTTCCTCCAAAACCCCCTTGTAGGAGGACATGCCCGACCTAACGGTGGGCGTCTCAGCCTGAGCGGCTTCTCGAAATGGGTCTGGGGGAGGAAAAGGTACCGATACCGCTGCTCGTCCTGGAGTGTCCTCCTCACCGCGGCTGGAGTCTTGTCGAAATTCTAGGCAGAACGCTCATTGGGAGAGGTCCTGGGAGGAGCAGCATCGGTACAGTCGGGGCACTGAAGAAGGAACCCTTTTCGCTGGGGAGGGGCTCGGTGTTCCTTGATTGTTTCAAAGTTTGCCTCGGGTTTTCCTGAGGGCTTCCATAGGAAATCGAGGTTGAACTTATAGGAAAAAGGGCCTCGTTCCTTATTTAGGGTTCCTTAGGTCAACGCCTCGATTGTAGTCTTGTGCTCCCCCGGAGGAGTCGACCGCGCGGACCATTCTGCGTGAGCTTCCCGCGCCAAGGTCGTGCGTAGGCGCCCTCGAGTCCACGCGCCCTGCGTGAGCCATCGCGCGCTGTCGTGCACACGACGCTTTGTCTCTTCGTCGCTCACCCGGAGTTGGGGCTTCCAAGAGGGGCTCAAGACAAGACAAGGGCCCACGCGCGAGAGTCCGCATGGAGGGGACTCACAGTAGGGCTCTTGAAGAAGGAACCCTTTTCGTTTGGGAGGGGCTCTGTCTTCCTTAGTTGTGTTACAGTGCTCCTTGTGTTTTCCTGAGGTTCTCCATGGGAAATTGGGGTTTAACTTATGGTAAAAAGGGGGCCTGTTCCTTATTTAGGGTTCCTTGGGTCAACGCCCCAACGGTGGGTGGGGCCGCAGTGCCGCAGTGCCCCAGATGCGTTTTTGTGAAAACGTGGGCTCGAAATAAGCCGGGTGATGGGCATATTTGGCTTCTGACGGGAGGGGGGGGGCTGGGAGAAGGGGTGGGGAGCGTCAAGAGCTGCTGCGTGCACGGTCGCGCGCGGTACCCGAGCTAAGTTGCACACGGCGAACTCTCCGATGCCCCCTTCTGCCAACTCCCTTTGTCCTGGGGGGTCCCTGGGCCGTCTGACGCCCTCGGAGGCCGTCTTGGAGGCCTCTATGGGCCGTCTTGGGGTCCTCGTGGGGCGCTTCCGGGCCGTCGTCGAGATCACTTGGGCAGCCTTGGGGCCCCCCTGTGCCTTCTTGAGGGCCTCTTGGGCCATCTTGGAGGCCTCTTGGGCCGTCTCGGGGGTCTCTTGGGCCGTCTTGGGGCTCTCTTGGGTTGTCTCTGAGCCTTCTTAGGATCTTGTTGGACCCTCTCGGGCTTTCGGATTCCATGGAGGGCAGGCATGCCAAATCTGTCAAAAACCTAAGGACGAGCACGGCTTATTGGCCCTCGAAGGTTTCTTGGCCGTCCTCTTGAAGCCCTTTGTGGACGCCGTCGGCCGTCTTGAGGCCATCGGCCGTCTTGTGGGCCTCTTGACGCGTGTGGAGTCCCTCTTAGGCAGTGTTGGAGCCGCCTTGGAAGCTTTTTAAAGTCTTGGGGCGAGCACGGCTGCCTTGGTGACAGTCGTTGCTGTTGCTTTGACTATCTTCGGGTGTGTACGGTGCTGTTTGGGCTGTCTTGGGGCGTGTCTGGTGTAACTCGGCTTGTCTTTTATTGTTCATAACAGCCATGTGGTGTTGGGTCCTAGTTTTGAAGAGACAGCTCCCCGCGTCACGTCGCCTTCTCCGCACCCTCCTCCCTCCTCCTTCCTCCTCCCATCCCTACTTCTGCCCTCCGCAAGTCTCTGTTTCGGCACCCCTCACACGGTTCGTGGCCCCATAGGGAGCTCCACCGAACGCTTCAGCGACATCGTTTCGCATTTCGGCACGCGGTTCGTCCGCGCCCAGTGGCGACATTTCCATGCGTCCCCGCCGGCAGTCGCCCTTCACACGGTTCGTGGCCCCGTAGGGAGCTCCACCTAAGGCCCCAGTGGTGACATTTCCATGCGTCCCCGCCGCGCAAGTCGGTACACCATTCACACGGTTCGTGGCCCCGTAGGGAGCTCCACCTAAGGCCCCAGTGGCGACATTTCCATGCGTCCCCGCCGCGCAAGTCGGTACACCATTCACACGGTTAGTGGCCTCGGATGGAGCTCCATTGGAGGCCCCAGTGGCAACATTCGCATGCGCCCCGCGCCGAACATTTCAAAACACCCTTCATACGGCTCGTGGCGGATCTTCAGCCGACGTTACCATGCGTCCGCGCCCCGCATCTCGGCACATCCTTCACACGGTTCGTGGCCCCACAGGGAGCTCCATCTATGGCCTTAGTGCCTAGTTGCGACGTTCCCATGCGTTCGCGCCGCATCACGCGTTTCGTGGCCCCATCGGGGGCTCCACCGAAGGCTCCAGTGGCGACGTTCGCGTGCACCCGCGCCGCACATGGCGGCACACCTTTCACACGGTTCGTGGCTCCGAAGGGAGTTCCACCAGACGCCCCAGTGGCACCGCTCGCATGCGCCCCCCCCGCCCATCAGGGCACACCCTTAACACGCTTCGTGTAATTATACGAAGCTTCACAACAGGCCCCAAAGACACGGTTACCACCGCGTCCGCGCCGCACACTCACGCGCACCCCTCACACGGTTCGTGGCCACATAGGGGCTCGCCCGACAGCCGCAGTGGCACCATTCGCATGCGTCCGCGCTGCACATGTCGGCACACCCCTTACAGGGCTCGTGGCCCCATAGGGAGCTCACCCTGAGGCCCCAGTGGCGACGTTCCCGTGCGGCCGCGCCGCACATTTCGGCACACTCCTCACACGGTCCGTGGCCGCGTAGGAGCTCCACCCCCCTCACACGGTTCGTGGCTTCGTAGGGAGCCTCACTTGAGGCCCCGGTGGCATCGTTTGCATCCGTCCCCTCCTATCACGGCGCACCCTTCGGACGGTTCGTGGCCCCATAGGATGTTCCACCGAAGGCCCTAGAGGCACCGTTCGAATGCGCCCCCCCATTCATTGAGGCCTACCACATTCACGGCCCTTGGCAACATTGGGAGGTCCACCAAAGGCCCCAGTGACAGTGTTTTGTGGCCCCATAGGGGGGCTCCACCGACGACGATATTCGCAACTGCGGCATTCACAACTGCACATGGTTGGACTCTTCGCCCGGATACTTGTGATTGTTTGGGGGTGTTTTTTTAGTAACCCCGGCCAGCGTCTCTTCTTGGCCAGAGCTGATCGAAGCAGCTTAATTATTTTGGGCATTTGCACGAATTCTGTCTGGAGAGATGGGGGTGTGGTCGGACCACGCGTACGAGGAAGGGATGGGCTCGGCTTCAGAAAACATGGCAGAAACCCCACCAGACAGCACGGGAGCATCCTAACATGTCCCAACGTGCACAAGGTACGGCAGCAGATAAATAAGCCAGCTCCCCCAGGTTCCGAATCTGCGACAGGCCCATACCCCGTTCCAATTTCCGCGGGCGTTCCCCACAACGAAGTTGCATTGAAAGTAGTTGTGTGTATTTATGAGGAGGGAGCCTGGGACGGGAGGGTGCACTGCAGCACAAGTGGAGTATGAGCGTTGGGTTTACAGCGTATTCCTGATGGTCTGCCTCCTCTTCCCGCCTCCCTCAATGCCTTCCCCCTCATCCCCCCCTGTTCGCCTCCTCCCACCTCCTGCCTCTCATCCTCGCCCTCCTCCCCGATCTCATTATCCCCATAACGTCCGCTGCCCTTCGCGGCTTACCCCCCTGTCCGACGACTCCAGTGAGGCATCCAACGACGTGTTCTGTTTCATGGCGAAGGCCTCTGGAGGTCTCGATCCCATCCCTCGGACCAGAGTGCAGATCCCCCCAGGGGCGCGAAGATAGTCGCTATTCGAGGCCTGGCCTGCGCCAGAGAGGTGCCTTTCTCCATGGCGGCCGCTTGGCGCGAAACACGACGCCTCGCCGGCTGTGTTTTGTTGGCCCCGGGGTCGACGAGTGCCTCCCTGGAGCTCCAGATGAAGGAGAAATGTCCGTCGCAGCTTGCGTTGCCCCTCCGCTCGGAGGTCTGTGTCTACAGTGGAGATCCATGCCAGGAAACACTCTGCTCGCCTCCTGTGTGCCCTGGGATTTTTGGGTTTCGATGGTTTTGCCATGGCAAGCATGACGTTCCCACACCAAAAATCAATGGACGTCCTGGGGTTCGAGGGTTGTGTTTTCTGTGGAAGGTTTCTTTGTGGTCGAGCTCCTACTGTGGGGAGGCTTGATTTGGACGACGCATGCGTGAGCGGGTTGCCGCCGACGGCGGCGGGGCCGACGACGGTGGGGGCGGCGGCGGCGACGACGACGGCGGCGACGGCGGCGGTGACGACGGCCTCTCCTGGGGCGCGCTCTGGCAATCTGGGCTTCTCAGATGGGGTCCCAGCAAATGGAGTCGGAGGATCGCGCCGCATCGCCGATGCATCGGCGATTCGGCTCGATGTGCACTTACATTTTCTCCACGCCGACGTCGCCGATGCACGCCGACGTCGACGATGCCTGGCCGGTGCATCGCCGATGCATCGGCGATGCATTGGCGATGCATTGGCGATGCGTCGCGATCCTCCGTCTCCCTATACGCGGACCCCATCCAGGAGGAGGCCTCTACGCAAGGAGGGGGGTCCCGCCGTGGCGATGGGAGTGCCGCACGAGGCCCAGAGAAGGCCGAAAGCAGTCTCGATCCTCGAGCCTCGAACCCTCCTCCTCCTCCTCCTCCTCCTCCTCCTCCTCCTCCTCCTCCTCCTCCTCCTCCTAGATGTCCTTTGATCTGAGTAGTGCAATCAGCGGCCCCTGAGTTCCGCACCCTTTCGCCCCGGGGTTAGTTCGGGATCTATGTTGTGTACGATGGCCCCAGGGCTCGATGCCGGGCCCCATGAGGCCGACATCGACAGAAGCCTCCCGAATTGACCATATCATATCGTCTGAGATCTGCGAACGTCGGCGGCTCGGTACGACCGAAATGGGTACGGAAAGCATGGGGACGAAGATTGACTGCAGTTCCTGTCCATGTTGCACAGGGCTCGCTGTCGGTGCCGCCGAGGCCGTGGTCCGTTCGAGACGGCAGGCCGCCTGCCCAACAGCGGTCACGGTCGGTTCAGGTCAACATGATGATGTTGTTGATGATGATGGTAATGGTGATGGTGATGGTGATGGGGATGTTGTGAAGATGTCAGAAATGCGTTTGACGATGGTGGCGATGATGGTGGTGATGATGAGAGTGACGATGACGATGATGATGATGTTGTTGATGATGTTGATGATGATGATGATGATGATGATGATGATGATGCCGATGGCGATGATGCTGCTGATGATGGTGCCGATGATGAAGCTGATGATTCCGATAATGACCACCACCATCATCATGGATATAATCACCACCGCCATCATCAATATCAGCAGGATTATGATCACCATCGTCACCATCATCATCCGAATCGTTAGCATCATCATCAGCATCATCAGTATCTTCTTCACCACCATCTTCATATCCACATTCATGCTTATATCCAGCTTCATCATCATAACCCTCATCACCATGATGCTCATCCTTAACCTCCTCATCGTCATCCTAGTCAGCATCATCATAATACGAATAATCAGAATCAGCACCATAATCAGCATCGTGCCCACCTTCGCTTCTCCCACTTCGAGCGTCCAGGGCGCGGCGGCGGCGACGGCGGCGGGGGCGACGGCCACCCCTCTCGGCCGCGCGGCCCCCAGCGAGGCCCGACGCCCGGGGCCCCCTCGGCGAGCGGCTCGCGCCCGACCTTGGCTTGGGGGCCGCCGACCTGGCCGGCCTCGGGGCGACGGACGAGGACCGCGCTGGGTCGAGCGAGGAGGGGGAGGGGGGGGAGAAGGAGGAGGAGGAGAAGGAGGAGGAGGAGGAGGAGGAGGAGGAGGAGGGGGAGGGGGAGGAGGGGGAGGCGGGGAGGAAGAGGAGGGGGAGGAGGGGGAGGGGGAGGAGGACAAGCTAGGTGCGCTCGCGCCATATCTGACATCCTTCCCCACCCACCCAACCCATACCATGGCGTAGATCCCCTCTCTACTCGCACAGTCGGATGTCGAGCAGGGCAATGATCCCGAAAGGGTACGCCATGCACTGTAGAGCACGGCATGGCATGGCGTAGAAGAGCACCGCAAAGCGCAGTATGAACCTAGCATTGCATCGCATGCCGTGGCATGGCATGGAAAATGACGCCAGCGCTGCAGCGGGAGCACGAGTCGAAACGAGCGGAAGCGCGGAAATGAGGCCAGCGCTGCAGCGGGAGCACGATTCGGAACGAGGACCGCGCTGGGTCGAGGAGGGGGAGGGGGGGAGGAGGAGGAGGAGAGGCGGCGGAAGTAGGACGGGGCCGCCAATGCCGGCGGAAGCCGGCGGGAGGGCGGCGGAGATTGGCGGAAGTGAACGATGCGCCCCCAAGAGGTGGAAACGTCTTTGGGCCCTGGGGGTCGGGAACCCGCAACGTGTGCCTCCGATACAACCACTTGGATGAGAAAGGGGGCCCTCGAGGGCGCGAAGTTATTCGCGCTTCGCGGTTCGGCTTCGATTCCTCCTCATCCTCCTCTTCTCCACTGGGAGGCGGCGCGAGAGAGCGAATTTATTTGCACTTCGCGCTTCGCGCAGCGCGAAGCGCGAAGTTGGGAGCCCTTGATGAGCATGGAGTCCGACTTCATCTCATCGACGGGAGCCCAGCATCCGAACAAGACGACCAGGACACCTGCCAGCACGGCACCAGCCGACACCGACGCCAGAACCAATTCCAGCAGGGAAGCACGCTCGTGCTGTGCGGCTCCTGTTCTGCCCGGCACATGTATACAGAGGTTTCGACCTCCACGCTCTGGCCCAAAGAGGCAAGGACCATGTCACCATGTCATGATGAGAGCGCGACTGCGAATGCGAATGCCACGGGTGCTCGCCATCCCTCAAACAGTGGCGAAGCGTCCTGGCTCGCCTATAGCCCCACCAAGCAATGTTCTCAGAACCTGTTGTGGTTTCCACGGAATGTTCTTAGAACATTTCTGCCTGGGACTGTCTCGTTTTCACACATCGGGTTCATGTTCCAAGACCCTGATTTTTGGTTCTTGGAACATCTTCGGCCTCTAAGAACACTTCGTGGTATGACTATAGGGATGCCGGGACGGTCGGTCCCCGCTCAAAGGTCACGACCTCCACGCTCCGGCCCAGGGAGGCAAGGACCATGCCATGGTGAGAGCGCGACTGCGAATGCGCATGCCACGGCTTTGCTCGCCATCCCGCGGAGGGCCGCCGTCGCCACGGCCGGCCTCCGCCCCGCAGCGCCGGGGGCGGAGCGCGTGCCCGGGCGGCGATCGGCCATGGGCCCCGAGCCTCTCTCCGGCCGGCTGGCCCCTCGGGCCCGCCGGCCGGGCTCCCTCTCTTCGGGCCCGTGCCCGGCGCCCTCTAGATGGAGGCCCGCATGCGGGCCCCCAGGGGCCGACGGCATCGGGCCGGACGAACAAGGGGGGGATGGGGCAAGGGGGGGGTACGAAATCTCATCCTCCTCCTCCTCCTTTTCCACCTCCTCCTCCTCCTCCTCCTCCTCCTCCTCCTCCTCCTCCTCCCTGCTCCTCCTCCTCCTCCTCCTCCTCCTCCTGCTCTCCTTTTTTTTTTTTTCCCCATCTCCTCCCTCCCTGCTCCTCCTCCTCCTCTCCTCCTCCTTCTCCTCCTTTCCTCCTCCTCCTCCTCCTCATAATACCCCTCTCCTCCTCCTCCTCCTCCTCCTCCTCCTCCTCCTCCTCCTCCCCTCCTCCTCCTCCTCCTCCTCCTCCTCCTCCCTCCGGACGACCGGCAGGGGATTGGGAAAGGGGGCGTTACGAAATGTGCTGCATGCAGCTGGTTTCGGCCCCACCGAGGGGCCCAGTCCTGATACATAGCCGCCTCCGGCGCTGGGAGGCGCCGGGAAAATCAGCTGCGTGAGCTGAGTCTCGAACCCCCCCTTTGCTATCCCCCCCTTTCGCCCGGCCCGACAGAGGAACAGCCCAGGGCGCGAGGGAGGCTCCCGGGCACTCGTCGGCACGAGAGCGATCAGACCGTCCGGTGTCGTCCGCAGGGGGAAGGCGTGCGGCGAGAAGCAGGCAGCATGTACCAAAAGCTGTGCCCCAGGGCGGAGAGCAGTCAGAGTGCGCAGGCTGGGCAGCGTCCTGTTTTCCATGACACCAGGCGTCGTGGCAAAGCACTGCGTCGAGAAGAGGCCAGACTGAGGATCTTGACCCTGCCTTTACGCGCTATCTCTCCCGCTGAATCGATCCATGAGGGTCCTGAGGCACGAAGCGAGGCAGAAGGCGTCCGTCTAGGTTTTTCTCACGACGCCCAGCTCTAAGGGCTTGGTCTCTGGCCTGGCCGCTGTCTGCTCGGTTGGTTTTCAGCCTGCAGGCCCGGGAGTGGCGGGTCCCCCCTGGGACGAGGACGGGGTCTGCGGCACGTACGTCGCGGACGGGCCCTCGCTGAACAGCATATTCTACCTGAAGGCCCAGGGGGCGGGAGCCCTCAGAGCACACCTCAGCGGTTGGTGGTTCAAAGACGGGGTCCTGAGGGATGGCGTCCCGGGGTCGAGGTGCCTCAAACGATGCAAGTCTACCCGTGGATCTGTTCTGATCCTCAGGACCCCATCCCTCAGGAACCTATCCTTGAACTGCCGAAGCGGGGCCCAGCGAGTGCGCGCCTCACCCCCCCCTGACCTCACAGTGGAGGCCCATGCCAAGAAACACCCTGCCCTGGGCTTCTTGGGTTCGGATGGTCTTGCGGTGGAGAGCGTGACGCTCCCACGCCAGAGATGAGTGGACGTCCTGGGGTCTCAAGACTGGGCTTCTTGTGGAAGGGTTCTTGTGGAAGGTTCCTTGGGCCTCGATGGTCTTGCGATGGAGAGCGTGACGCTCCCACACCAAAACAAAATCCATGGACGTCTGGGTCTCAGGGCTGGGCTTCTCGTGGCCAGTTCCCTGTGGACGTGGCCTCCACTGTAGGCCCACTCGCCTCCTCGTGGGCGCGGCCCGCGGCGGCGCGCACTGCCGAGAGGCAGCGCGGGGGGCACCCTGGCGTGGGCGCTCCGGGAGTCCTCAAGGCTCGCTCTCCTCCTCCTCCTCCTCCTCCTCCTCCTCCTCCTCCTCCTCCTCCTCCTCCTCCTCCTCCTCCTCCTCCCTCCTCCCTCCTCCCCCTCCTTGCCTTTGCTCTCCGCATCTCCTCGGGAGCCTCAAGACGCGGGTCAACGCAAACGGGGGTCAGCCAGAGCGCCCGATCTTGCAGGATCCTGAACGGGCCAGGGTCGCATTGACCCGGGCTTGGGCGCAGGATACCGCAGGATTTTGCAGGATCCTTCGCGCTGACCCGGGCTTGGGTGCAGGATCTTGCAGGATTCTGCAAGGCCTGACCGACCCGGGTCTGAATCTGAATTCACCCGGGCCAGAAGATCCCCGATTCTCGCTGCATCCGCCCTCGTATCGTCGTTGTCGCTGTCGTCGGCAGCTGTGGTTGCCGCTCCGCAGTCCAGCCGCCGAAGTCAGGACCACCGTGGGCTCAAGAGGGGATCTGGTTTCCGGGCCGCTCTGTAGACCTAATTAGGTCAGGGAACCTCTTTTTCGGGGGCAAAAGCAGGACGTACACGTACATGGATCCACGCTGGTTTCGAGAGCTCGCATTGCGCGAAGATTCGTATCGCGCGGCAGATCTCGCGGGTCAATGTCAGGGGGCCGTGTTCATGTACATAGCTTGGCGCGTACGTCCTTTGTGGACTCCACACTTCTCGATGAAGAAAGAATGGCACAAACATACACTTTCGGCGTTCCGCGCGCGGATTTCTTGGGACGGCGCCTGGGGCCCCCCAGACGGCGCCTCCGGCGCCGCCCCTGACGCGCTCCGCGCGCCAGGGGGGGGGGGCCCGGCGCAGATCCAAGAAGTCCGCGCGGAGCGCCAACATTTTATGTTTATGCCGCTGTTTTTATTCTATCTCCGTGGCCGAGGTTCACGACAGCCCAGACGGTCCCTTCTTTCCTTGTCCGGCGTTCCTCGTGGTAGTAGGACGTCTCTCTTTCTCTCTCTCTCTCTCTCTACAGTCAACCCGCATAGGAAGGATGAGCGACTATCCAAGGTTACCCTTGCATCCTTCCCCTTCGGCCTTCCAGGGCCTTTGCGAATCCCTCTTTCCAAGTGTTGCCATGGCCTTCCAAGGACCTTGCATCCTTATCGTGCGTCCTTATTGCAGTCGGCCTTGATTAGTAGGTCGACCCTGCCAAGGCAATGGTACCCTTGTGTCCTGCCTTTAGAGACCCGTGCCTTTTACATTCCCGTGGCAATGTGGCCAAGGAAGGGTCTTGTGTCCTCTCGCGTGTCCTCTCCAATCAAGCCCGACCTTATACGGGTTGACTGTGCAGTCAACCCGCATGGTAAAGATGGGCAGCCTTCCCAAGGGCACACCTGCATCCTTGCCCCATTCGGCCCATCCCGAGCGACTTTCGCTGGCCAGCCTCGCTCGGAAACTGCTAGCATGACCCTCCAAGGCCCTTGCATCCTTACAGTCGGGGCCCTGAAGAAGGAACCCTTTTGGTTTGGGAGGGGCTCCGCGTTCCTTAAGTGTTTCACAGCTTGCCTCAGGTTTTCCTTATGTTTTCGATCGGAAATCGAAGTTTAACTTATGGAAAAAGGGGCCTCGTTCCTTATTTAGGGTTCCTTAGGTCAACGCC
>CAUYUJ010004869.1:317204-339704 GCA_963575745.1 Prorocentrum cordatum
CTCGCTGAGGTGGCGCCCCCGCCCCCGCCGCCCCCGCCGCAGCCTCCCACGCTGCCGCCGCCGCGGTGGCGGCGGCGGCGGCGATGGCGGGGGGGCTCCCCGCCGCTCCCGTCGCCGCGGTTCCCGTCGCCGCCTCCCCGGCGGCCTCCCCAGCCGCCTCGCCGGCCGCCTCCCCGGCGCCCTGGGCGGCCTGAGCCGGGCCGAGCCCCGCGCGTTCGCGCGCGCGCATGCGCGAGGGCACTGCCGCCGCCCGCGGCAGCCTCGACGGCGTCGTCGTCGTCGTCGTCGTCGGTGTCGTCGTCGTCGTTGTCGTCGTCGTCGTCGTCGTCGTCGTCGTCGTCGTCGTCGTCGCCACCGTCACCGTCACCGTCACCGTCACCGTCACCGACACCGTCACCGTCACCGTCTCCTCGTCGTCGTCGGCGGCGACGGCATCATCATCTTCATATTTCTCCTCCTCGTTCTCTCTCCTCCTGCTCTTCCTCCTCGTCCTCCTTCATCTCCCCCTCCTCCTCGTCCTCTTCCTAGTCGTCCTCCTCCTCCTCCTCCTCCTCATCCTCATCCTCATCAGCATCAGCATCAGCATCAGCATCATCATCATCATCATCATCATCATCATCATCATCATCATCATCATCATCATCATCATCATCATCATCATCATCATCATCATCATCATCATCATCATCATCATCATCTCATCATCATCATCATCATCATCATCATCATCATCATCATCATCATCATCATCATCATCATCATCATCATCATCATCATCATCATCATCCTTATCATCCTTATCATCCTTATCCTCCTCCTCATCCTCCTCGTCCTTCTCCTCCTGATCCTTCTCCTTCTCCTCCTCCTTCTACTCATCCTCACCCTCATCCTCATTCTCATCCTCATCCTCCTCATCGGCCACCTTCTCTCCTCCCCCGATCATCGTCCTCCTTCCCTCCCCCCCCTGCGTGCCTCCATGGCTGCTGAGCGCACGGCGGTGCTGCTTTCAGGGGCGGTGGTTTGTAGATCCAGCCGCCTGCATCCCACGCGTGATGCTGTGGGGGGTCTCGACTTTGTATCAGGAGGGTGCACGCGTCGACAAAAGCGATCCTCCTCCTCCTCTTCCTCTTCCTCCTCCTTTTCTTCTCCTCTTCCTCCTCCTCCTTCTCCTCAGTGTCCTCCACTTTCTTCCCCCTTCCCATCCTACTGCTGCTCCTCTTTCATCCTCCTCCTGTTCCCCCTGAGTTGATCATTCTGCTGGTGGTGTTCCTGCGCCTCCATCTCGTCCGCTCTGATAGCTGGAACATCCGCATCGTGACTGCGTTTCGGGCCATGCCGTCCCCTGATTCCATCTGGCCTCCGTCGCGGCCTCGCGCGCAGAGCGCAGGGGAGCAGGACGTTGCCAAAGGTGTCCCTGGCCGAAGGTGCCCCCCCAGGCCTCTCCAGGGGGAGGCCCCCCTGGCCTCTCATGGCCTCTCCCGGGGGCGGCCCCCAGGAGGCCCCGGAGCGCCCCGGGGGGTCCAGAGAGCAGCTCGACAGGCCGGGGATGGCTCGCCTGCGGCGGGCCGGGGCCGGGGGGCAGCGCCGCAGGCAGCGGGGCGCAGGGCCAGGATCGACTAGACGTAAGAGTGACCTTTCGCCGGATGGACCTCTGGCGCGGGCACGGGTGGGTCCCCAGACGGCTAAACACGAGGCAGTGGCAGCTGCTTGCGCGCCCAGGTTTGGTCCCCCCGCGGCCCCCCCAAAACATCGCGCACCAAAGGCCACTCACTGCCCAGGGTCCACTCCTGCGTGTGGCCGACAGGAGGGTGGCGCCTCCCTCCCCCGTCTCCGCCTCGATGCCCCCGGGTGCTGCGGGCTGTGTCGAGGAGACCTCGAAGCCCCCCCCCCCCGCCTGCTGGCGGCCAGCGCCGCCCGTGCGGGCGGAGGGGCTGGCTGTCAGGCGGGAGCGGAGGGCGGCGGCGCGCGGAGGGGGGGGGGACGACGACGCGGCGACGGCGAAGGCTGCTGCATGCAGGAAGAGGAGAGGAGGTGGCGGTTCCAGGAGGGGGGTGAGGGAGGGAGGGAGGGAGGAGCTGCGATGGGGCAGCAGCAGGACTGCCAGCACCCAGCGGCATGCACCCTGGCCCAGAGATGCCCCCCCCAAAAAGTTGGTCGTCCAAGATAGGGTGCTCATCCCCCCCCAGCCTGGCCTGTAGCAGCGAGACAGCTGGCGGTATCGGATGACCGGCTCGGGTGTCGTCGGCCACACATGAGCCGGCAAGCCGGCTGTCGCCGGGATCAAATGAGCAGGAGGAAGATCGGGACGATCGAAGTGGGTACGGAAAGAATGGGTAAGTATAAAAAAATCAGTTCTTGCTCATTTTGAACTGGACTCGCTGTCGGTGTCGCCGCGGACGCTGTCGTTTTGAGGCAGAAGGCCTCCTGCCCCACAGCGGCCGCTCTGTTGGTTTGGGACAACATTTGTTGTTGGGCATTGTACCCATTGCTTCCGTGCCCATTGTTCGGATGTTCGGGCGTCTAAAGAAGAGGGGGAGAAGGAGAGGAGGAGGGGGAGGGAGGTCCTCCTGTTCCACTTCAAAGAGGAGGAGCAGGAAACAGGGAGCAGGAAGATGGAGGGAGATGAGGGGAAGGAGGAGGAGAGGGAGAGCTGGGGAGGGAGAAGGGGAGGAGGGGGAGGAGTCGGGGCGAGTAGGGGGAGGATGAAGAGGAGGACCAGTGTAAACCCAATACGCATCAACGAAACGAACAGTTGGAGAGGGAGAAGGGAAGGAGGTGGAGTAGTGGGGGAGAGGAGGGGGAGCAGGAAGGGGAGGGCAAGTGCAAACCGAAGACGCACAAACGATGTTGCCATAAACCCTCCCTCCAAGTTCGCTCGTCACAGGTCTCTACAAGAACTTGGATCCATTGCAGGAAGTGGCCCATTGAAATGACAGGCAACCGTCCGAAGAATCCAAGCATGAGAGGATTGCCCCAGCAAGGCACCCAAATAGAAGCAAAGGTGAAGAGGTGGGTCGAGCAGCAGGATGCCGTCTGGAGAAGCGTGCATTCCTGGGCATTCCTATGGCTTCTCAGGAACGCTGGCAGGCGGGACAGGGGAGAGAGAGAGAGAGAGAGAGAGAGAGAGTACGGCCATGTGACCTTAGTGTTAGAAAGTCCAGGGTTCGCTAGGGACTGGTTTCTTTCAAACCCGCCGACACCCTCCCGAAATCCTTTGCGGAGGGTTCCGGGGGTTTGTCGGAAGGGTTGTCTTCATTTTGGGGGAGGCCAGTGCCTCGCGAACCCTGGGTTTTCTAACCTCAGCGCTCTGGTGCCAGAGATCGTGGCCGTCCGGACGACACATGCGGCCGGCATCGAGGCAAGATCGCGATTCTTGAACAGTCACGCTGCACGGGGAGCTCCAGAGGAACCGGCTGCCAGACCAGGCGGTTTGGGGCTCCCCGCCCCCCCCGCGTGGGACACTTCGTTTTTTCTTTTCTTCTCTTATATCTATATATATATAGAGAGAGAGAGAGAGAGAGAGAGAGAAAGAGACGGAGAGAGAGAGAGAGAGAAACAAAAAAACGCTTCGAAGTTTCAAACGGAGCGCGAGTCGTGAGTATGACTCTCCCAGATTCCAACAAGGGGAGATGCCTCGCCAGGACGAGACAAACATCACGACGCAACAGGCTTACCATACAGATGTGATGGGGTCCAGATGCCCCTCCATGTCCGCAGTCGTTTACGAATCCATGATCGTGCCAAAGCAAATTCTAGACGCTTCGCGTAACCCCACCAGCCCATCCAGAAACGATGCCCAGGCGAGTTGCCCTGATCAGGGACGTGGGAGGAGCAAGACGTGGAGTAAAAGGCTGGAGAAGCCGCCGTATCCCAAGAGGCCCAGGATGGAGGAGGACTCGGAGGAGGGAGAGGAAAGGGAGCGGGACGGGGAGGGGGCTGGAGGCAGGATGGAGGAGTGAGGCAGAGGAGGAATAGGCGGATGAGGAGGATGAGGAGGAGGAGGAGGGCGAGCAGATAGGCCAGATTCTTCCTGGGAGTCTATTCGGATGTCTCTTGGGAGCTCCTTGGAGTCCTCTTGAGTCTTGGAGCGCCTTAGGGGGTCTCGTGGCGGTCCTGGGGGGCCTCTCTGAGTGTCTTGGGTGCCTCGGGGGAGCATCTTGAGGGTCTCTTGGGGGCCTCTTGAGGGCCTCTGGGGGCCGCTTCGGGCCTCCTGGGCGCCCTCTTGGGGCACTCTTGCGATCCTTGGGGGCCATATTGGGGCCATCTTGGAGGAAATCGAACCAAAGAAAGGGGTACCACATTAGCTCCAGGAGGCCAATATGGGTCCAAAATCCACGGACAATCTATGAGCTGCGCGTCATCACCGAAGTTTTCTTGGACGCTCCAGTGGGTCAACGGGCGCCCCGTCCAGGTCCAGGGAAGGGGGGAGGGGGAGGGGTAAGCCCTCCCCGAAGGGGAAGAAGGGGTGTCGGAAGAGGAAACGCCCTAAACCATCTACGCCCTGAAGCGCTGATTGGATACCTGGAACATCAACGCCGCGAATCAACGTGATTGTGGCGTCCTGACAATCGGGAGCGCCAGAACACCATTCCCTGTATTTCAACGCCGCGAATCCATTGCTCTGGTGCGTCCACACAATCCTAGATCGCTCCAGAACACAATTCCTGGGACTTCAGCTTCGCGAGCCCTTGAAACTGCTGCAAGTTTTTAAGACGAGTGTGGTCGGCGCTGAAGCGAGAGCTCCATTTCGAAAACGGCCCGCACTCCATCCATGAATTGGCTACAACGTGTTAAGACGAATGTGCGCGACGCTACGACGATAGGTTCATTATGACAGCGGCCAGCCGTCCGTTTCGAAGCTGCTGTAAACGTTTAAGCCGAATGTGTGCGGCGTTGCAGCGCGAGCTCCATTCTGAAAACGGCCGCCCTCCATCCTTGAAGCTGTTGTACGCTTTTATAAGACAAATGTGCTCGGCGCTTGGCGACGAGAGAGCTCCACAATGAAAGCGAGCCGCCCCGCATCCCCGAAGTCGCTGCAGGCTTTCAAGGCGAATGCGCGCAGCGCTCGGGCGAGAGCTCCCATGTTTTCTGACTCCGGCTAGGCTTTGCGTGGCCGGATTCTTCCACACCTTTAATTACTTTCTCGGCCTCCGGCCGAGGGCGTCAAGGCATCATGAAGCCTGTCAGCCACATCATCCTCTTCGCGGCGCTCGGGCGAGAGCTCCGGCTTGAAGAAGGCCCGCCCTCCGTCCCAGGAGCTGTTGGACATGTCAAACTCCATGGCCCTCACAATGGTGCGGAGGTCTCCGGGCGGCACGCCCGGCCCGGCCTGCGGGCACACCGGGGGTGCGACGGGGAAGGGTTACACGGCAGGGAAAGGATGGGAGGAGGAGGGATGGGAGGAGGAGGGATGGGAGGAGGAGGAGGAGGAGGAGGAGGAGGAGGAGGAGGAGGGAGGAGGAGGAGGAGGAGGAGGAGGAGGAGGAGGAGGAGGAGGAGGAGGAGGAGGGGGAGGAGGAGGAGGAGGAGGAGGAGGAGGAGGAGGAGGAGGAGCAGGGCAGACCCAAGAGTCATCCACGATGTTGGAATAAACCCTCCCTCCAAGCTCCCTCTTCATGTGCCCCAGCAGCGGGTCATTTCCACTGAGGGAATTGCCTCGTTGGCAGGCAACCGTTTGAAGACCTGAAGCATACCAAAACATGGTTCTCGTGATTCCAACGCCACGGATCCACTCGAATGTTGCGCCTTGACGATCCCGAATCGTGCAAGGATGTCATTCCTGGGGCTTCAGCACAGCGAATCAATATAACTGTTTCGCCCTCATAATCCTGAACCCCTCCAAGACACCATTTCTGGTACGCTGATCAAGGGAATCCGTGAAACTCTGGCAAAGTTCGAAACGAATGTGCGCGGCGCTAAGGCGAGAGCACCACTTTGAAAAGGAACCGCCCTCAATCCGTGAAACTCTTGCAAACTGTTAAAAAGAATGCGCGCGGCGCCAAGGCGAAAGCCACATTTTGAAAGCCACCCGCCCTCCATCGGTGAAACCGGTTGTCATTGTTTAAGCTTCAGGGTCATACATGGTGAGGGAGTCTCAGGCGAAACGCCCGGCCCGCCCTCAAAGCTGGCCTCGGGGTGCGACAGGCAGGAGTGATTCATGTGGGAATTGGTTGGGAGGAGGAGGAGGAGGAGGAGGAAGAGGAGGAGGAGGAAGAGGAGGAGGAGCAGAAGGAGAGGAGGGGGAGAAGGAGGGGGGAGGAGGAGGAAGGAGGAGGAGGAGGAGGAGGAGGAGGAGGAGGAGGAGGAGGAGAGGAGGAGGAGGAGGAGGAGGGGAGTAGGGAGAAGGAGGAGGGGGGGGGGGGGGGGGGGGGGGGGGGGGAAAAGAGGAGGAGGGGAGGAGGCGAGGAGGGGGTGGAGGAGGAGGAGGAGGAGGAGGAGGAGGAGGGAGGATGAGGAGGAGGAGGAGGAGGAGGAGGAGGAGGAGGAAGGAGGAGGAGAGGAGGAGGAGGAGGGGGGGGGGGAAAAGGAGGAGGAGGACGGGGGGGGAGAAGGAGGAGGAGGAGGAGGAGGAGGAGGAGGAGGAGGACGGGAGGAGGAGGAGGGAGAACGAGGACGAGGACGAGGTCGCAGCATCAGAGCCCTGCCTGCTGTCGGCCCGGGCTCAGGTCCAGAAGCAGCTGGCCACGTCCACGGGGCTGCAGGACTGGACCGCCATCGCACGACAAGGGGGGGGATCGGCGTTCGCCCGGGAGGCCGTCGAGAGGAGGAGGAGGAGGAGGAGGAGGAGGAGGAGGAGGAGGAGGAGGAGGAGGAGGAGGAGAAGAAGAGGAAGCAGGAGCAAGAACAGGAGCAGGAGCAGGAGCAGCAGGAAAAGGATAGGATGGAGGACGATACTCTTCGTCCCCCCCTCCTCTTCTCCTCCTCGCCCACCCCTCCCCCATCCTGCGCCCTCGCCTGCAACACACGAGGCCTCACCTCTATTCGCACACGCGCTTGCACCACCCCATGGTTGCAGGCATGACCATGATCTTCCAGCCCTTTCTGTTCAACCACGGTTGGGCCAGCGCGGTTGGTAGCATTGCGTCAGATGACCTCCGTTCGCACAAGCGCTTGCACTGCCCCATAGTGGCAGGCATGATCATGACCTTCCAGCTTCTTCTGCACAACCACAGTCTGGCAGGCGTTGTTGGTACCATTGCGTCCGATGGTCAGTTCATGCAGACGCATGTCATGGGCAGCCCACCATGCCTTGACAGCGATTCGGGCGTCGCTGACGTTGCAAACCCTCGTTGTAGGACAGAGTCCGATATGAGTGGTTGTCCAGAGTCGGCCCGTAGCTTGAAGACATGAATCTCTCAAGTAAGATGCGCACATTGAGGTGCGCCGCGTGCAGCCAGAGCGAAACAATGGAGGAGGGCTCTGCCAGCTGGTCGAGCCACCCCGAGTCATTTTGCAGTTGCAGCCACAGCGTATTATGTTCCGATGCGGCGTACGCCGACGAGAGTCGGCACTGCGGCCCGCAATGCCCAACGCAAGGGACAGCACTCTGTCAATTGATGAAGGTCGTAGTGAAACATGGGCAACCATTTATCAAGACAATCGAACAAACCAAGTTGTCGTCAGGATACAAGGGCGTGTCCCCGAGTCTTGACAATGACAGATCCGGGACCCTGGTCGTGGACGAGCTCCTTGGGAACACCTTCGGCAGGGACCTCGGACGATAGGAAAGTGTTCTTCCCGCCCATGACAGCGTGCATCGCATGTTGTGTCCCGAGGCTTCGGAGACAGTGTCTGTGGAGACGCGGCTCCAGCGGCTCCTGGGATCCTGCACGAGTGGACCGCCACACGCCCGGCGGCCTCGTCAGCGGAGATCCGGATGGCGCCCAAGGAGGCGATGCCCAGCACTTCGCACACTTTCGACAATCGAAATTCATAGCATAGCAGTTACACGCGCACCGATGTGGTAGATAACTGCACGGATGTGTGCATTGAAATTTGCACCCGTTGCCTGCGGAGGGCGCATCTGAATTCGAGTTTCGGTGCGCGAGCGTCTCAACAGTTTGGGCCACAGATGTTTGCAGGGAGGCTTCGGCGTCGTTTCTTTAGCGAGGTCTTCGGTGTCGTCGACTGTATCGTCAATGTTGTTGAGTGCGCAATACGCTGCATCGCAAGCTGCGCTGGAGCCCGCGTCAGTAAACCATTGGTTGTTGCGTTCGCCTGCGTGGTCTTGCATATTGAGACACAGGTGATGGGCTTTGCTGTGAGTCTGGGACGTAAACATCATGTCCTGGACCGAGATTGCAGTTTACAGGCGGCAAGCAACATACAACCGTTCCTCGACAACGGCTTCACGATGCCCTTGGAGGCTCTCGAGAACATAGTAGTCATGGCACGGCTTCGGCGTCTGCCGAACATCGCAGACGGCAGCAGGGCGTCCATATTTCCACTCGAAGCGATAATTGCTACTGCGGCATGATGCGTGTTGGTCTTTCGGCGACTCGGTCGTGAATTTGGAATCTGCGAGGGCGCCGCGGCCGTGCGCATCGTTTTTTGATGGAACTACGATCCTACGGCTGAGCTTGCTTTCTGTGGCGCCATCGGTTGCGTAGAGAGCAGTGCCCTCCGGAACGCGCTTACGTTGTCGGGGCCTCAGGTCGGTCGCGGTTCACGAGTTGCTTGTCGATGCTGCGATTGTTTCCAGGAGTTGACAACATCCTTGCAACTTGTTTGAACGGCGATTGGACAGGAGGCCCAGGTTGTGCACTCCGTTTTGTTCAAAACGCAGCGAAGAGAGTAATAGCCGTGTTCGGCTACATCTCTTCAGGGCGAATGCGCCATGGCCTGCACGATGGCTTCATCACTTGAGGCGACAGCCTGCTGACCAAACTTCAGGCGAAGCTGGAGGAAGCGTGTTGCGACAGCGCGGGCTTCGCTATCGACCTCGAGTACGAATGCGCCATGCTTGGAGTCAAGGCTCTCGCTGGATGCCTGACTGGCGGGCTCGCCGCGCACATCGTTGCCTTCGCCACGGATAGAATTTCGATATTCGGTTCGCCGTACAGTCAAGATGCTGATATAAGGACCCGTGCCACCGTACCACCGTGCCTGGGTTGTGCCAGACGCTGCCTACGGCAAGTCCCGCCACCGTGCCTGGTTTGTGGGTCTGAAGCCTATTGGGTGTTCGTTGGGATCTCGTGGGGGGGCCTCTCGGGGGCCTCTTGGAGGCAGTTCTGATGCCTCTTGGGGCCGTTTAGGGGCCTTTGGGGGGCCTCTTGTGGACCTTTTTGGGGGCCTCTGTTGAGCCTCTTGTGGGCCTCTTGGGGGCCTCTTGGGAACTCCTGGTGGCCTCTTGCGTGTTCCCCCTCTGGGGCCCCGTTTGGCGAGCTTGGGGCCGTGTCAGGGCCCTCTTGGGCCGTCTTGGGCGCCTCTTGGGCCGTCTTGGGGCGCTCTTGGGCCGTCTCGGGTCCCTCTTGGAGGTCCCTTGGGCAGTTGTGTGTTTTTTCCCAACCCTCCTGCGTTGGGTATTCGTTTTGAATAGAGCACTGCGGTGGCGTCTTCCCTCCTCCTCCCTCCCGTCCCTCTCCTCTCCTCCCTTCTCCCCCTCCTCCTCCTCCTCTTCTCTCTTGCATCCCTTCTCCTCTCTTCGCTCCTCCTCTTCTCTCTTGCTTCCCTTCACCTCTCAACTTCGGTCCTCCTCTTCTCTCTTGCCTTTTACGTCGCTTGCCCCTCGCCATCCCTGGGGGGCTGCGATCTGTGAAACTTGCGCCACTTTCGAGGGCTGCTGGGGGGTTCAGCGGAGTGACGTCCTACGGGGACTCAGATTAGACCTCGCCATCCCTGGGGGGCTGCGATCTGTGAAACTGTCGCCACTTTCAAGGTCTGCTGGGGGGCCCAGCGGAGTGACGTCTTACGGGGACTCGGATTAGACCTCGCCATCCCTGGGGGGCTGCGATCTGTGAAACTGTCGCCACTTTCGAGGCCTGCTGGGGGGCCCAGCACAGTGACGTCCTACGGGGACTCAGATTAGACCTCGCCATCGCTGGGGGGCTGCGATCCGTGAAACTGTCGCCACTTTCGAGGTCTGCCAGGGGGCCCAGCGGAGTGACGTCTTACGGGGACTCAGATTAGACCTCGCCATCGCTGGGGGGCTGCGATCTGTGAAACTGTCGCCACTTTCGAGGGCTGCCGGGGGGCCCAGCGGAGTGACGTCTTACGGGAACTCAGATTAGACCTCGCCATCCCTGGGGGGATGCGGTCTGCGAAACTGTCGCCACTTTCGAGGGCTGCTGGGGGGCCCAGCACAGTCTGTACCCGCGGCTGACTCAAACGGGACCTCGCCATCCCTGGGGGGCTGCGATCTGCGACACTCTCGCCACTTTCGGGGCCTGCTGGGGGGGGCCCAGCACAGTCTGCACTCACGGCGGACTCAAATGAGACCTCGCCATCCCTGGGGGGCTGCGATCTGTGAAACTGTCGCCACTTTCGAGGCCTGCTGGGGGGCCCAGCACAGTGGGCCACGGCGGACTCAAATGGGACCTCGCCATCCCTGGGGGGCTGCGATCTGTGAAACTGTCGCCACTTTCGAGGCCTGCTGGGGGCCCAGCACAGTCTGCACCCGCGGCGGACTCAAATGTGACCTCGCCATCGCTGGGGGCTGCGATCTGTGAAGCTGTCGCCACTTTCGAGGCTGCTGGGGGGCCCAGCACAGTCTGCACCCGCGGCGGATTCAAATGAGACCTCGCCATCCCTGGGGGGCTGCGGTCTGCGAAACTGTCGCCACTTTCGAGCTGCTGGGGGGCCCAGCACAGTGGGTACCCACGGCGGACTCAAATGGGACCTCGCCATCCCAGCACATCTGCACCCGCGCGGACTCAAATGGGACCTCGCATCCCTGGGGGGCTGCGATCTTTGAAACTGTCGCCACTTTCGAGGGCCTGCTGGGGGGGCCAGCACAGGCTGCACCCCACGGGCGGTTCAAATGTGACCTCGCCATCCTTGGGGGGCTGCGATCTGCGAAACTGTCGCCACTTTCGAGGGCTGCTGGGGGGCCCAGCACAGTGGGTACACACGGCGGACTCAAATTAGACCTCGCCATCCCTGGGGGGCTGCGATCTGTGAAACTGTCGCCACTTTCGAGGCCTGCTGGGGGGCCCAGCACAGTGGGTACACACGGCGGACTCAAATGAGACCTCGCCATCCCTGGGGGGCTGCGATCTGTGAAACTGTCGCCACTTTCGAGGCCTGCTGGGGGGCCCAGCACAGTGTGCACCCACGGCGGATTCAAATGGGACCTCGCCATCCCTGGGGGGCTGCGATCTGTGAAACTGTCGCCACTTTCGAGGCCTGCTGGGGGGCCCAGCACAGTGGGTACCCACGGCGGGTTCAACTTAGACCTCGCCATCCCTGGGGGGCTGCGATCTGTGAAACTGTCGCCACTTTCGCGGCCTGCTGGGGGGGGGCCAGCACAGTGATGCCACACGCAGATTCAAATTAGACCTCGCCATCCCTGGGGGGGGGGTGCGATCTGTGAAACTGTCGCCACTTTCGAGGCCTGCTGGCGGGGCCCAGCACAGTGACGCCTCCCAAGTAGCTTACACATCAAGTTGATTGTCCATACAAGTTTCGGCCAACTCCTCGTTTCCATTGATACAAATGGGTTGGGTACGTCACAGGGTAATTTCCCAACCCTCCTTGTCTGGGTATTCATTTTGAATAGAGCAGTGTGGTCTCCACTCCTTCCTTCCTTCCTTCCTCCTCCTCCCTTCCTCCTCCTGCCTAGCCTCCGATCTGAAACTGTCCCTGCCTTGGGGGGCCCAGCCTGCCTAGGCCTGGGGGGCTGCGATCTGTGAAACTGTCGCCATTTTCGAGGCCTGCTGGGGGGCCCAGCACAGTGAGGGCCACGCGCGGATTCAAATTAGACCTCGCCATCCCTGGGGGGCTGCGATCTGTGAAACTGTCGCCACTTTCGAGGCCTGCTGGGGGGTCCAGCACAGTGAGGGCCACGCGCAGATTCAACTGAGACCTCGCCATCCCTGTGGGGCTGCGATCTGTGAAACTGTCGCCACTTTCGAGGCCTGCTGGGGGGCCCAGCACAGTGAGGGCCACGGGCAGATTCAAATTGGACCTCGCCATCCCTGGGGGGGGGCTGCGATCTGTGAAACTGTCGCCATTTTCGAGGCCTGCTGGGGGGCCCAGCACAGTGAGGGCGACGCGCATATTCAAATTAGACCTCGCCATCCCTGGGGGGCTGCGATCTGTGAAACTGTCGCCAGTTTCGAGGCCTGCTGGGGGGCCCAGCACAGTGAGGGCGACGGCAGATTCAAATTAGACCTCGCCATCCCTGGGGGGCTGCGATCTGTGAAACTGTCGCCATTTTCGAGGCCTGCTGGGGGGCCCAGCACAGTGAGGGCCACGCGCAGATTCAAATTAGACCTCGCCATCCCTGGGGGGCTGCGATCTGCGAAACTGTCGCCATTTTCGAGGCCTGCTGGGGGGGCCAGCACAGTGAGGGCCACGGGCGGATTCAAATTAGACCTCGCCATCCCTGGGGGGCTGCGATCTGTGAAACTGTCGCCACTTTCGAGGCCTGCTGGGGGGCCCAGCACAGTGACGCCACGGGCAGATTCAAATTAGACCTCGCCATCCCTGGGGGGCTGCGATCTGTGAAACTGTCGCCACTTTCGAGGCCTGCTGGGGGGCCCAGCACAGTGACGCCACGCGCGGATCAAATTAGACCTCGCCATCCCTGGGGGGGCTGCGATCTGTGAAACTGTCGCATTTTCGAGGCCTGCTGGGGGGCCAGCACAGTGAGGCCACGCGCGGATTCCAAATTAGACCTCGCCATCCCGGGGGGGCTGCGATCTGTGAAACTGTCGCCATTTTCGAGGCCTGCTGGGGGGCCCAGCACAGTGACGCCACGGGCAGATTCAAATGAGACCTCGCCACCCCTGGGGGGCTGCGATCTGTGAAACTGTCGCCATTTTCGGCTGGGGGGCCCAGCACAGTGAGGGCCACGCGCGGATTCAAATTAGCCTCGCCATCTCTGGGGGGGCTGCGATCTGTGAAACTGTCGCCATTTTCGAGGCCTGCTGGGGGGCCCTGCACAGTTACGCCACGGGCATATTCAAACGAGACCTCGCCATCCCCTGGAGGCTGCGATATGTGAAACTGTCGCCACTTCCGAGGCATGCTGGGGGGCCTAGCGCAGTGACGCCACGGGCGGACCCAAATTAGACCTCGCCATCCCTGCGGGGCTGCGATCTGTGAAACTGTCGCCACTTTCAAGGCCTGCTGTGATTCCCGTTTTCGAAGTGGCTAGGAGTGCTCAGGAATTGTAACTCATCAGCTTCATCAAGCCCTTTTCCTGTAGCCAGTGTCCTGCGAATCTCCCGAATTCCGTCGGCAGACACATACATATATATATATATATATATATATATATGTATATATACATATATAACCCTCGTTCCGTCATCGCCCCCTTATAAAGTATCCTAAGCTATTCGCGCCCCGCTTTTGCGCAGGGGTTGGGTACGTCGCCAGGGTAATTCAGGGCCTTTCGGGTCGTCTTGGAGGGTCGGGTCGCCGAAAACGAGAGAAAGCCCAAATCCTTCAACAATCTTTGGCAAATCAAGGATGTGTGCTTATTTTGGCTCTCTTGGGGGTCCTCTTGGAGCGCTCTTGGGGCTCCGTTGGGGCCTCTTGGGCAGTCTCAGGGCCACCTTGGGCGGCTTGGAGCTATCTAGGGCTGCCTTGGAGGCCTCTTGGTGGTCTGGGTGGGATTCCTGTGGCGTCATGGGAGATCCTCAGGGATGCGCCATGGCCGCCCAGGGTCCCCCAGGGAGTAGGGGCGATGCAGGGCGCGGGTGTGAGTGACGGGCGGGTGGCCCCTTAGACGACTGCGGAAACTTGCCAGGCAGCCCTTGGCATTTCTCCACGCGTCAACGTGCTGCAGGCACACTGACGGATGCAGTGGGACCTGCGTGTGGCCCAGGCCCGCCCTGGCCAGAAGAGTTCTTCGTTCCTCTTGTTGCGTTCTTGATGGTTGTGCGACGATTGTATGTTTGCCAGAGTTTGCGCCCGCTGCGTTCTTTGATATCAACTGTACTGCGGGCCCTGGCGCGGAGTGGTCGTCTGGGCCTCGTCCTCTTTGGATGACATAATCGCGGCTGGCGTTGTGTCGGTGTTTGTGTCTTTGCCTCTGATTCCAGAGCCGACGCTCTTGTTTGAAAAGGTAGTTGGAATAAGACTCTGGCCCAAACTTGCTCGACCCCCCCGCCTGTATGGGGGAGTTCACGTCGAAGTTTCTGCTGCTGGCGCTGCATCTTCTCCCCAAGGCCACCTACGATCCCAGCTCCGCCACATTCGCGAAGAGCGAGTTAGTGGATTTCAGCCGGTCCTCGAAGGGGCCCGCAACTGGGCGCTCGAATTACAAGTCCGACATGGAAAAACAGCATCAGCGACGTCACCGGCACCGCAGCTTCCGTCACCGAGCAGTTCTGGTTCGCTTGCAGCGGTGTCGGATCGGAGTTAGGGGGAGGAGGAGGAGGAGGAGGAGGAGGAGGAGGAGGAGGAGGAGGAGGAGGAGGAGGAGGAGGAGGAGGTGGAGGAGGAGGAGGAGGGGTTAGGAGGAGGAGGAGAAGGAGGAGGAGGAGGAGGAGGAGGAGGGGGCCGCGGGCCTCTCCGCCATGGACGAGGAGCTGATTTTGCAGTGTGGGCCCGTCGGGATGCTCTTGTGGTGCACGGAGCCCCGCCAGATTTTTCACGAGGGTGGTACTCCAGATTTCGTAATAAAGGGAGGGGGGTCTCATTTCGGGGGGGGTCTCTTCCAGGCTATCTTGGAGGGCCTGGGGGGTCTGGGGACGATGTTTTGGAGGGTTCTCCCACGAGGGGGGGTCTGAAATGGCTTGTCTTGGAGGGTCTTAGCGACGTCGCCGGCATCGCAGCTTCCGTCACGGAGCAGTTCTGTTTCGCCTGCTGCGGTGTCGGATCGGAGTTTATTGGGGCCGCGGGCCTCTCTCCGCCATGGACAAGGAGCTGATTTGCAGTGTGGGCCAGTCGGGATGCTCTTGTGGTGCACTTCCTCCTCCTCCTCCTCCTCCTCCTCCTCCTTCCTCCTCCTCCTCCTTCCTCCTCCTCCTCTCCTCCCTCTCCTCCCTCCTCCCTCCTCCCTCCTCCCTCCTCCCTCCTCCCTTCTCCCTCCTCCCTCCTCCCTCCTCCTCCTCCTCCTCCTCCTCCTCCTCCTCCTCCTCCTCCTCCTCCTGAGCCTCGCCAGATGTTTCACGAGGGTGGTAGGTTGGGAGCAGGCCCGCCACGCCTGCGAGATCCTACACTCCGATCCGCCGCACGACGGCAGGACTGGGAGCACGTGCTCCCGCGTGTCGCCCGACGCGGTCGCTCCCACTGCTCCCTGTGAAGTCCCAGCCAGGCCCAGCGAGGGGCCTTCGAACCTCCACGCCTTCCAGAAGGAGAGGTGCCCGTGCGAGACAGAGAGCGGAGCGTCTTGCGCGGCGTGCGTCTCTCCGCCTGCGGGACCGGCGACGGACCACCGTGAACCTTTTGCTACTCCGGCTGCCGCTCGCCCGGCTTTTTGTTGCACGGCCGTGACGCCGAGCCCGACGCCCTTCCCGACGCCGAGCCCGGCGTCGAGCCCGACGGACGATGATGATGTTGATGCTGATGCTGATGCTGATGATGATGCTGGTGATGCTGGTGATGCTGGTGATGCTGATGATGCTGATGATGATGATGAGGAGGAGGAGGAGGAGGAGGAGGAGGAGGAGGGGGAGGAGAAGAAAGAGGAGCAGGACGAGGTGGAGGAGGAGGAAGAGGAGCAGGAGGAAACGTACGAGAAGGAAGAGGAGGAGGAGGAGGCGAGTTACAACCAATTGGGACGGTCCCAATCCCAACCAACTGGGACCAGTTACAACCAGTTTTAAGCTTTCAAAAGGTTTTTGGACACCGTCCCGCCCGGCAGGCACGTCCTCGGCCCTCTCCCCCGAAGAGAGCGCGCTCGCCGAGGGTGCTCTGCGGCGGATCGAGGCGGAGGCGCCGAGGCCTGGCGGGCAGGGCGCGGTGACACCCACCTCCTTCGGGCGCCGCGGCGGGCCAGCGGGCGGCGCCCGAGCAGGCGGACGGCCTCCATTCCAGCTATGGGGACGGATATGACGAACCAACAACACACACCCATACCCATTGGGGGTTCGGAGAGGGCTATGGGTGCGTGTTGTCGGATGGGGGTCCCCGCTCGGACGGGAGCGTTCCCCAGGGTCCGACAACCCGCACCCATACCCATAGCCAGTCCTCCTCTCAACGGCCCCCCTATGGGTATGGGTGTGTGTTGCTCGTTCGTCAGAATAGAGCTGGGGCCCTGAAGAAGTGACCCTTTTCGTTGGGGAGGGGCTCCGTGTTCTTTAATTGTTTCGCAGCTTGCCTGGGATTTCCCTTAAAGGTTTTCGATACGGAATCGAAGTTCAACTTATGGAAAATAGGGGCCTCGTTCCTTATTCAGGGTTCCTTAGGTCAACGCCCCGACTGTAATGGCATAGACATAAAAGAAAGCTCGGAGCTCCGCGCAGATTTCTCGGATCCGCGCTGGACCCCCCTGGCGGCGCCTTTGGCGCCGCCCCCGTCGCGCTCCGCGCGCCAGGGAGGGGGGTCCAGCGCCGACCCGAGAAATCCGCGCGGACCTCCGAGTTGGTGTGTCTATGTCGTTGTTCGTTCCCCCGTCAGCGCAGCAGGCTCTGTCACCGAGGGGCCCAGTTGGCTATAGCTCGGGGGCGTGGAACTGAAGGTCGTACACAGACATACGCTGCTCGGTGTCTAGTATTAAGTCGGGCCCGTCCCTCTACAGGAGGAGTATTCAAAATAGTCAAAAAATAGTGTGGGGACTATGGTTTGAGCATTTTTTTGCCATGCTGGGGCATTTTCGGGGTATTCTTAATTGTTCGTCCAAAATCCCCCTGTAGGGGGGCAGGCACGACTTAAGTCCAGTAGTACCCCAGTCTCTACCCGAAGAATTTGGCGTGGACCGGGTCTGCTGCCGGAGAGCTGCTAGGCGAGATGGCAGTTGTCGGTGGCAGGAGTCGACCCCTTCACGCGGTTGCCTTCACCGCTCGAGCATTGGGGCATCTCTTCCGCCCAGCTCGGCGTACATCACTGATCCAGCGTCGTGGCTTGGAGTTTCGAATGCCGTTGCGCGTGGGCAGCGCACGGCAACACATGTGTAGATTCTCTTTATGTCCTCCCTCTCTCTCTCAATATCTCATTGATCCTTTATGTATTGATTGTCCGTTCTCTCTCTCTCTCTTTCTCTCTCTCTCTCTCTCTCTCTCTTTCTCTCTTTCTCTCTCTCACTCTCTCCCTCTTCCTCTTTACATGCACGGATATCCAGAGATCTCTCTCTCTCTCTCTCTCCTCTCGCTCTCTCCTCCCCTTCTGGGCCTGTTGAGCCTGAACGCGAGCCGGATAACTTTGAGTCCCAGTCGTTCAAGAGGCAAAAAAGAGCTAGTTGGCCCTGCGGAACGACCAAGACAGGAGAGGTGTGAACTTGACATTTTGTGAAGGCCTTACGGCTGGTGCCACCGACCCTGAAGGTTTTGGCTGTCGATGGTGACGGGATGTGTGATCACAGGAAGGAGCTAAAGGACAACGTGACAGGGTAGGCAGAGGAAGTGTGTGAGGAGGAGGAGGAGGAGGAGGAGCAGGAGGAGGACGAGGAGGAGGAGAAGGAGGAGGGGGAGGGGGAGACAAACGAAAAGGAGATGGAGAAGGTGGCAAAAGACGCTCAGGAGGAGGAGGGGGGAGGTGGTGTTCTGACTCGCGACCCCCCCCCCCAGGACCCCCCCCGGGACCCCCCCCAGGAACCCCCCCGGGCTTCCCCCGGGACCCCCACCCTCTGCCGGGGACGGGAACAAAGGGAAGGGGAACCCCCTTCGATCTGGACGCCCGAAATGGGTACTGAAAGAATGGGTACAATGCACAACAACAATTCCTGTTCATTTTGAACAGGATTCGCTGTCCGCGCCGCCGCGGCCTGTGTCCTTTCGAGACAGAAGGTCGCCTGCCCAACAGCGGCCGCTGTTGGCTTGGGACAACATTTGTTGTTGGGCATAGTGCCCATTCTTTCCGTACCCATTTCGGGCGTCCAAATTCGAGTCAATTTACTTTACGCAGGAGGAAGAGATGAAGGAGGAGGATGAGGAGGAGGAGGAGGAGAAGGAGGAGGAGGAGAAGGGGGAGACGAACGAGAAGGAGACGGAGAAGGTGGGAAAGGGAAGGAGGCACGGACGAGAAGAACAACCCACTCCACACGCCGATAGGGTCGGCGGATTTGGGGTGCCGTGATTGGAGATGGATGGGGTGCGCCGATTTCGGCCAGATCTACGGTCGCGGAGGGGCTCAAAACGCTATTGTTCTTGCCCTCTCCTTGCGAACAACGCTGACACCGAACATGTATTCCCGCGCGCAGGTGTCTTCGCTTCGGTAGGTGCTTCATTGGTTTCACTCTTGGTGCCCCCACCAGCAGTGAGCCGTAGTGCATGGCACAGCTGGCTCCAGGATGTGGCCACGTCGTAATGGCATGGATGCTAGACACATATGTTGCTGCCGCCGCGCCAGGCATGCGCGGCGTGGTTTCGAAGCTATTGTTTCTACGATCGGGTTGTTGATTGAATTCTCGCTCTCGGCTGAAAGCCCCCTCTCCATCACGAACTCGTCGCCTGCAGTAGGCTTATCGATGAATGGAGCAATACCTCTACGACTCGAAAGGGAGTCCCCAGCGAAACCCACACGCATATTGCGTAGGGGCCCAGGTCTCCAGGCGCTTCAACCCAAAAAAATCAGACGCGCGTGTTGTCGGCGTCACCCCAGCATACTTCTACTATATGTGCGTCGCCGCCCCCCGTCGCCCCCCCCAAGGGGCGACGCGCGCACCAAGAAATCCTATAGTGCATGCGTCGTGGCGGGCGCTTCCTGGCCACGCCGCTCGGGAAACGATGCAATACGAGCTGGGTATACTACATGTTCGGGCCGGACGCGCACGCCGGAGGCCTGGGGACGGCGAAGTCCGGCTCCAGGGGTCCGCGAGGATCGGTCCATGGCCGCCCGGGGACCGAAGCGGGTCAGCCACACGCAGCGGTGTGTGGGGGGGAGGGGGGACGGCCTCTCAGAAGCACACCTGCTTCTGAGAAGGAGCGGGCCTCATCTGTAGGTGTAAGGCCGGCGCCTTCTAAGCAGCAGCCTGCTTCTAAGAAGCCTTCCCCCCTCCGCCATACCCCCCTCTGCGCGCCGCCAAGGGCCAGTTTCGTTTCACCGATCCCCATCCCCATCCCCATCCAGACCCCCACCAGATTGCCGCCCCAGTTGTGGATGCATCCCTCGAAACCCGAGGGGAACGGTCTGCATGCCCATCTAGAGAGGGGATGAATCTTCCAGTCGGGCCCAGGCCTCGCCGCCGGGGATGAAGGTCAGAGAAGCGATGCTCACAGGGGGCCCCGCACAGGGAGCCAGGGCAAGGGTGCCAGTGGTCCGAGGATCAAGCAGTGACGAAGCGTCCACGCTCGCCTATAGCCCTACCAAACAATGTTCGAAGAACCTTTTGTGGTTCCCTCGAAATGTTCTTAGAACATGTCTGGCTGATATTGTCTTGCTTTAACACATGGGGCTTATGTTCTAAGAACATTGTTTTTGTTATTCGAACATGTTTGGGTGCTAAGAACATTCCGTGGTATGACTATAGGAATGCCGGGACGGTCGGTCTCTGCTCAGGAGGAGCCCGTCCCCACATTGGGAGGGGGCCGAGTGCGTTGGGGGGGGAGCTGCGGCACCCTGAAGTCGGGCCTGTCCCTCTACAGGGGGAATGTTCCAAAAGGATCAAGGAATAAATAGCCTGGGGACTATTTTTGGGGGTATTTTGGGGCATCATTGGAGCATGTTTGGGGTATCTTTTATTTTTCGTCGAAAATCCCCCTGTAGGGGGACAGGCCCGACTTAACGGCACCCCCTGCTTCGGCCACGCGTGTATGTCTAGGCCTCCCAGAGGGGGATCGGAGCAGAACGGCACCCCCTGCTTCGGCCACGCGTGTATGATTGGGGGAGGGTCACCGCCCACCAAGCCACCCCAACCCAACCCGAAGGCCCCGAGTTGCCCTCCATTTCCAGTGGGGGGGTGTCGGGGAGCACTTAAAAGCACGTCTGGAACCCGTACCCCCCCCGAACCCGAAGTTCGGGTCTTCGGGTTTGGTTGGGGTGGCCTGGTGGGTAGTCAGAGGGGGGAAGGCTTCTCAGAAGCACCCCGCTTCTCAGAGGGCGCGGGCCTTGTCTGCAGATGTGCGGCCAGCGCCTTCTAAGGAGCAGCCTCCTTCGAAGCAGCCTTCCCCCCCTCCCCCATACTCCCCCTCCCTCTGCGCGCCGCCAACGCCTCCTCCGCCGGATGTCCTTCTGTCCTGGGCCCCGCCGGCAGGCACCCCCACGGTGGCACCGCAGCCCCGTGGAAGACATGGCCTCGGGCCTCGCCCGCAGTGCACGCCCCTTCCTGAGGGCAGGCAATGGACCGGCACAGGTGCAGTCATCACTCGAAGAAGGCAAAGCGCCATAAACATAGATTGTTGGCGCTTCGCGTGGATTTCTTGGATCCGCGCGGCTTGCCAAAAGTTATGTTTATGGCGTCGCTTCTTTTTCTAACCACCGCCGGCCAGACAGGCCAAGGGGGCCCAGAAGCGGTGCGAAAAGCCGAGGACACGGGCATGGCCTCCGTGCGCTCGCCGTGAGGCAGGCGCCCTTCTGGGGAGCCGTGCTGCACAGCCAGCCAGCGGCTTGAGGCGCCCCGAGGGGAAGCCACGCTGCGCACGGCCAGCACCCGGGTGCTCCAGCCGCGCGCCTCCCCGAGGACCTCCTGCCCGTCATCGCGGGCGCGCCCGCGGCGCGGCAGCCGTTCCTCTTCGGTCGTGCTGCGTCTCGCCCGCCGCCTCGGCCCGTGGCCGTTGTCGTCGTCGTCGTCGTCGTCGTCGTCGTCGTCGTCGTCGTCGTCGTCGTCGTTGTCGTCGTCGTCGTCGTCGTCGTCGCCGCGCGTCGTCGTCGTCGCCGTCGGCGACAACGTCCGCCGCCGCAGCGCCGACGACGTCCGCCGCCAGCTCCTCGTCTGTCTCCGCCCGCCCCACGCGCCGCTCGCCCTCAGTCCGTCGTCTGTGGCGTCTGCGTCGGCGTGTGCGTCGGCGCCGTCGTCCTCCCCCTCGGCCTCCTCGCCCCCCCCCCTCTACCCCTTTCGCCCTGGCCCGTGCTCAAGGGAGGCTGCGGCACCGCTCCGCGATGTGCCGTCCACCGATCCTGCAGGGTGGGCCCTTCCTCGGTTTCGGTGCCTCGTGCACCGAGACGCCCGAGTCGCTGCTGGCTCTCGTGCGGTTCGTGCCCTGCCTTGCCCTGCCCCCCCCTCGCCCTCTCTCTGCTGGCCCGCTCGCGGGTGGGCCGCTGGCGCGCCCCGACACTCTGCATTCAGGGCGCCATGGGGGGGGGTGTTAGCGATGGCGTGTTCCAGGTCCAGCTCGCCCAGGAGGAGCAGGAGGAGGAGGAGGAGGAGGACGAGGAGGAGGAGGAGGAGGAGGAGGAGGCGGAGAGCTCCTCTACCTTGCCGCAGCCTGCAGATCGAATGCGCTGTGCCCTCGCGGGATTCTCCACTTTTGTGGTTCTCTTCTCACTTCCTGCGCCGCTCAGTCTGCACTCTGGTGGTTTGAATGCTTACCCGATGTTACCGTCCGCTCTCTGAGTTCTTGATTGCAGAGAAGAGCGCAACAGCCTCATCGCTCATGGTTGCCTAACGTCAAAAAGGAGAGCTCCAGATTCGTGAGGATCAACAAGCATGGGGTGAGGAGGGGGTGGAGGCCAGCGACCGCGATAGCAAGGTGGAACATCGCCAGGCGCCCCGCACTGAGCAACTCATCATCGCAGTTGTCCGCCATCCCTTGTTTCAGGCTACGAGGTTGGCAAGTAGCCCCATTCACCGAAGAGCACCGCAAGTTGGCTGGCGAAGGCAGCCACCCGTGCCCTACCTCACAGCTGTGACTACAGTCAACCCGCACAGCAAGGATGGGCAACATTCCCAAGAATACCTTGCATCCTTGCCTCCTCGGTTCATCCTTGGCCACTCCCGTTGGCCGCGCCCCGCTCTTAGAGCTGCGGCATGGGCGTACAAGGCCCTTGCATGCTTACCGCGCATCCTTTCTATACGGGTTGACTGTATCATTGAGTCGTGCATGTCCTTCTACAGAAGGAATGCTCAAGAGTAGTAAAAAATAGTCTGGTGACGAATGGTCCTGCTCTTTGGACTCTTTCTGGTTATTTGTTGTTTATGTTTTATTTGTCTTCCGAAGTCCGCCTGCGGGAGGACATGCACGACCTGACTGTATCCCCCTCTCGGGGAAACGTAAGACTCGAGTAGACTGGAACTCGGGTCTGCGGGAGTGTTTTCACGAGCGCGTCCTGGAGGTGTGACGGTCCTGTTCTCGT
>CAUYUJ010004869.1:341629-379129 GCA_963575745.1 Prorocentrum cordatum
GTCATGAAAAAATCATGACGTCGGGGGTCTGGGTAATTAGGGGGGGTGGATATCATGGCGTGGGCCATGATTTTTCCCCGGATCTCATGGCGTCCCTTCTTATCTCATGACGTCCCTGGCCCCCCTGCTGGGCCGCGCACATGCCGCCGGTCATGATTTGCACCCCCCCCTCTTGGACACCCCCCTCTTGGCCGCTCCCGATTTTTGAAAGGGCCGATCGTTCAAGTTTGAACGTTCCGCTCGGTGTCAGGAACCAACGCCGGGGTCGACACGACGCGAGCCTGCCGTGTGCAGCTCGTGGCCTCTGCACTTCTGGCACCTGGGCCAAGCCGTGCGTGTCTCTGGCCGCCCTGTACGCTGCACGCAGGGCCTTGTGCTCACTTGCGTCCTCCGCTCATCATTCTCTCCGCCTTTGCTACAGTCGGCCCTGACTGTTAGGTCGACCATGCCAAATCGAGGGTACTCCTGTGTCCTGTCTATCCCGACCGGTGCAACCCGCATGTCCTTTGGTTTTCTGAGGCCACTGTGCCACCGGAAGAGTCTTGTGTCCTCTCGGGTGTCCTGCCCAATGAAGTCCGACTGTACTCTGTCCAGTGTCCTTGTCAACCCCGGGTCACCCGCAGGGGCCTGAAGATCATCGCGCCTCGATTTTTGCGCGCTGGGCCGAAGAGCCGCCGTTCGCCAGGGAGCGGCGCGGAGCGCGAAGATGCTCGCGCTTCGCGCAGCGCGACGCGCGAAGGCAAGTCGCGTGCGTGCGTCTCTGCCGCCGCCGTCCTGCCCGGGCCACCCTCTCCAGCTTCGGAGGACGTGGTCCTCCGCCATCCACCCCCTCGTCCTCCTCCACCCCCCCCGCGCCCCAAGGAGGAGAAGGAGGAGGAGGAGGAGAAGGAGGAGGAGGAGGAGAAGGAGGAGGAAGAGGAGCAGCAGGAGGAGGAGGAGGAGGAGGAGGAGCAGCAGGAGGAGGAGGAGGAGGAAAAAGAGGAGGAGGAGGAGGAGGAGGAGGAGGAGGAGGAGGAGGGGGAAGAGGAGCAGCAGGAGGAGGAGGATGAGGAGAAAGAGGAGGAGGAGGAGGAGGAGGAGGAGGAGAAGGAGGAGGAGGCCCCCTCGTCCGCTCTCCTCCGCTTCCTGCCGCATCCTCATCCCAAGCCAGCTCGGGCCCCCCGCCCGCCTCCAGCCCCCACCCTCCTCCTGCTCGTCCCCCCCCCTCTTCGTCGTCCCTCCCCTGCATTTCTCGTCTTCCCTTCCCCTCCTCCCTCCCCCCCGGTCCACCTCCCCAGTCGTTCTTTCTTTCTTTCTTTCTTTATTTTTTTTGTTCTCTCTCTCTCTCTCACGCTCACTCTCTCTCTCTCTCTCTCTGTTTGTTCTCTCTCTCTCTCTCGCCTGAGCGAGCGTCGGTCCAGACAATCGTCAGGTATCAAGCGACTAATGGCCAGAGCGTTCAGCGGAGTGCCAGATGCACTACGTCGGCGGGCGAGAGTCAGCTCGCCCGCCGCCGAGCGGTGCGGAAGAGATGCGCATTCCACACCTTGCGCGTGGCACGGTGAAAGTTGATCCCTCTTTGGAGCGAATCGGGGTCGCGCGGGTCTCAGGAAAGTGCTGGGGGCCCCACCAGCCTAACATCAGCCTGTGGAGATCCCAGAGGGTGAGCGGCGCCTGGCCAAAAACGTTCCGAGGGCGCTCCCGCGCGTGCCCGCTCGCACGCGGCGCACTCTGGCACGGCCCAAGGGAGTCTTCGTGAGCACCCGCTCGCGCGCGGCGCAGTCTGCCACGCCCCGCGGGCTATCTCGCGCGTGCCCGTTCGCACGGGGCGCACTCTGGCGCGCCCCGAGGGCGCCTCCGTGCGTGCCCGCTCGCACGCGACGCTCTCTGGGCCGCCCCGAGAGCGCCCCCGCGCGTGCCCCCTCGCGCGCGGCGCAGTCCGTCACGCCCTGAGAGCGATTCCGTGCGTGCCCGCTCGCTCACGGCGCACTCTGGTGCGCCCCGAGGGCGCTCCTGTACGTGCCCGCCCGCACGCGGCTCTCTCGGGCGCGCTCGTTCGGGGCGAGCTCTGGCGCGAGGGCGCTTCCGCGCGCCCCCGCTCGCGCGCGGCATGCTCTGGCGCGCCCCGAGGGCACTTCCGTGCGTGCCCGCCCGCACGCGACGCTTTCTGGCGCGCCTCGCGGGCTCTCTCGTGCGTGCCCGCTCGCGCGTGGAGCATCCGGGCGCGCCCCGAGGGCGGGTCCGCGCGCGCCCGCTCGCACGCGGCGCTCCCCGGCGCGCCCCGAGGGCGCGCTGCTCGCACGCGGCGCCCTATGCTGATGTCTGCGCATGCAGCCCCCGCCCCCGCTCCGTGCGGCGTCTGCGTGGCGACTGCAGCTGGCGTCTTTTCGCGCGCCGACCCCAGCGCGAGGCCTGGGCCTGGCGCCGCGCGCCGACGATCCCAGCGGAGCGCACTGCGTTCCAAGATTCAGCCGGCCATGCGACGCGCGAGTCGCCCCCCTGCGCGCGCGAGCGCTGGCCTGGAGAGCAAGGAAGCTGCCTGGTGCCGCACGCCGATCCCAGCGCGAATAGCACGGCTGCAGCTGACGTCTTCTCATGCAGCCCCCCCGCCCGCGTGGTGGCTGCGGAGCGACAGCTTGCATCTGCGGCGCCGCTGCGGCGCAACCGCAGGGACGCCGCCCGCGCGCGCGCTGCGCTCGCATGTCACCCGCCGCGCAGCGGGGCGCCGTCCCGTCCTGGCGCTGCGCGCCGAGCCGCCGCGCGAACGTCGTTTGCCGAGAGCGCTGCCGACGCCACGCGAGGAGTCAGCCCGCGGGCGCTCGAGCCTTTGCCAATCGCGCGCGGAATCGAATTGGCGCCCGTCGCCGACCCCAGCGCGATACATTGCGTTCCGAGATTGGGCCTCCCATGCGGCGCGCGAGTCTTCGCCCGCGCGCGCGCGAGCGCTATTCGGACCAGCGAGGAAGTTGCCTGGCGCCGCGCGCCGACTCCAGAGCAGGCACTTTCGTTGCCGAGCCAGTCGCCGACGTGGCGCACCAGTAGTCTGCACAGCGCCGCGCGCCGACTGGTCCGCGAGCAGCTTCGTCGTCGAAGCTGCGTTACTGTGCCACCGCGCATGGCACAACGCGCGCTCGATGCATGGGCAACGGGCTTTCGCTCGATAGTTCAATCGAGAGGCGGCGATGCGATACTCCTTCTCGCGGCGCGATTTTCCGTGGATGTGCATCGTCAGTACATTCCCACCTTTTAAAAAGGGGTTGCGTGGGTTGGTTACGTTCGAAGAAGGAGCTCACTCTCGGGCGCAGCCGAGGCACGGTGGGGGGCTGGGTCACGAGCGTCGCGAAACGCGCGCAAAAACATCCCACGCCCCCCTCCATTTGGGGGTGGGATGCGTGCGCACTCCACGCACTCCCCCGCCTCCTCCTCATCATCAGCATCATCACTATTCGCAGATCATCATCATCTGCCTATCCTCCCTCCGACTGTTCCCCCTCGTTGTTCCAATCCTCATATCTCTTGTTCCCTCTTCCCTCCTCCTCCTCCTCCTCCTCCTCCTCATACAGTTTTTTCTCCTTCGCTTGCTCCTCCCCCCTCTTCGCTTCATCGCCGCACCCCCCGCATCCTCGTCCTCCCTCCCCCCTCCCTCCCTCTCTCTGGCCTCCTCCTCTTGCGCCTTCCAGCAGGGGACAGCGGCAGGAGCGGACGCAAGGGCAGCGGGCAGGGAGGCCGGATCTCCCGTTCCGACCCCGGCTCACATCCTTCCGACCCTGGCTCCGACTCCGGCTCCCATGTTTCCGACTCCAGCTCCCATCCTATCTCATCTCTCCGACTCCGGCTCCACTCCTGGATCCCATCTCTCCGACTCCAGATCCCGCACTTGCGACTGCCATGCGACCATACGAGTGTGATGCCGAGAAGCATCAACGACGGCATCACCATCCACAACACGCACACACACACACACACACAACGACTCCGACAACAAGGACACCGAAACTTGGACGGCGCTCGAGCACCACTACGTAGACCCCACACCTGCAGACACCCATAACCGAAGCCAATGACGCGAACGCCCAGCGAGACATCCCACGTCGACACCGACACCAAGGACTTCCTCCTCTTCCCCCCCCTTCCTTTCTTCCCACACAGGCTGACACGACCGACCCAAGGACCATCCTACCTCCGTCCCTCTTATTTTTTGATGCGAAATGGTCTCGCGTTGCATGTTGTCCAGACACGCCAGATTCCCGAGGCCACGGCCTCACCCACCCGGTCTTGAGTAGGCCCGGACGCTGTCCGCAACGGTGGTCGCTTCGCATCGCATCGAAACGACGAGGGGCCGGCGGACGAGCAGGTGGGGGACCCAGACCCCCTCGAGTCATGGAACAAATCTCAGAGGTGTTCCGTTATTTTCAAGCTGTGGGGGCCCTTGCTGGGCCTCGGGACCGTCAAGAAACGACTCAGGATGAGAGAAGCAGGTGCCCGGGGACTGGGTCGAGCCCTCTGGAGGTCGACGTGGTGCTCAAAAATCGTGACGTCGGGGGTCTGGGGGCAGAGCACGGCGAGGAGCCGACGGACCGTGCCCGCTTTGATCTGCCAGGCGCTCCCGAGCTTCCGCGCTCGCCAGCACATCCCGAAGAGGCCAGGCGTCGGTGCAGCTGCGCGTGCTCCGCGCTGAAAGAGCGGCGGGTGGCACGGCGGTGACGAGGAGCCGGAGCTGTACGGGGCCCAAGAGCACGACGTACGGGGCCCAAGAGCATACACCACCGCCACCTCCCTCGCCCCGTCCCTCCCCTGTGAGGAAGGAGCTGTGAGCTGCACTTCGGCGCCGACGCCCAAACTGTTTACTTTGCTGTACCTGACCTTCGGTGCCCGTGCAGAGTTTTCGAGTTTCGACTTTTAGTACAGACACACGAGCTGTCTGTGCTAACTGCCTCTGCTAGCCGCAGCGCCACTCTTTCGCGACAGCCGCCAGGTTCAACGCGCGTGCAATCCAAAATCCGTCCCTCCCCGAGGAGAGAGGAGGGGAAGAGGAGGGTGGAGGGGCCCGGGTCTCGCCGATGGGGTCCGAGCAGAGGGGGTCGGAGGATCACGCCGCACAGCCGATCCGGCTCGTTGTGGAGCCGAATCTCTCCGAGCTGAGATCGCCGATGCACCGCTGGCGTCGCCGATGCGTCGGCGATGCGGCGCGATCCTCCGACCCCATCCGCGCGGACGCCATCTGGGAGGCCTCGAAGGGGGGAGAGGCGTGGGGTCCGTGGTCGAGGCGGCGTGGGCTTCTTGGGCGCCGTCTGGGGACTCCCGTGCGCGTCCCGGGAGCTGCGCTTTGGGGGGCCCGGTGGAGCCTTCTTCGGGGGCGGAAAAGAGGGAGGTGATGCCCAGGGGGGGGGAGGGATCTCATGACGTGAGCCATGATTTTTCCCCAGATTTCATGGCGCCCCTTCTTGTTTCAATACGTCCCCGCCCCCCCTCCCCTGGGCCGCGCGCATGCCGCTGGTCATGATTTGCACCCCCCCCCTCTTGGACGTCCCCCTCTTGGACGCTCCCGACTTTTGTGGAGGCAGCTCTGAGGCGTCGGGGTGCCTTCCTTTTGGGAATATTTTGGGGGCCTCTTGGGGAGGTGGTCGTGGTGTCCACTCCGGATCTCACAGTAATGGTGGGGGGGGGTCTGGCTGTGAGGGGGTCCAACGGGCCTCGTCACACAAGACCGGGGGGGGGGGCGGGTCGATGCCGGACCCTTTGTTGCACCGCTCCGGGAGGGGGGTGTCCCAGACCAGGGCTGGGCCCAAATGGTGTTTTGGGTGATTTCGTGGGCCGCTGTCGTCTCGACTTCGTTTTGCGGTAAAAGGGTCGGATTCGCGACAGAAGCCAGGGGAACACTAATACCAAGCGAGAACGAAAAAAACACCGTTGTGAGGTTCGGCCCTGTCCCAGACGCGCCGTCGAACGCCTCTTTGACCCCCTGAAGCGCCTTTTTACCCCCGGCCCGTATACAGGCAAGAGGGCGAACGGGGAGGAGTCAATGGGGAAAGTCGTTGAGTTCAGAGGTGGACGAGGTTCTCAATCTGGAGTGTCCTTGGGGCCCGCACGCAGGGCCTTGGCGCTGGCCTCCCGCGGCGCGCAACAAAACGCGCGCGCGCCCGAGGCCAGCGCCGCGCCCGGGCGCCGGAGGTGCGCGGCGCCGCGCGGCTGCTGGCGGCCGCGCACGGGCGGCCCCCGAGGACGGGCCGGCGCCGGCGGCGATTGGCGGCGCCCCGAGGGGGGTGAGGGGGAGGGTCAAGCAGTGGCGAAGCGTCCTGGCTCGCCTATAGCCCTACCAAACAATGTTCTAAGAACCTTTTGTGGTTTCCACGAAATGTTCTTAGAACATTGCTGGCGGAGCCTGTCTTGTTTTATCACATCGGGTTTATGTTCTAAGAACATTGTTTTTGTGATTCGAACATTTTTGGGTTCTAAGAACATGTCGTGGTAGGACCATAGGAATGCCGGGACGGTCGGTCCCTGCTCAAGAGGGGGGAAGGCTGCTTATCTCCCTCCCCTTACCCTCCCCCTGGGCCCGACTGGACGATTTATCCCCCCAGATGGGGATACAGACTGTTCCCTGCGGGTTTCGAGGGATGTATCTACAGCTGGGGTGTTAATTTGGTGGGGGTCTGGACGGGGATGGGGATGGGGATCGGTTAAACGATACTGGCCCTTGGCGGCGCGCAGAGGGGGGTATGGGGGAGGGGGGAAGGCTTCTTAGAAGCAGGCTGCTGCTGAGAAGGCGCCAGCCTTACACCTACAGACAAGGCCCGCGCCTTCTCAGAAGCAGGTGTGTTTCTGAGAAGCCTTCCCCTCTCCCCCTTATCCCCTTCTGCGCGTGGCCAAGGAGGTGCGCTAGGGGGGGGAAAGGCGAAGGACAGGTTCGAGGTTTGAGGCGTTCGGGCGTTTTCGTGGATTCTCGGCGGCTTTCCAGCCTCGGGATGCCTTCCAGCGGCTGCGCCTCGCGGAGGGCGTTCCGGGGGTGCCCGTGTCGTCCCAAACGGCCGCCGGAGAGCCGAGTTATGACCCGAAAACCACGGGGCAACGGTAGGAGCAGGGAGTCGGACGTAGCCAGGAACCAAGGTAAGGGGAGTCAATGGGTGACTGGGCCCCGAAGCTCCAAATAGGGGTGGGAAGCCAGGTCTGCCGCTGTCGGTATGTTTCTTCGGGTGGCGGCAGTTCTGGTCCGTGGAATGGGGCGTGGGGGCGTCCCCCCGTACGCATCACTAAACCAGGTCCCACCACTAAACCCAGTCCTGCCAACGCCCAAATGGAGTCGGTCGGGGGTCAAACTGTAGGAGGCGGGGGTCAATGCAAACATCCTCCTCCTCCTCCTCCTCCTCTTCCTCCTCCTCCTCCTCCTCCTCCTCTTCCTCCTCCTCTTCCTCTTCCTCCTCCTCCTCCTCCTCCTCCTCCTCCTCCTCATTATCATCATCATCATCATCATCACCACCACCACCACCATCCTCCGTATCCTACTCCTCCCCTTCCCCTTCGTCCTCGTCCTCCTCCCCCTCCTCCTTCTTCTCCCCCTCCTCCTCCTCCTCCTCCTCCTCCTCTTCCTCCTCCCCCTCCTACCCCTCCTACGGGGGTCAGCCAGAGCGCCGGCTCTTGCAGGATCCTGCAGGGCCAGGGGGGCATTGGCCTGGGCTTGCGCGCAGGATCGCGCAGGGTCATGCAGGACCTCTTGCAGGATCTTGCAAGTAGCCTGGTTGGCCTGGGTCTGCATTGGCCCGGGTCAGTGCGTCCCCGAAGGGGCAGCGTGAGGGAAGGGGAGGGGCTAAGGCTCAGGGGGGACGAATCGGCCCTGAATCGCCCACTGATCGCCGACAAGTGGCCAGGGCCCCCCGCCCCGCCCAGGAGGGTGCGGATCCGCTGTCGGGGGGCCTTTGCCGATCTACCCGCGATGCATCCCCGATTCCAGCTCGAGGTGTCCCCCCTGACCCCCCTAACGTTCCCCCCTCGGTCGGCAGGGAAAGCGAGCAATGGAGGATGACGATTAATAAATGACCGGGGGTCGTGTTCACGCGGCGACGCCCGGGATGACGATTAGAAAAAACCGGCCGCGGGCTGGAAAGCTATTTTTTTATCGTTCTCCCCCTGGCAGGCAACTACGCAGAAATAGCAGACAGCTATTGCTTTAATCGTTCTCTCTCATTTTTGTTATTAATCGTCATCCCGCGAGGCATCCCCGATTCCAGCTCGATGTGCCCCCCTGACCCCCCTAAATGTTCCCCCCCCTCCGTCGGCAGGGAAAGCGAGTACCGTCAACGCGCATAGTAAGGACAAATGACTTTTCCAAGGGTGCCCTTGGGTCCTTGCCTGCCTCAGCCTCTGCGGCCCGTCCCTAGCAATTCTCGCAGGCCAGAATACTTCAACTTCGGCCCCCAAGGGTCTTGCGTCCTTACCGCGCGTCCTTACTATACGCTTTCACTGTACCGGTGGCACGCCGCCGCTCGGGGCCCGTCCGCGTGCTGCTGCTCGCTCGCTGTTGCCCGAAGGCCCCGCGGCGCGCGCCTTCCGCAGCAACTCACATGCCAAGGGGTCGCCCACGCCGGGCCACCTTTTGGGCCGCTCGACGGACCGGAACACTCCGGAGGGAAAGAGGCACACAGACACAATGAATCGTCGATTCCCCAGAACATGTGGGAAACTGTGGGAAGGGGGGGGGGGGGGGAAGACAGGAGCCCAGGGAAATGTGGGGAAATAGGGGGGATCCTTTGATTTGTGCGTGTGTATGTGTGTGCCCTGGGGGTTGCCCACGTCGGGCCCTCTTGGGCCGCTCGACGAACAGAACCACTCAGGAGGGAAAGAGGCACACAGACACAATGAATCGTCGATTCCCCAGAACATGTGGGAAACTACGGGAAGGGGGGGGGAAGACAGGAGCCCAGGAAAATATGGGGACATAGGGGGGATCCTTTGATTTGTGCGTGTGTATGTGTGTGCCCTGGGGGTTGCCCACGTCGGGCCATCTTGGGCCGCTCGACGAACAGAACCACTCAGGAGGGAAAGAAGCATACAGACACAATGAATCGTCGATTCCTCAGAAAATGTGGGAAAATATGGGAAGGGGGGGGAAGACAGAAACCCAGGAAATATGGGAACATAGGGGGAATCCTTTGATTTGTGTGTATTTATTTGTGTGCCCTGGGGCCCCTTCAAACACCCTTTACAAACTTTCCTGGTTCCGCGCGGATTTCTTGCGTCGGGCGGATGTCTTGGGTCGGCACTGGGCGCCCCCTGGCCACGCCTCCGGCGCCGCCAGTGGCGCGCCCTGCGCGCCAGGGAGGGGGTCCAGCACCGAGCCAAGAGTCCGCGCGGACCTCCGACATGTGGTGTTCATGCCGCTTTCTGGCCGCCCGGGCTTTCCTCGAGGCCACGGCTGGGCGCCACTCGAAAAACTTGGCCAGGATGGATCCCGGGGTCGGTGCGGGGGCCAGTTTGGAGCAGGAGGGGTCCCGAGTGAGGGGGCCCTGATGGTTTTCGTCGCGTTCGGCCTCCCAGGGCCCTTCCCGGCCCCGAAGCGAGCACGGGGGGGGAAGGGCCCCCCCCTGTCTCCCAGCCGCTGGAGTTGCGCGCGACAGCTTCCAAGCGGGGACCCCACGCGCCAGGCTGGCCTCCCACGACCCGGCCCGAGCTCGCCTGTCTCGACCGAGGCCATGAAGACGCCGCACGAGCAGCTCCCATGCCAAATGTTTAGTTCCACAGAAAGGGGCACGTCGTCGACGAATCGAGAGCTGGACCTCTCCCTCTCGGTGAAAGGTGCGCGGAAGCCTGGTGTGGGGGCGACTTGGCCAGCGGAAGCCAGAGGAAGCCTGGCGGACGTGTGCGGAAGCGAGCGCAGGCCATCCGGGAGAGGTCACCGCCGGCGCACGCAGGCGTTGGATTTTGCCATAGGTCAGAACAGGGGGGACGGTACCCCCACCCAGTCCCACCAGGTGTGTCCTCGTGTGACGGCGCTGGTGGTAAGTGTGCAGTTTCATTGCATCAGATCACATAGGTCATTGGTCGTGCCCCCCGCCCCCCATCCAGGATGTCCAGAGACTCCTCTCCTTCCTCCTCTTCGTTCTGTTCCCCATCGTTATCATCCCGGTTTCTCCTCCTCCCCCCTCCTCCTCCCTCGATTCCTCCTCGTCCTCCTCTTCGCCCTACCTCTCCTCCTCCTCCTCCCCCTGAGCAAGCAGAGGACGCCCACTCCCAGCCCCAGCAGATCCCACATTAGGGGGGCCCTCTGCGACAAGACTGGGGGTGGCGTTGTCTGTCTGCTGCAGCTGCCAGCACGAGGAGGAGGAGGAGGAGGAGGAGGAGGAGGAGGAGGAGGAGGAGAAATCCGTAGCCATTGGCTCAAGCTGTTGCCTGGGGCCTTCGCCTTCCCTGGGGTTGGGGCTCAAGGTGGTCTTGGGGCCCGCACGGCCCTCGATCAGAAGCCCTGGCCCAGGGTGAGGGCCATATTTCTTCGAAGATTTCGGCGTTTTCGCAGTTCTTCCGAAGAGACGCGCGATGGCAGGAGGCTGGCATGACGCGTCTGTCTGGAAGTGCACGCACTGTGGTTGCGGCAAGACACCCTTCAGCGAGCACTGGTGCAAGCACTGTGAGCGGCACTGGAAGACGGGCAAGAAAAAGAAGCCCAATGGCAAGGGCCGCGACCTGGGCTCTCCACCTGGGCTGGATGGTCGCGCTCCTCCGCACGGTCCGCCCATTCAGCCAGGCCTCGTCCAGGCCTGCTCAGACCCAGTACCTGAGCTCACGGTGCCAGAGTTGCAGCAACTGGTGCAGCTTGGAGAGAAGAGCAAGAACAACCATATGGTCGAGTACTACCAGCAAGTGCTGGCCATCAGGGACAAGCAGCACGTGCCGCCGCAAGTCCGAGCCGATCAGGCACATAAGTGCATCAAGCAGCTGTAGAAGGACCTCAGCACCGAGTCCGCCCAGCTGGAGAAGTTACAGAAGCAGGTCATGGACCAGGAGGCAAAGGTCACCACGCTCCTGGACCAGATCGAGAATCAGGAGGGCATCTACACAGAGGCGATCAAAGAGCTGCACGCCGTCGTCGTGCCGCCCGTGGACGTCCCGCAGGCGCCGCCGACCCTCAGCCTGGAGGCCATGCTGGAAGGGAAGCAGGAGTGGACACTCTCTTGCGGGGAGGACCTCTTCGGCCTGGCGGAGTTCGTGGATGTCGAGGAGACAGACAAGGAGGAGGCGCGCAAGCGCGAGGCTCAGCTCAAGGAGCAGTTCCAGACGCTCGCTAAGGCGATGTTTGGAGATCTCAAGAAGAAGGCGGAGCAGTACAAGAAGGAGCACGAGGAGCTCAAGTCTCGGCTGCAGTCGAAGCGGCGCCGCCAGGAGTCCGCGGCGCCTGAGGCTGCATGGTCCGGCCCGCCAGCGCATCCAGGCGCAGGGGCGGAGCCCGCTGAGGGCACCCCACAGCCTGGCGCGGCCGAGATGCCTGCGCAGCCTGGCGATGCGGCGTCGGCGAAGGAGCTTCGCGCCCACGCGAGGCGCCTGGTGGGTTCCCAACCGATCCTCGGGAAGGGCCCAGGCGCTGGCAAAGGAGGTGTGGAGACTCCTGCGTCAAGCCCGCCGAGTGTTTAACAAGGGCGGCGAGGCGCTGCCCAAGAGTACCAGTCGAAGCAGTTCATCTTCCACGACGTGGGAGTGCAGGGTCATGAAGACCAACGTTTCACAGTCTGAGAAGTCCGCGGCCGACGAACGTTGGAAGCTGAGCAGCTGTCCTGCTGACCAGACGGCCCTGGGGGGCACCTCAGCAGGAGGAGCAGTAGGAGTTCGACAGCACATATGCGTCAGAGAAGTTGCAGGTGGAGCACGGCACCTTCACCAAGTGCGTTCAACGATTGTATGGGTCAATGGGTGCGTGCGTGGTGGTTTCTATGCGCGCACACTGTACGTTCCTGACGGAGAAGGGGTCCAAGGAGCTAAGGGTAAACAACTGCTAAATCAGCTGGGGGAGTTTATCTACAGTTCTCGGAGGCCGTTTGTGTCTGCAGCAGTCTGGAACGACGTGCCTTCGGAGGTCCAGAAGTTGCCTGTCTTGGGAGAACTCAGGGCCGTTGTAGTCAATTCGGGGGTGCCGACTTGTCGATTAGGCAATGTGTGGCGTGAACTTGACTTCGCAGTCGTTTCGCACGACCTTGTTGGGGAAGTTCGGGCTTGCGTCAGGCGAGAGGATTCCAGTAACAAGACACGCTATCCAGTTTCACATAGGCTAGATCCGATGGCACATCGCAGGACACAGTGGGTGCTGAAGGTGCCGATGGCGTTTCCGCTAGATCAGCCCTCAGGTCCAGCTCCTCCGCCGCAGGACTGGACATTTTTCGAGGGCGAGTTTGAACGGCTGCGACGACAGCCATCGCGCGCGGAGTTATCACTGCTCTATGGGGAGATGTGGGGCTCCACGGAGCGGAAGCTGAGCGACGTGCTAGGCATCGAGGCCGCTGCGTGTGTGGGAAGTACTGCGGGAAGGGTACTAAGTTCCAGGTGGTCGAGAAGCCAGTTTTGCAGAAGCACGGTTTGGGCCCCTTTCCATGGAGCGGCCAGGAGTTCAGGATGCACAGGAGATTTCAGGTTTGGTTGGAAGAGCTGTCTGATCCTCATGGGTTGGAGCAATCTGGGGATTCGGATGAAGTTCAGGTTCGAGTGGGGCAGCTCGAGGCCCCAGTTCATGTCCTCAGCAGTATTCCAGAGCGGGCGAGTTTTAGGCAATGCTGCCAGCAGCTCGCCGCCGCCTCCCACGAGGTGCTGCCGGGCGCCCTGGCGGCCGTTCAGGCCATTGCAGATGTTGGAGAGTCGAGAGCCAGGTTGAGGAGAACTCAGCAGTGGAGGCTTCATTTTAATTTTCGACGAGCTCGCTTACTGATAATGGAGTATGGAGGGCCGAGGATGCTTATGATTCGGGAGGCGGTTTCGAGTATATGCGGGAACGGGTGTTCGATCATAGCTGGGTGTTCGTTCGCCTCGTCGTTGGTGCGTGGTGTATTGTCCGATTCGCGTCTGTACATGCAGCAGTACTGGCCAATTCTATCTCCGCATGTAATGGTAAACGGTTTCACGGTCTCGGTGCTGGGGTCGGAGAAGCCCGTCGGAGAGCACCCGCCCAGAGCCCCCCCCCCCCCCCCCCCCCCCCCAGCACCTTGCAAGCGATTGCGCGAGATGGAGGCTTCAGTGTCTAGGCAGAAGTGCCAGATCGTCGCGCCGCCCAGCAAGTCGGCGCAGGTTCTCGGCGCCATCCTCAAGAGTTTAACTTTCAAGGCGTGCGCGAGTGTCAAGATCCTCGGGCACGATTTCAGCCAGCAGGCAGGGACAAGTTGGGCTCCTCAAGGTGGTGGGCAGGCTATTTGGGAGGCTGGATTCTCGAAGGTCAGTCAGGGAAGGGCTACTGCGCGTGGCCCAGGGGGAGCTATTGCATTGACTGTGCGTTGTCTTGGGTGGCGAATCAAGTCTTTCAAGCTTTGGGTGGATCCTAAAGGGCTCGAGATGGACCTCGTGGAGGTTTGCATCACGTACCCCAAAGCGTTCACCCACAGGGGCCTCGAAAGGCACCAGGCGCAGCATGCAGCTAGACTCTTGGGCTGGAATGGGACCCCCTTCTCGGGCCCGATCAAGGCTGCGCCGCAGGTCCCTTGGGCCAAAGGTCACTTAGCAGGTATCGTTTCAATGCACACGTCAGGTGGATTGGGGGCGCAGTCAAAGCGCTTGGAAGAGCGTTGTTCCTTGTCGTCCGCCTGCAGGTGGTGTGGACGCCCGTCGGGCTTGATATTTTACAGACTTCACGGCTGCGACGGCCCAGAGGCATGGCGTCGTGATCAGGGTTGTGAAGACGTCGTGTCGGTCGGTTGGAAGTTCCCTGGCAACAGCTCAGTTGTCTTCGGGGCACAGACAGTATGAGAGACGCCATGCCTCCGCCCCAGCATGTTCACGAATGCCCTCAGCGCGGTCTCCTAGGAGGCGGCTACCACGGCGCGTTGATCTTTATAGACCGCTCGTGGGTCAACCCAGATGTGGAGGGGATGACGAGGGCAGGGCGGGCGGACGTATCTCGCACGCTCGGCAGCGAGCTAGCCTCATCGGCGGCCGACGGGCCACGGCCAGTGCCTGTGCAGAGCGTGGGCATGGCTGAGCAGTTCGTGTTCTACATGGCTGTCTGGCTCATGGGGCCCAGGGCGACCACTATCACGGACCACAAGAACCCCTTGATATGTCTCCAGAAGGGCCCCGAGAAGATGAGCAGTTTTTCAGAACCGTATTGGGAAGTCTGGCGACTGGTCCTCGGGAAAGTGAACGACGTGAGGTCGGATAATGTGAATCTTCAGCGGGAGCTGTCTCTTGAAAGCAGTACGGTGCTCCAGAATCACGATTTCTCGGACTCCAGGTACCATGGGAATCGGCAGGCTGAAAAGTATTCGAGGTTGGGGGCTCTAGTGCATCCAGTAGCTTCCCAGCTGGACCAAAGGGTCCAGGCGGCCTTGGTTTTCGGTAGGCAGTTCAAGTGGCTCCTGGCAGGCTCCCTGAGGCACCTGGTGACTTTAGGATTTCCTGAGTTGGACGAGGTCCCGTGGGCTACAAAGGTCCCCAGGCAGACCCAGACGTTAGGAGATGAACCCCTGTGCGTGCTACAACTCACCACGGGGGCCCGAGGCCACCTGCTGCACAACGCTGCTAGCAGGTGGGGTTTCCAGATTTTGCGCAGTGAATGCGGCTCGTCGGAGTGCATTCACAAGAATGAGTGTCTTGGCAAGCCGAGGGTGCTTGCGAGGACGCACGAGTCGCATCGCAAATGGGCGCTCGGCTCGGTTTTGTTTTTCAGCAAGCAGTGCGGATGCCACGCGCGGTGGCGGGCCAAGGGCTTGGCCGCGCGCTGCTTTCGCCCTGCTGGGACTGGGAAGGTTGGGGCTGTGAAGTACATGCGCCAGGGCATGGGTCCCGCTTCCAAGGTGTTGCGGGGGCGCCCCTTCCCAGTCCTCTAATTGTCCCCAACGGGCCAGTCTTTCTCCGAGGGATTGCGTCCGCAGAGGCTCCAGAGGCTCCAGAGGAGGAGGAGAAAGAGGAGGAGGAGGAGGAGGAGGAGGAGGAGGGAGAAGGACGGAGACGAGGTGGCGGCTGAGGTCAGCTCCCCTGCTCCCGGGCTGCCCTCGCAGGCCTCGTCCATCCGTGGCCTGCCTGGTGGCCCTGCCCCCCCCGGAGGAGGCGGCTGCGGCCGGCCGAGGCTGCGGTGTCGATATGGTCGTGGGGCAAGGACTGGACCTGCCGCCGCCGCGGATGCAAGCAGGAGGGCGGTGCGATCGTCGAGGGGCCAACCGTTATGCCCTCGCGGCCGCCTCTTTGACCGAGGCCCCAGCGGCCCGATCAAGATCTGCCAGGAGGGCCCAGCAGCCGGTGGGAGTTGCCAGGACGGCGAGGCCCGGGGATCTAGGCAGCCGCCACTGGGCATAGCCCGACCCTTGACAAGGAGCGCGTGAGTCTGCTCTCCGGCAGTGGTTTCGAGCGTTCCGCCCGTCGTTGGCCTCCATCGTTCGTGCTGCGCTCCTCGCTGATTTGCTGCAGTCTCCGCGTCCACACTTGAAGATATCGCTGTGGTGTCTGAAGTAATGTAGTTTGTCAGGTGTGCCAAATGTTCACTATAGTAGCCTTCATGCAGAGGCATTCGATGCGACTAATCGCAGCAAGTGTAAACTGACACAGGACTCTTCGTCTTCAGACAGTGCCCGCCGCATGGGGACTTTCAAAAGAGTAGAAGAGCGGCGTCCAGCTGCAGTTTCGACAGGAGGAGCTCATACACGCAGCTTGCGCAGACATTGTCAGGCGCCACCGCAGCCTCTTTCCCGTCAACCCCCGAAGGGCCGCATGAAGGACCGCAGGTGTACATTCGCCGGAAAGGCCACCGCGCCCCATGTGTACCTCGCCCGTGTCGTCACCCTGAGACGGAGTTCATAAGAAGCAGTGTTTGATGTGTGGTTCTTACATGGTGCTCGCACGGGCAGGCAATTGTGCGAATGGCATTGCGATGTACGCAATTACATTCAATTGCGCACGTTTGTTGTTTACATGGGCTTCCCAAATAAAGGTGGGATCGAGTTGTGGCCCAATCGAGTTGGGTTTACTGGGGCTTGCCCCGTCGTTGTCCGAAGAGTCGTGGGGGTGTTGTCTGCCTGCGTTGTGCCTTCTATTCGAAGCTCGTGTATGCATCATGAGGCCTGCTGTTATGTGAAGTGCTTGACAATTGCAGCACGGTGTCGGGCGCAGTTCAGCACCACTCGTGCGTGCATTGCATGCCCCCCCCCAACCGCCCGCCTGCCCCGAGAGTGCAACGTCGGCGCTCGATCTCACCAGGTCTGCTCCTCGGTGTACTGTTTCCTCCGAGCCTGCAGGGTGGACCCTTCTCCCTGGGCACGTCAGCTTTGGCCTCGGCTGTGGGTGCACCTCGAGGCGCCTTCGGGCCGGCCTCTTCCCGAGGCGGCCTCTCGCTCGCAGGTGCGCCTCCCTCCCTTCCTGCAGGTGCGCGTGCCGCCTCTGATTTTTTTTGTTTGGGGGGGGGGGGGGGGCCGTGGCCTGGTCTGATGCCTCTGCCGTCCGTGCGCGTCCGCGGGGGCCCGGGCCGCCCGCTCGGCAGCGCCCCGCCCCGGGGGCGGGCCCGCCCCAGGCAGCTCCCCGCGCTGAAGGCCCGCGACTTCAGCAACGCGGTGTATGGGCTGGCGCAGCTGCGCGCCCGCCCTAGAGAAGTGCCCAAAGGGGCGCGACGTGCACCGGCCACGCCGACAGATGAGCCAGCCTGCCGCCGGGGATGCCCCTCGAGGAGGTCTTGCCTCCCGATGGGCCCGCAGTGCCTCGTGGCACCTCACGGAGCTCAGTTGACGAAGGATGGGTCCCGGATTTCTTAGAGCAAAAACCATATGTGCCCTCTGTATTGCACGCGGTTTGGAGCCTCGCAGTTGTGCCGCCCAACCCGTGGAAGCAGTTCACCAGCGGGAGGTCAACGCATCGAGACACGGCGCTGCAGGCACATCTCCTGCTGGATTTGGGATTTCTTCATCTTGGACCACAACCTGGCGTTGAGACAGTCGCTGCTCATGCGTTGGAGGAAGATGAGACGGGGGAGGACGTGGAGGGAAGTGAGGAGGAGTCTTTTGCAGCAGTTGGGATGGTTTTCCCTTGGCCCGCAGTCTGGTGTTGAGGAGGAGGAGGAGGAGGAGGAGGAGGAGGAGGAGGAGGAGGAGGAGGCGGACTTAGACGTTCGGGCTGGCCCAGCACCAGGATAAATCGTTCCAGAATGGTCACTCTCACGGGACAGTCGGGCACTCTTGCCCCCGATGTTGTCCAGAGTGGGGCATGGGGACAGCTGGGGGGAAAAACGGCATAATTAAACATGCGTTTTCGGCATGGAGGTCTAGCGTCGATACAATAAATCCGCGTGGGCCTCCAAAAGGAGATGTTTATGCGGTTGTTCTTGTCTTCGAGGACATGGGAGCGTTGTGTTATTTCTCTGGGAAGTTTCTGGGACGTTCGGGTAATTAGGGCCTGTGTGCACTTCAGGGTCATCCAGAGAGTCTCCAGGCAGCGTTGCTCTCAATCATGCAGATTTGCCCCGGAGGTCTCGTTGTCTGCTACCGGGAAGATGAGTTGCCGCGGACGGCTTGCAGTTCGAATGTTTGCGGCAGTTGGGCTTTGATCGCATGGCCTGCTTGTGCCAGGCAAGGGGCGTGCGCTTAAGTGCGCTTGGGCAGCATTGCTTTCTGCCGAGCTCTCCCGAATAGGCGTGGTCGAACCAATCTTCTACAGGATCTCAGGGCACTCCTCGAACGCAAGGACCAGTTGAAGCAAGTGGGTGAGTAACAGCTCTGTGGATTTGACACTCCAATGGCCTGTGGGCCAGCGAATGTGTGTTTTGTTCCTGATCGAGCGTGCTAGCGTTAGCTGAATGTGAGTTGCCAGGCCTTGGCGCTCGCCCAGGTCCATCTTTCTTCGGCGTCGTTCATCCCCCGTGTACGCAGCAAAGTGCATATTTTCTTGACTCGCCTCATTCATGCATTCTCGGTTTGTTGCCATGTCTGTACGCTGAGCGGCCCCCCAGAGGCCACACATCTATTGAATTCGGGTGTGCCTCTCCGGGTCGTTCTCGCCACTATTGGAACTAGCCCGAGGTTTGCGAATATGTTCCTGGTAGTAGTGATCTGGGGCGGAGGCGGGGGCCATCATGACGGGATCCAGCCAGGGAACAAATTGGTGCTCTGCTTCCCCCGCGGTATGGCAAGCTGAGGTGCCGGGGCTGCGGACCATTTGGACGCTCTCTGCGAGCGGGCGCAGCAAGGCGCGGTTGCGGCCCGATGGGCTGGGGGGAGGAGGCGGCTAGTGTGAAGTCGAGTCGTTGAGGGTCTCGGGAGGCACAGAGTGCGTGCGATGGCGCGGGCTTTTGCCGAACTCCGTCCCGTGACAGGCTTCCGTGTGCGTGTATCGTACATACGCACGCATGCATACAAATATACATACATGTATACACCACTGCGTGCATACATACAGTTATACATACAGGCAGACAGACAGACAGACAGACCAGCACACATATATATATATATACATATATATATATATATATGTGTTCATGTGCGTACATGCATACGTGCATATATATATAAATATGTGCGTGTACGCATACAAGCATATATACATGCATACATGCATACACACATACATGCATCCACATGTATATGTGTATGTGCGGACATGCATACATACATACATACATCTACAAACACGCCTACTTACATATATGCATGCATACAGACATGTACACACATGCATACATATATACACGCACACCGACGTACATTCATACATACACACATGCGTTTATACAGACACGTATACACACAGGCACGCACATACATACATGTAGACAAACGTACATACACACATACTGCATACATACATACATGCATGCATACATATACACATACATATATACATACAGGCATGCGAACATACATGCACACACACGTACCATAATAATTGTGTGCATGCATGTATGAATACACACATATATTAGCGTGACCTCAGACAGTATTACATACATGCATACATACATACACACAATCATATATAAACATACGTGTGTGCATACATGCGTGTACGCATGCATACACACATTAATGCATACAGCAATCCATCCATGTATCCGTACAAACATAAATCGTACATACATCAACACATGCATACGTCTATCCATGCATGCATGCACACATTCATATAGGCAGGTACACATCTACATCCATACATACATACATGCATACATACCTATACAAGTATACATATGTTTCAGTGGGTATGGAGTCAGGGTGCCATCTGATACCCTCGATCCGCGATGTTCCTGTGAGCTGGTGTGGGCTTGTCTCCCGCATGAATTTGGGGTACGCCAGTGTCTGTGCTGTTAGATTCGGGAAACGAAAGTGATGGATCGAGCAGGACTGTATTCATTTTCGCGCGCTTCTATGTGTGAGGTGCACAAGCTCGCATGCTGGCTTTGTCATGAAGTCGTCGTGATCGTGCCAACTCGGATCCGAAGTATTTCGAAGCGCATGCCGTAGTTCGTTGCGGGTCGTGTTCTTAGTTATTATTTTGGTGCCTCGGCGGATGGTGCATGCGAGCTCCTCGTCGCGAGGAACAACGACAATGTGTGGCCACTCTGCTATGTCTCTCTTGCTCCACTCCCTCGTTTCTCCCCCCTTCTCTTCCTTCGCCTTCTCAGTTCTCCCTCCCATCCTTCATCTCCATCCTCCCGCATCCCTCTGTCCCTCATCCCTCCATACACTGCGCCGTCCCCTCTTCCATGTCAGACACGTCCATAACCGTTCCTCCCTCCCGCCTCCCCCCCCTCCTCCCCACCTCGTTAATATCCACATCGTTGGTCTTGTTGCCGGGCGGTGGAACCCCTTCCTGGTTCCAAAGGCTCCTCCGCACGGGATCGCGTGGGAAGTCTCTTGTGGGCCAGGTGCTTATTCTTCTTCGACCTTCATTATCATCCCTCCTTCTATCCTCCCACCCCTCCACCACGGTGCCTGCTAGTACTCCTAGATATTGATCATGCCTCCTCCTCCTCCTCGTTCCTTCTCGTCTGCTTTCTCCTCCTGGTTCCCCTTCCCCCCCTTAATCTTCCTTGGTGGTACCGCCTCCAGAGTACGAGTTGCAACACCGTAGTGGTGCTACTAGACCCTCCCCCCCCCCTCCTCCATTGTCCCTGAGGAAGAAGCCGAGCAGGAAGAAGGGAGGCGGAGACGGGGGAGGCGGAGAGGGAGGTTGAAGATGGACGGAGGAGGCGGAGAAGGACGGAGGGAAGGAACGAAGGAAGGAAGGGAGGAAGTATGGGGCATGATGGGAAGAGCGATGGACGGATGGAGGGAGGGGAGCACGAGAAGCACGCACTGAGGATGAGAGAGCCTACCAGGCGAAGGCGGGCGAGGAGAAGCAGGTTGTGGGGGAGGCAGAGTGGAAGAGGGGATAACGAGGAGGATGCTTGTGGTGGGCAGGTGGGAAGCATGAGGAGGAGGAGGAGGAGCAGGAGGAGGAGGAGGCGGAGGAGGCGGAGGAGGAGGAGGGAAGGGAGGTTGCGGGGGAGGCCGAGGAGGAGAACTAAGTGTTTTGAGGGTCCGATCTTCTTCAACATGTAACCGTCATTGCCAATTGGGTCCTGTAGCCATCTCGGGGCTGAGAGTCCTTGGAGGCGACCTGGGTTCGGCGACGGGCTTTTGGCCAGAGCGGATCTTCTTGTGAGGCGCAGAACTTCCTGAACGGCCATCCATCCAGCTATTGGCCAATCCGCTTCCTCCCTGACGCTGCGCCTTGCCACCTCCCCGCTGAGGCGCATCGGAGTTCTGCCGGAGGGAGCTGACCACGGCCATATACGCATTGGGTTTAGTCATACGGCCGACGCCGACATCAACCGCCCTTCGCTGCAGCCTGCCCGGGCCACTCACAGGGTGCATTCGACCCTGACGCTGAAGAGAGAGAGAGAGAGAAAGAGAGACGCGTATGCAGAGACGGAAGTTGATTAAGAAGCAGAGGAAGAACAAGGAGGAGGAGGCGGAGGAGGAGGAGCAGGAGGAGGCGGAGGCGGAGGAGGAGGAGGAGAAAAAACGCTACAAACATAAACTGTTGGCGCTCCGCGCAGATTCCTCGGATCCGCGCTGGGGCCCCCCGGTGGCACTTCCGGCCTCGCCCCTGGCGCGCTCCGCGCGCCAGGGAGGGGGGTCCAGTACAGATCCAAGAAATCCGCGCGGAGCGCCAAAAGTTTATGTTTATGTCGTTTTGCCCTTCTTCTAGACCCTGCGAAAAGAATTGCAATGTCGCAAAAAATCGCGACCAGAGCCCCGGGCCCCATCTTTCTGCGTCATGCTTCGAGCCAGATCCATCTCTAGGTGGGTCCCGGGGCCCGAAAAACTGGGCGGTATAATGCTGGGCTCTAGAAAATTGCAGCGCTAGGGTCTCAGGGGAGGAGGAGGAGAAGGAGGAGGAGGAAGAGGAGGAGGAGGAGGATGAGGAAGAGGAGGAGGAGGAGGGGAGGAGGGGGAGGACGAGGAGGAGGAGCCGGGCGGAAAAATGCCCGGCTCTAAGAACTTGCAGCGCCAGGCTCTCAGGGGAGGAGGGGAGAGCTCGAGGGCGAGCGAGCGGCCGCGAGCGAGGCGGAGAGGCGCAAAGGGGGCCGGGAGCGGAAGCGAGCGCGGTCGCCACGGCAGCCCGGGGTAGCGAACGGGCCGGCGGCTTGCGACAGCGGCACACAGGTGGGGCCCACGCGCGCGCGCGCGCGGGGGGGGATTCCAGTAGGGGATCGACTACAGAATTGATTTCCCCCCGAAGTGGAAGGCCCGTCACATCTATTGAGAAATAGAAGGCGTGGGATGCTCGTAGAGGTGTGAACAGTAGCATACGTTGCTTCCAGTAGGTTCGACGGAGCAAAAACGATCTATTCAACTGTGCAGTCGATCCCCTACTCGAGGGATCGGTGGGCCGGGAGGTCGGCGAGCTGGTCGGCTTGAGGACCTCGAGCGGCCCAGCCGGCCGAGCTCTGCGGCGGCGGCCCGGGTGCCGCCGCGGCAGCCCTCGGGCCACGAGGCCAGAGGGGGGCCGGGAGGCGCCGGGGAGGCGACCGCAGGGGCCCTCTCGCCCGCCCCCCCGCCCCTTCGCGACAGCCCGGCGAGGAGCGGGGAGGTCCCCCGCGGCCGCTTGCGCCCCGCTGCGGGCCCCGGGGCTCTCACGGGCCGGTCGGGCTCGAGAGATCACGCGTACTGTACAGGCGGGTCGGAGGGAGGAGATGCGACACCAACACCACCACAGGGGGCCACCTCCGGCGAGGAGGTCCGCGCTGCCTCCCCGAGCTGGAGGCTGGGGATGTCTCGAGCGAGAGGAGGGGGCCACACCACCAGGGAGACCCCCCCTTGCTCCTCGCATCTCCTCGTCCTGGTGGTGTTGGTGTCGCCTGTCCTTGTTCCTAGCGTGGTCGAGGGTTCCAGGCGAAGAAGAAAGAATGGCAACAACAAGAACCGTCGGAGCTCCGCGCGGGTTTCTTGGATCGGCGCTGAGCCCCCCCTTAGCGGTGCCTCCAGCGCCGCCGAAGCAAGAAATCCGCGCGGCCCTCCGAAAGCATATGTTTATGCAGTTCGTGGTTTCTCTATCCAGGCGTGATGTTTCACGACGCCGTGTTATTTTGCACACCTGGGCCTGGGCAAGCTGCGGGGGGCGCTGAGTCGCTGGGCGACCGCTGCCCCAATCCGGTGCTACATCCCCAGGACGAAAGTTTGTTCCTCTTGGGCCCGGAACGACGGCTTCAAGCTTTGAGCAGACGCAAATCAGATAACCGCCGTCGGATCCCGTGAAGTTCGCGCGGATCCAACTGTGGTTTTCGCGTTTGCGTCGGTGGATCCCATTTCCGTCCGCACGGATCCGATTGCGGATTTGCTGGGTCCGTGTTCGGTATGTGTTATACGGTGGATCCGATGTTTAGCCCGTTGAAAATTTATATTATTAGATTAAAACGGGGAACCGGACGAAATCGGATGCGCGGACCCCGGATCCCCCCCGTGTTAAGATTCTACGGGGGAAGGGAGTCCGGTCATCAATTTCCAACTCATCATCGCCATTTGCACCTCAAGAGGAAAATCTTTCGTCTTGCGTAAGGACGTTTCGGCCTTGCGTCTCCTGACCCAACAGACTGCCTAAACGATGTGGTGTGTCGGCTATGTGGTAACCGGCAAGTCCGAAGGCCAAATTGCCCAGTGTGTTTCGGCCCTGCGTCTCCTGACCTAACAGACTGCCTGTGCGATGTGGTGTGTCGGCTATGTGGTAACCTACAAGTTCGAAGGCCAAAACACCCAGTGCGCTTCGGCCATGCGTCTCCTGACCCAACAGACTGCCTGTGAGATGTGGTGTGTCGGCTATGTGGTAACCAACAAGTTCGAAGGTCAAAACGCCCATCCCCAAGACGATGTGTTGTTTCGATTTAGGCCCGGAACGACGGCTTCAAGTCTTGAGCAGACGCAAATGAGATAGCCGCCGTCGGATCCCGTGAAGTTCGCGCGGATCCAATTGTGGTTTTCGCGTTCGCGTCGGTGAATCTCATTTCCGTCCGCACGGATCCGATTGCGGAGTTGCTGGGTCCGTGTCCAATATTCTTTTACGGTGGATCCGATGTTTACCCCGCTTATTTGTATTATCAGATTAAAAAGAGGAGCCGGACGAAATCGGAGCCGCTACCCCAGAACCCCCCGTGTGAAGATTCTACGGGGTAAGGGAGTCCGGTCATTAACTTCCAACTCATCATCGCCATTTGCACCTCAAGAGGAAAATCTTTCGTCCTGCGTAAGTCCGTTTCGGCCCTGCGTCTCCTGACCCAACAGACTGCCTGTGTGATGTGGTGCGTCGGCTATGTGGTAACCTACAAGTCCGAAGGCCAAAACATCCAGTGCGGTACGGCCCAGCGTCTCCTGACCCAACAGACTGCCTGTGAGATGTGGTGTGTCGGCTATGTGGTAACCAACAAGTTCGAAGGCCACAACGCCCATCCCCAAGACGATGTGTTGTTTCGATTTGGGCCCGGAACGACGGCTTCAAGCTCTGAGCAGACGCGAATGAGATAGCCGCCGTCGGATCCCGTGAAGTTCGCGCGGATCCAACTGTGGTTTTCGCGTTCGCGTCGGTGGATCCCATTTCCGTCCACACGGATCCGATTGCGGATTTGTGTAGTCCGTGTTCGGTCTTATTTTTTACGGCGGATCCGATGTTTACCCCGTTTATTTTTTTAAATTCTAAGCTAAACCGGGTAACCGGACGAAATCGGATGCGCGGACCCCGGATCCCCCCCGTGTTAAGATTCTACGGGGGAAGGGGATCTGGTCATCAATTTCCAACTCATCATCGCCATTTGCACTTCAAGAGGAAAATCTTTCGTCCTGCGTAAGTATTCTTGGCAGTCGCAGCAAGTACGCAGTATGTGGGGGTTGCCTCTGGGCATTGGCAGTCCACTCCTGCCTGGCAGATCGCACGCGTCATTTTGACTTGAGCCAGAAGTTATTTTAGGAGCCTGTACACAGTGAAGGATGGTCACTACCGGCCTCCGACGACAAACGCGTTTCGAGGAAAGCATCGGGCTCTGCGAGTCTCTGGGAGGGCAAACCCTGGCCCGCAGACGTCGCTGGAGATCCCTGGATGCCTCCAGATGCCCAGAGGGAACCCTAAACGCGCCATTAAATAGTTTCAAGGTTTCGGAGTGCTCAGAATACCTAACATTAAGCCGGGCGTGCCCCTCTACAGGAGACATGTTCAAGAATAGTACAAATAGTTCGGCGACAAACTTCTTCTTCTGTTTCGAGTATGGTTGAGCATACTTGGGGTACTTGTTATTTGTCGTCCAACAGCGCCTGTAGGGGGACATGCCCTTTGTGGGCCCCGGAAACGGCAGGGCCGTTTTTTTCATCGTTTCCAAAAAAATGTCCCTTGAAAATGGAAACGGCAAAAAACGGCGACCGGAAACGGCCAAAACACGGCTCCAGGATTGGAACCGGAGCCGGAACCGGTCAAAAAACGGCGACGGAACCGGTTAAAAAATTGCGTCGGAACCGGCGAACAAACGGCAAAACGGAACCGTTAAAAAAACGGCCCTGTCGTTTCAAGGGCCCAGTAAGGTCAACGATAGTAAAAGAAAATAGTCGGAGGACGACCTGTCGACCATGTTTGACCATTCTGTGGTATTTCTTGGCTGCATTTATTTTTCGCCCACGGTCCGCCTATATAGGGAGACGTGCCCGACCTAACAGTAGGTTGAGGAGGACGGGAAAAAAGAGGGGGGAGAGTCTTTGCGGTTCAATTCGCCCCCAGCCCAACCGATCCCAAGCGGCGCGGACACAAATCCGCCGCCCCCGCATCTCGCTACAAAATAGAACGACCAAGCCCCCCCGCCGAGGCAGGCCAGACCAGAAACCTAAAGCATGCTTCCCCCTTTCTCCGCCGACGCATGCCCCCCTTCTCTTTCCTCTTCCTGCTCCTCCGCCTCCTCCTCCTCCTCCTCCTCCTCCTCCTTCTCCTCCTCCTCCTCCTCCTCCTCCTCCTCCTCCGCCTCTTCCTCTCCTCCTCCTCCTCCTCCTCCTCCTCCTCCTCCTCCTCCTCCTCCTCCTCATCCCAAGCGAACGCGGGAGACAAATCCTCCCCCTGCTAACTCGGGCCCGACCTGGGATCCCACAGCTGCCCGCCTCCCCGCCCTCCCGCGGGCACCTCCCTCCCGTCCCCACCCCGCCCCGTTCCGGGCGGGCGCGGCAGACCGCTGCCACCCCCCCCCCTGTCCCAAGCCAGAGTCGAAGGGCCAAGGCCCCCAGCCGCCGAAAACCCTTCCGACCAGAGGAGGAGGAGGAGGAGGAGGAGGAGGAGGAGGAGGAGGGAGGAGGAGGAGGAGGAGGAGGAGGGGGAGGAGGAGGAGGCAGACAAAAAAGCTCGTCATCTCCTGCTGGCGCGGGATCCCTGACCCCCAACTTTCCCGAGGGGGCGCAGAGGACAATATCCCCCCCCACCCCTTGTCTCATTCCTCGACTGGAAAAACAGAAACAAGAAACAAGTACATCTCATTCCTCTATTGAAGGATGCGCGCTTCCTTGGCCCAAGCCGTCCCGACCAGAAATTCGATCGAAAACGAGCCAATTCAGCATCCCCCGCCGACGTGCTACCCCTCCCAGCTACCCCAACCAATCCCAGGATCCGGCGAACGAATCCCTTCCACGCCTCACGTGGATAGCCGGAGAAGCAAAGCTTCCCCGACGAAGGCAGTCCGACCAAACATCCCCACGTGACCCCCCCATCCCCATTGCCGCAACCCGCGCCTCCCATTCGCGTCTTCAGCAGCGCAGGAGCTGGCCTCGACGCCCACGGCGCCCCTCTATTCGGGCACGGCTCCTCTGCCGAGCTGCTCGCTGTGCTCCGAGGCGGGCGGTGAGCCCGCACGCGAAGCGCAATCGGGCTGCTTCTGGCAGACGCGTAGCTCAAGTGGCAGGTTCCGGAGACCTTGAGCCCAAAAGCGGTTCCATCTCAGGGACGCATCACTTGCTTCCGCCGCCCTTCCGCCGGCTTCCTCCAGCAGTGGCGGCCCCTTTTTTCCCCGCCCGTCCGCCGACTGCCGCCGACGAAGAGATGCTACCTCCTCCGATCCTCGCAGTCGATCCTTCGATCCTCGAAGGCGAGGCCCTTGTCTGGAACGCCTCACACAATCAACCCACAGAGTAAGGATGAATGACGGTCCAAGGCTGCCCTTGCATCCTTGCCCCTTCGGCCCATCCTTGGCCGCTTCCGCTGGCCGCGCCTCGCCCGCAAAGTGTCGACATGGCCTTCCGAGGCCCTTGCATCCTGACCTCGGCGGCGAGCGAGGGGGGGAACTGAGAGGGGGAAGGCCTTCTCAGAAGGAGGCGGGACTTCTCCAAAGCCCTCGCGCACTCTGAAGCGTGCTCTGCGTGTCCGGGGAAGGCTCAGACACAGACCTCGGAGGGCCGGGGGACTTCCGAGCCTTCTGCGAAGGCCCTCCGCTTCTCCGTCCCTCCCCGGGCCCGCCGCCGATCACCGTGCGTCCTTCTCACAGGGGGTGACGGTGGCGAAGCCTCGGGCGGCCACGCGGCGTGGCCTCGGCGGACCATCCAGCGCACGAAGCGCCCACGAGACGCCCACGGGCGGCAAGGCGGCGAAACCCAGGCGGGCCAAGCCAGCGCACGGGGTGTTCGCGAGGCGCACACGAGGCGCCCACGAGGCGCCCACGGGAGGCAATGTGCCAGGCCCGCCTGTCCTCCTTTCTCCTCCTCCTCCTCATCCTCCTCCTCCCTCCCTCCTCCTCCTCCCTCCCTCCTCCTCCTCCCTCCCTCCTCCTCCTCCTCCTCCTCCTCCTCCTCCTCCTCCTCTCCTCCTCCTCCCTCCTCCTCCTCCTCCACCTTTCCTCCCTCCTCCTCCTCCTCCTCTCCTCCTCCTCCTCCTCCTCCTCCTCCTCCTCCTCCTCCTCCTCCTCCTCTCGCTCCCCGCCCGCGGCGCCGGGCGCGCAGCCGCTCCCGATCCCGAGGTTTCCTGCGCGCGGCCTGCGCGCGCCTCTCGGGCGAGCTGCCCGGCGCCAGCGAGCAGGAGATCCCCCCGCGGGGGCTGCCGCCGCCCGCCTGGATCTTCCTTGAGAAGGGACCTCGTCCTCCTCCTCCTCCTCCATCCTCCTCCTCCTCCTCCTCCTATCCTCTCCTACGCCCCTCCTCCTCCTCTTCCTCCTCCTCCTCCGCCCTTCCTCCGCCTCCTCCTCTTCCTCCGCCTCTTCCTCCACCCCTCCTCCTCCTCCTCCTCCTCCTCCTCCTCCTCCTCCTCCTCCTCCGCTTGTCCCTCCACCTTCTCTGCCATCCTCCTCCTCCTCCTCATCCTCCTCCTCCTCCTCCTCCTCCTCCTCATCCTCCTCCTCCTCTTACCCAGACCCCGGGGGGGAGGGGGGGCTGGCTACAGCTGCCTCGACCAGCGCCGAGCCGACCTCGCCGACATCGGCGCTGGAGGCTCGGTCGATGCGATCGGGGGGGGTGCTCGAGGAGGGGGCGGACGGGGACGAAGAGGAGAGGTTCAGAGCATGTTGTGTTTGGAGGGCTTGGCGGGGGGGGGGGGGAGGTCTAGATTCTAGACGGCCCTGCTGGAGGCTCGAGGGAACTCCGGGTGTTTAGGGGGAGCGAGGCGAAGGAGGGGGAGGAAGAGGAGGAGGAGGAGGAGGAGGAGGAAGAGGAGGAGGAGGAGGAGGAGGAGTAGGAGGAGGAGGAGGAGGACTCTGCTCCACCACTCCCCCCCCACCGAAAAAATATAATGGGAAAACAATGCCGTTTTTTATGTGGTCCGTTTTCTCCCTGGGAGAAGCAGAAAAAGGCGAGAATGACAGCAGGAGGAGAAGGAGAAGGAGGAGGAGAAGGAGGAGGAGGAGGAGGAGGAGAAGGAGAGGAGAGAGGAGGACTAGGAGGAGGAAGGAGGCGAAACCGAGCGCACGATCTCAGTGCGAAGGCCCTACGAAAACACCCTCCGAAAAGCGAGGGGCTCCACAATCCCCTGTCCTCCACCCCCTTCTCCTCCAACTCCAACTCCTCCTCCTCCTCCTCCTCCTCCTCCTCCCTCCTCCTCCTCCTCCTCCTCCTCCTCCTCCTCCTCCTCCTCCTCCTCCTCCTCCTCCTCCTCCTCCTCCCCTCTCTCCTCCTCTCCTCCTCCGCCTCCTCCTCCTCCTCCCTCCTCCTCCTCCTCCTCCTCCTCCTCCTCCTCCTCCTCTTTCTCCTCCTCCTCGTCCTCCTCCTCCTCCTCCTCCTCCTCCTCCTCCTCCTGCCACACGCCGGTGCGGGCGCCCTGGGCCGGGCGCGCGCCGGCTCCTCCCCCCTCCGCCCCGGGGAGCCCACGCCGCCCTGCGCGTGGGCCCGGCGGGTGGCCCTCACGGTCTACGGGCTGGGGCTGCTGGCCTGCGGGGCTCTGGCGAGGGGCTCCGCCGGCGTCCCCCGGGGCTGTTTCGTTCGCGGCCCAGCCATAGAGTGAGCGGCTTGAATAAGGAACGCTTACTTTTCGAAAGGGGCTCGGTCGTTCCTTAGGCTTGCCTGCGTTATGTATCGTTCCCTATGCGTTACGTATTCTTTGTTCACCGTTCCCTAATTATGCGTTATTCCTTGGAGGAAAGGGGCTCCGTTCCTTATTTATCGTTCCTTAGGTCAGGCCGATGACTGTACCTCAGGCAGGCCGGTCCCTCTACAGGAGGGATGTTCAAAAGGAGTGGAACGAATGGGGACGTTTTGTTCAGCTATGTTCGATGATCTTTGGAGCATGTTTGGACTATTGTTTAGTTGTTCTTCCGAAGCTTCCCTGTATGAGGACATGCCCGACCTAAAGCTATACGGTCGGCCCGAGGCATACCCTGAGCTCCTGGCGTTGCAATTTTTCCGACTGGGGCGCCAGATTTCGGGCCCCAGGACCATCACAGATCGATCCGGCTGGAATAATGGCGCAGCAAGATGGGGTCCAGGACTCCGGGCGAGACTTTCTGCGATGGTGAAATTGTTCGCAGCCTCGGATCTCAGGAATTTGAGGGTGAGATCGAGGTCGGTTCGGGGAGGGTACCCTCGTGTTCTTCGTGTTTGTTGGATGATCTGATGCATCCTGGGGGGGCACCCTTGGATGTTCTTCAGTTTGGGCCGGCGGAGGGTCTCATACTCTGGGAAGGTGTTCTTCTGTCCCATGTCCGACCGTATCGGGCCCGCGCGCCAGTCTACCCATGCTCCCAGGATGACCAGACCTCGTCGGTTGCGCAGGTCTGCAGGGGACATGCAGTATGAGTGCGCGCGGCCCCCCCCTGGCCCTGGCCCCGGGCCTCCCCCCCCATGGCCTCCCTGCCCTCCCCCAGCTCCCCTGTGCAAGAGCCAGGGCACGCGTGCCACTCGTTGGAGTCGTCGGCCTCCACGGGGCCGGTCTTGGACCCCGTGGAGGTCCTCAGGAGCGGCTCCGGGAGGGAAGACCGGACCCGTGAAAACAAAAGGTTGGCCGAGCTCGCCCGCCTCGGAGGGCCCCAGTCGTGAGGTCATGCCCCCGCCCCCCCCTAGAGACCTGCTACGGGAGCCCCTGGTCGTCGTCGTCGTCGTCATCAACGGCGTCGGCGTTGGCGTCGGCGTCGGCGTCGGCGTCGGCGGCGTCGGCGTCGGCGTCGGCGTCGTCATCAACGTCAACGTCGTCGTCGGCGTCGGCGTCGGCGGCGGCGGCGTCGGCGTCAACTTCGTCATCGTCGTCGTCGTCGTCGGCGTCGGCGTCGGCGGCGGCGGTGGCGTCGGCGTCGGCGTCGTTGTCGTCGGGAGCGGCGGCGTCGTCGGCGTCGGCGTCGGCGTTCGACACCATTGGCGGGGCACGGGGCCGCGCTGGCCCCTCGGAGGCCCCGGCCACGAGTCGGCGGCTCAGAGACGGGGCCCCGAGGGATGGAAATGAGGGTGCAGTGCAGGTCCTACGGTGGGGGCGGTGGTTAAAGAGTTTGCCCAGGATGCTTCAGACCCTGAAGGATTCCTAATCCGATGACGGCGGCGGTGATATCCATGGCCAATCCACGGTGGGAGTTCCACCGGGTTCCAGACCCTGGGTTCCTGATCCAATGGTTTCTTATCCAATGCCCCCACCACAGCCTCGGCGGCTGATGGCGGCCCCCTCCTCGCCACGGCGGCGGCCCTGGCAGCGGTGGCGGCTGCTGGCGCCTCCAGCTCGCGCCCTTCGCCCATGAGGCGCCGCCCCGCCTCGGCCGAGTCGCCCGCGGATGCCCTGCGGCGTGTCGCCCAGCGCAGGGCGCAGGTGCAGCCGAGGCGCCGCGAGGCCTCAGCCCCCGCGCCCTGCCCGCGCCTGGCGGCGGCGGAGGCGGCGAGCAGCGGACCAGCCACTGCGGAGGCGGCTGACGCAGCCCGTCCAGCGGGATGGAGGGTCAACGGCCACCTCCTCATGGAGTCGAGAGTCGAAGGAGACGACTCCGAGCCCTTCTTGGTCTGCGCGGCTTGCTGGATGTACTGCCGCCTCCCCAGGTACGCGCACCGCGGCCTGGGCAAGCAGTGCGGGGCCAGCGCGGCGGCTGGGCAGCCCAAGTGCAAGATCCAGAGCCCAGGCGCGGTCGGACTTCGCTCGCGGCATCCTGCCAGCGTCGAAGGAGCCGATCGCGCCGCTGGCCTCGCCAACGGAGTGCACGCGCCGGCGCTGGGCGGCGGCACTCCAGGCCAGGCAGGGCCACGGCGCGGAGGGGCAGGCGCTCGTGGCAACGCCCGTGCCAGCGCAGCGGCTGCCAGCAGCCGCCCAGCCCCCACCGCCTGCGGCTGGCGCTGGGAGCCAGGCGGCTGCGCCGCCGAGCGCCGCGGCTACGCGGCGGCTGGCCGCGCAGGCCCCGCGGGAGGAGGCCGCCGAGCCGCGGCGGTCCCGCCCAGGGCTCGAGGGTGTACGTGGAGCCCACGGCTTCGCGGACGCAGCGGCGGCCCGCGAGAGCGGGCGAGCCGCGACGGCAGCGGCCGCCCGCGCAGGCCGCGCGGGGACGCGCGCCGCGGGCGGAGGCGGCCTCGGCAGGCGGCTGTAAGCGCCCGCGCGGCCCTCCGCCTCTCCGCCTTGAATTTATGCAAGAATCCGCCGAGCCCGCTCGGCGCCCACACAGATAAAAAATGCCCCCACCACACGACAGGATAGGACCCGCGCCTGGCAGGGGACCCCAAATTCGGGCCCCAAATCCCTCAGGGACGCATCTCTGAGCCGCCGAGGGGGGTCGCTGCCCCCCGGCGCCCCCGCCGCTCGCGCTGCTCTGGCACTTCAGGAGGGAACAAAACACACACACACACACACACACACACACACACACACACACACACACACACACACACACACACACACACACACACACACACACACACACACACACACACACGCACACACACACACACAGACACAGTGAATTGTCGATCCCGCGGAAAATAATGGGGAATCCTTTTATTGGTGTGTGTTTATTTGTGTGTCTTGATCCAAAGCAACAGAGGTGCAAACATTGTGCGAACGCCCTGCTGTCTGACACTGCTACCTAAATATCTGCTTCACGCTCGAGCGCACCACCACAACGATAGGCCAGGTGAATGAGTCCTCCCTCTTTTAGACGCACGTACCGTTTTCCTTCAATGTGGCGCGCGCGTGTATTGCACGCTGCCGATTGCCACCGCCTGCGCCCTTCATGGGCTCGCCTTCCGGCGCACGGGCGTGACCTGACCTGACCTTTATTTGTGTGTCCCAGGGCCCCTTTAGCATTAGGCCCCCACGGCGGGGCCCGGCGGCTTCCGGGACGAGGCCCTCCTGGGCGCCGTCTGCGCCCAGGCGGCCGGCCGCATCGGCGAGTTCCGGCCGCGGGGCCCAGCAGCGCCCCGGGAGGTGGCCGGTCGGGGCTCGGTCGGGCCGCTCGGGGGGAGCAGGCACTGGCCATCGCTCGGACGTCCATTCCCTGTGTTTTTGTATCGGTTTTGTGCGGGGAGTTTCTCGCCAGATGATCAAGGATGCTCCTCGAGGGTCCTCGCCGGAGGAGAAATACACACGTCCGAGCGATGCCAGGGGCAGGGCCGCATCGGCGAGTTCCGGCCGTGGGGCCCAGCAGCGCCCCGAGAGGCGGCCGGTCGGGGCTCGGTCGGGCCGCTCGGGGGGAGCAGGCGCCCTGACCTTCCAGGAGGGCTCAGAAATCGCACCCGACCCAAAAGCCTATCCCAAAGCTATGTTACGTCTTGGTTTTGGGCTGTTTCGCTCAGCTTTTTAGGTTTTTAAGTCTCCAGTGCTAAAAAATAGCTCTCTGGAAGGTCAGGGCAGGGGGCCGCTCGGGGGGAGCCTCGGGGGCGGAAAGGAGGGGGGTGATGACGAGGGGGGGGGGATCTCATGGCGGGGGCCACGATATCTCCCCAGATCTCAGGGCGCCTCTTCTTGTTTCATTACGTCCCTGGCCCCCCCGCTGGGCCGCGCACATGCCGCCGGTCATGATTTGCCCCCCCCCCCCCCCCCACCCCCCCTCTTGGACCGGCCGCTCCCGAGAGGTGGCCGGTCGGGGCTCGGTCGGGCCGCTCTGGGGGAGCAGGCAGGGGGCCGCGGTCGGGGGCGTGCAGGCGGGGGGTTAGGATGTGAAGGTTCAGCTAGAAAGCCCGATGCACTGTAACTATACTCTGGATCCCTTAATAATCGACCCCCCCCTAAAAAACCGGACCCCCCCTTCCTTCAGGACATAATTTTCCGGACCCCCCCCCCGCAGAGGGCGCCTTAATATTCCGGACCCCCCCCCAGCAAAATTGCGAGCGCGACGACGACGACGACGACGACGACGACGACGAGGATACGAGAACTACGACTACGACTACGACGACGACGACGACGACGACGACGACAACGACAACGACAACGACAACGACGAACTGAGGGGCACTTAAGTACGCAAGATGATGTTCGCGCTTGGGGTGCGACGAGGAAACCATCACCGAGATAGTCGTCATCGCCATCAGAAGTACCATCATTGCCACCGCCGCATCATATCGTGATGATGGTGATAACGACCATGATGAGGATGATGACGATGATGTTGGAAATGTTGTTGATGATGATGCTGATAATGATGATGATGATGCTGATGATGATGTTGGTGATGATGAACATGATGATGACAATGACGATGACGACGATGATGATGATGCTGATGATGATGATGGTTAGTACTCCGCGGGCTAGTACCCAAAAGGCGCCCTAATAAACCGGACCCCCCCTGAACGTCGGCTTCAAGAAACGCCTTAATAAACTGGACCCCCCTGCTTCCCAAAAGGCGCCTTAATAAACCGGACCCGGGGGACGATTATCAAGGGATCCGGAGTAGGTGTCTCCGTCTGCCCAGGTCGTATTTCCGCTTGCCGCCGCGGCCACCTGACGATACTTCGCACTGAGGGGGCAACGGTTTCAGGCCAGGCGCCGCGGCACCTCCGGCGGGAAGACCAAATCATCGTCTAGCGTTTTCTGGCCTCTTCCCTGAGCCTTCACAGTTCAGGACAAGGGGGGTAGATGCCATGGCCAGGTCCACGATGCCTCCCTGGACGTCATGGCCCCCTCGTCTTCCTCGAACTCTTCGTGCTGGCATCATGTGTTGATCTTCCTCTTCGTCTCCTTCACCACCGTATTACGCCTCTTTCGGTGCGTCCCCTGGTGTCCCCCTCGTCCGCGCATCTGCCTCGGGCCATGCTTGGCGGACCTCGCGCTCGGGCGCCCCTCCCTCGGACGTCCCCCCAGAGGCCGTCCGTCGGGGCTCGAGCGGGCCCAGCTGGGGGACAAATGCCGAGTGCCGCGGTGCATCAGACAACGTGGACGACTTCGGCCTCCCAGAACCACTCTGTGGAGTTTTGAGGTGCATGTCCTCCCGCACTCCGTGGTTGACGGCTCCCCCGGAAGTCTTCGTGGATGTCCTGGATATTGGGGGCCGTCTTCGTTCACCGAGCTCCCAGATCCTAAAGGTGGAGGAGGAGGAGGAGGAGGATTAGGAGACGGAGGAGGAGGACGCATATCCAGATCCTAAAGGTGGAGGAGGAGGAGGAGGAGGATTAGGAGGAGGAGGAGGACGCATCTTCAAAAGTTTGGCTGGTCTGGAGATTCGCGCCGCACGTTCTTCGCGATGCTCGGCGCATTCCCATACCAAAAATCAGTGGTCCTCCTGGGGTCTCAGGGTTGGGTTTCTTGTGGAAGGTTTCTTGTGGACTGGCCTCCACGGCATGAGCCCTGGGACCGCCACGAAACTGCTCGGGATGAAAGGCCGCTCTGGCGGAAGGGGTCGAGTGCTCCAAAAGGGGCCGACAAACCGAAGGAACCGATGCGTCGGAGGAATCGGGGGGAAGAGGAGGAGGAGGAGGAGGAGGAGGAGGATCAGGATCAGGACCAGGATCAGGATCAGGGTCAGGATCAGGAGGAGGAGCAGGAGGAGGAGGAGGAGGAGGAGGTCTATGTCGGCCTTTTTGTTGAGTATTCTTGCCACCGAGCGCTACAAGCCTGGCACTTGGAGCCCGCCCAACTGAAAAAGCAGGTGGCCTTTCTGTTGAGCCTCCTGGAGGTTCGGGTCGGATTGAAAAAAGGGTGGGGATAGGGAAAGGGGGGCGAGGAGGGACGACGTAGTTTCTTCGTTCCTTCTCCTCCATTCTTTTTTCCTTATACATAATTTCTCCATGTCGCTCCTCGAGGCAAGTTTTTAGGGCGGACCGGGCGTTTCGCTTGAGATTATTTCACCATTTATGATTCTGAAGCTTAAAAATTGGCGGCAGCTTCACAGATGGAGGGTGGGTGGTTTTCAAAACGTGGCTCTCGCCTTAGCGCCGCGCGCACTCGTCTTAAACATTTGCAAGCGTTTCACGGATTGAGGACGGGTGGTTTTGAAAATGCGGTTCTCGCCTTAGCGCCGCGCACATTCGTTTCAACAATTTGCAGGAGCTTCACGCATTGAAGGCGGTTCCTTTTCAAAATGTGGCTCTCGCCTTGGCGCCGCGCACACTCGTTTCAAATATTTGCGGCAGCTTCACAGATGGAGGGCGGGTGAGTTTCACGGATTGAGGGCGGGTGTTTTTCAAAATGTGGCTCTCGCCTGAGCGCCGCGCACACTCGTTTCAAACATTTGCCAGAGTTTCACGTATTGAGGGCTGGTGGTTTTCAAAATGTGGCTCTCGTCTTAGCGCCGCGCACATTCGTATTAAACATTTGCAAGAGTTTCACGGGTTCCCATGATCAACGTACCAGGACATTGGTTTGGAAGAACTCAGGCTTCTGAGGGTGCACAAGTTATGTTGATCCGCGATGTTCACGTCCCAGGAATGGCGTTCTGGCATGATTCAGTATCGTCAAGGCGCAACAGTCAGGTTGATCCATGGCGTTGGAATCCCAAGAACAATGTCTTGGCATGCTTCAGGCCCTTCAAACAGTTGTCTTCCAACGAGGCAGTTCCTGCAGTAAACAAGAACTGCTGTAGGGGCCTATGAAGAGGGAGCTTGGAGGGAGGGTGTATTCCAGTATCGTTGGTGCCTCTTGGGTTTACACTGGTCCTCCTCCTCCTCCTCCTCCTCCTCCTCCTCCTCCTCCTCCTCCTCCTCCTCCCAGGTTCCCGGGTGTAGGTAATTCGCTAGCCCTTGTGGCGCGAGTATCGGCCAGGTTGCCGCGACAGCAGATGACACATCTCATGGCCGCAGGCCGCGCCGACTAGGGACAAACAAAAGGAATGGGTGGGGGAGTGTACGGTAGGTCCGCGTCGCGTCAACCGCTAGCGACCCCACCGCTTGTGTTCAACGTTGAGCGCCGCCGGCGACCCAGAATCGGTCGATGTTGAACGATCTTAGATTTCGGAAGCGGCCGATCGTTCTCGTATGTTGTATCTTGCTTGCCAGTGGTCCACCTCGCACGCCTCCGTCACCGCAAAAGTGGCTGGTAGGCAGCGAGGGGGGCACCATGCCCAGCTCCAGAACCCTAGCTTTGCCAGGCTGGGCTGCCCCACGGTGCCGTGCAGGCACAGCACATGGGGATTGCCTTGAACTAGGGGAACGAACAATGACATAAACATAAAAATTCGGAGGTCCGCGCAAATTTCTCAAATCGGCGCTGGACCCCCCTGACGGCGCCTCTGGCGCCGCCCCTGGCTCGCTCCGCGCGCCAGGGAGGGAGGTCCAGCGCCGATCCGAGAAATCCGCGAGGACCTCCGAGTTTTTATGTTTATGCTATTGTTGGTTTCCCTGTGGACGTTCAAGCTTGAACGATCCCCGCGGTGTCAACTGCCAACGCCAGGGTCGTGTCGACCCTGGCGTTGGTTCCTTTTCTGTTCCACTCTCTCCGACCGCTCCGCCGACGGAACACAAGCATCTGGCTGCTTGTATTCGACAGCTCCGTCAGCGGAGACGTCGGGTGTCCTCAGCTAGATGCTTGCCTTCCGTCAGCGGAGCGGTCGGACAGAGTGGACAACAACAGCAAATTATCCTGGCGAAGGACCCAACCAGATGCAGTTGCGAGTACCGCAATTGTGAGTATCTTCTTCGGTGGCGCTCCCTATGGTGCCACGAACCGTATGAGGGGTGTGCCGAAATCTGTGCGGTGGGCGCATGGGAGCGCAGCCACTGGGGCCTTCGCTGGAGCTCCCTATGGGGCCACGAAACGTGTGAGGGGTGTGCCGAAATGGGTGCGGTGGGCGCATGGGAGCGCAGCCACTGGGGCCTTCGCTGGAGCTCCCCATGGGACCACGAAACGTGTGATGGGTGTGCCGAAATGGGTGCGGTGGGCGCATGGGAGCGCAGCCACTGGGGCCTTCGCTGGAGCTCCCTATGGGGCCACGAAACGTGTGAGGGGTGTGCAGAAATGGGCGCGGTGGGCGCATGGGAGCGCAGCCACTGGGGCCTTCGCTGGAGCTCCCTATGGGGCCACGAAACGTGTGAGGGGTGTGCCGAAATCTGT
>CAUYUJ010004869.1:381629-394129 GCA_963575745.1 Prorocentrum cordatum
CAGGGCCGTCCTGGGCTTCGCGGTGGTTTGTACAACCCCTCGGCCTCGACCAAGGGGGCCTGGACACCATCTTTGGGCCCAGGATGGCCCCAGCCACGGACGTTCGTGGGTCGTAGCTCGGACCTTGGGGGGGGGGGAATGCCACCTCCACCACAGCCACCACCAGCGGGCCAACTGCAGCGAGGAGGTACACGATGCCTTCCTGGGCTGGTGATTGGAGGTGTCTGGAGTCGGACACCGCAAAACAGGGGGTAACATACCCACCAGGAGGACCCCTCCCTGGCTCCTCGCGAAGTTTATCATGGTGTGTACGTATGTATGTGTGTATGTATGTATGTATGTATGTATGTACGTACACATATATGTATGTACGTATGTATGTATGTATATATGTATGCATGCATTGATGTATGAAGGTATGTACGAATGTGTGTATGTCTGTCTGTCTATATGTCTGTCTGTCTGTCTGTCTGTCTGTCTGTCTGTCTGTATGTATGTATGTATGTATGTATGTGTATATATGTATGTGTGTTGGTTGTGGGTGTGCTTATGTATGTATGTGTGTATGTATGTATGTAGGTATGTCGGTAGGTATGTATGTGCGCGTGTATGTGTGCATGCATGTAGGTGCGTTTGTATATATGGAGGTACGGATGTTGGTATGTATGTAGGTATGTATGCATGCATGTATGTATGAATGTATGTATGTATGTATGCGTATGTGTGTCTGTGTACGCACGCATGGTATGCTATAGTATGTAATGTGTTTATGTGTTATCTTGTGATTTGCCTGTCTATGGGGATAAAAGTGTGTACGTATGTCTCTCTGTCTGTATGCATGTATGTATGTGTGATGTGTATACATGTAGGTAGGTAGGTAGTTTGGTAGGGAAGTAGGCGTGTCTGCATGCCTGCATGTACACATGCATGTATCAATGGTGGTATGCAGGCAGGGATATATATATATATTGTATGGGTGTATGTGTGTATGCATGTATGTATTGATGTACGGTGTGTGTATATCTGTATGAATTTGTGTATGCATTCATGCCTGAGTATATATATGTGTGTATGCATGTATGTATATGTGTTTGAATCAATGTATGTATGTTTGTAGATGTGTGTGTGTGTGTCTGTGTGTGCGTGTGTATCTACGCACGTATGTACGTATGTACGTACGTATGCATGAGTGAGAACATGCATGCATGTACAGACGCATGCATGCATGTCTGTCTGGATGGATGGATGCGTGGATGTACGTAGACTTGTACGCATGTGTGCCTTACTGTACGTGTTGCACATGCATGTGTATGGGGGTTGTGTGTAGGTGGTTACAGGCATATCTATGTGCACACATATATATATATATATATATACATGTGTATATATATATATGTGTATATATATTTATGTGTCAGATAAGCATGTGCGCATCTCTGTGCGGCTGCCTCGCGTGGAGCATCCGGCCGCGAATCGGTCTCGATCGGCGGGGCGGGGTGCCTCCCCGAGGCCGCAGGGCATCTCCAACACCCTCTACGGCCTTGGTCTGCTGCAGGCCGCGGCCCGCCCTTCCGGGTGCACCCCGGCGCCCCACGGGGCGGGCCCAGGTCTGGCCTGCCGCCGTGGAGGAAGCGAGGTCCTATGAGGGGAACGGGTCCTCAACTCGGGCCGGACGAAAGGGGGGGATTGGTAAAGGGGGGGGTACGAAATTTGCTGCATGCAGCTGGTTTCGGCCCCACCGAGGGGCCCATTCCTCGATACATGGCCGCCTCTGGCGCCGGGAGGCGCCGGGAAAATCAGCTACGTGAGCTGATTCTCAAACCCCCCCTTTGCTATCCCCCTTTCGCCCGACCCGATCCACGGGCCCCGAGGGAAGCGAGGTCCGGAGGGGAGCGAGGCCCTGAAGGAAACGAGGTCCTAGGGCTCGGCCTGTTCTCGGGCCCCCCACGGGGCCCTCCACGGGGCCCGGAGTCGTGCCAGGAGCGGGCGCAGGACGAAGAGTGGGTCCTGGGTCCTGGGGGGAGGTCCCAGGGCCCAGGACGCAGTTCCCTCAGGACCCGCTTCTGTCATATTGCGCGTGGGCTGGCTCGGGCTTGTGCTCGTCTGGGCCGGTAGTCGGCATGGGCTTGCTCGGATCCTTGCATTCTCAGTCGCGCCGCCGCGGGGCTCCATGATGCACTTCAGCGGCAATTGGCGGCCAATGACGCACGAACGCGCACATACACGCACGCACACGCAGCATCTTTCCGAAATGGATGCGACGTTGTCTCAGCCGCCGCCCCGCTAGTGTGCAAGTTCGACGCGGCCTGGCACACCCAGCAAAGTCAGAGGAGATAGTGACCACGAACACACACACACACACGCGGACACACATTCCTCGACACTGGCGCACGCACAGATGTAGATGTGTTTTAAACATGTGTGTGATTGCGCCCGCAGGGTCAAAAGTGTACCTGTGATTGTTCACATGCCTCGCGTGTGTGTCCGCGCCGCGGCCGTCTCGCGCAGGCTCCTTGCCCGCGGGGCCCCGCGCCTGGGCGGCCGCGGGCGGTCGCCACGGCGAGCCCTCGGGAGCTGAGCCGCGCCGTGCCCGTGAAGGGCGCCTGCGGCCTCCGCCAAAGCGGCCTGTCAGTTCAGCGACGAGCATCAAGATGGTGCTGATGATTGTGGTGACGATGATGACGATGGTGTGATGATGGTGGTGCTGATGATGATGATGATGATGATGATGATGATGATGGTGATGATGATGATGATGATGATGATGATGATGATGATGGTGATGATGATGATGATGGTGGTGGTGATGATGATAATGATGATGATGATGATGATGATGATGATGATGGTGATGGTGACGGTGATCATGATGATCATGATATTGTGATGCTGATGATGCTGATGATGGTGATGATGATGATGACGACGATGATGACGATGATGATGCAGCAGAAGCGGCCTGTCAGTTCAGCGACGAGCCTCTCCTGACCGCGGCATGCTCGCAGGCAGCGATGCAGCAAAAGCGGCCTGTCAGTTCAGCGACGAGACTCTCCTGACCGCGGCATGCTCGCAGGCAGCGACCCAGTTGGCAGCGTACCAGCCGCAGGGCATCGCAAACATTATGTCCACTTCGTGCGCCAGCCTCCCCCCCATTTCGGCAGGTGGTGGGTTGCAGGAGCAGCAGCAGCGACACAAACAAGAACAGGAAGAGCAAGACGAGGACCAGCAGCACGAGGAGGAACAACGACGTAGGGCAAATAGGCAGAGGGAGCGGAAGCAGGCGGAGAATGAGGACGAGGATGGCAGGAAGGTTGGGCGAGTGTGAAATGAGCCATGTCGAGAGCCACATATTGAATACGGCCCACCCTCAACATGACAGAGTGTCTAAAGTGCGACGCGCTGAGTCGAAAGCCCCCATGTTTGAAACGTGCGGCCCATCGTTCGTCCACTTGCATTGGATTCCCAGCATTGTATACGGAGAGTTGAGCTCAGGCGAAACGTTGTCAAGAGGCCCCAAGAATAATTAGCCAGTTTCGCCCATCGATACCTCCAGCGAGGCCTTACGGTCGTGCGAGGGAACGAACATTCAAATACACATGGCACATGGCCCTCAATGTTGAGATGATTCCGAGGATGTTCGCTTCGCGATCTGCTGGAGAATGCTTCAGATAGGCCCATTCAGCTCACAGCGCGGTCCAAGACAACCTCAAGAGAGTTACAAGGAGCCCCCAAGACTGCCCGAGAACCCGCCCGTCCACACTGCCGACACGCCTGGCGGGGCGACGAGGAAACATTGTTCATGCTTACCAGCGTGGACTCCGAGCAGCGAGCCTGTGCACTATGGGTGTGCAAGCTCTGTGGTGGAGGCAATGTGGTGCAAGCCATGTGGTGCAAGCAATGAAGTGGAAGGTACGTTGTGGAAGCTATGCTGTGCAAGCCATGGTGTACAATACGTGTGGTGCATGCTATGTGGTGTAAGCTATGTATAAGCTGTGTGGTGCAAGCTATGTGTAGCCATCGATGTGTGGCAAACTGTGCGGTGAAAGAGCTGTGGCGGAAGCGACGTGGTCGAGACCATACTGTGCAGGCTGCGCAGCGCAAGCTGTGTGGTGCAACAACCATCGCGCAAGTCGTGTGGCGCAGCCTGCACGGTGCGAGCCATGCCATGAAGTCTGTGGCGGCGCAAGCTTTGCCCGGCCAGCGCACGAAGCGCCCGCGAGATGCCCACGTGTGGCCACTGGGCGCGAGCATCCCGGAGGCCCAGCCGGCGCGTGGGGGGCGCCACGGCCACACGCGGCCACCGGGCGAGAGGCCAGGCAGCCCCATGCCTGCTGCGCACGTGGAACCCACGAGGCGGCGACCTGGGCGGAAGCCCGGAGGCCCGCGCCGATCACCTTGGAGACCATGCAGGAACCCCTGGGTGCAAGCACTGCTGGAGGAGGGATGGAGGCGGGACGGAGGAGGAGGAGGAGGAGGAGGAGGAGGAGGAGGAGGAGGAGGAGGACCGGGGGAAGCCCAAGAGGCAGCAACGGCGTTGCGATGCACCCTCCCTCCAAGTTCTCCATTCACAGGTCCCTACAAGCAATTACTTCATTGCGAGAAGTGCCCTATTGAAAGACAACCGTCTGAGACTCCTCAATCGCGCCCAATCCCATTCCTGGGACTTCAACGCCGTGAATCACCGTGGCTGCTGTGTCCTGACAATGCTGAATCGCGCCGGAAAGCAATTCCTGGGATTCCAACACCGCGAATCATGACTGTTGCGTCCTGACCATCATAAGCCGCGCCAGAACGCAATTCCTGGGACTTCCAATGGCACGAATCCTTGAAATAGCTGCGAACTTTTAAGACGAATGTGCGCTGCGCTGGGGCGACAGCCACATTTTGAAAAAGAGCCAGCCCCCATCCTTAAAGCTGCTGCAATTGTTTAGGGCAAATGTGCGTGGCGATGAAGCGAGAGCCACGTTTTGAAAACGACCCGCCCTCCATCCTTGAACCTGTTGCGCGCAAAACGAGCGCGCGCGGCGCTAAGGCGATAGCATCTGTGAAACTCATGCAAATTCCAAGCCTCCGCATCATGACTGGTGAGGAAGTCTCAGGCGAAACGCCCGACCCGCCTTACCGACTCGTCTGCGGGTGCGACAGGGAAGAGTCACTTATGAGGAGCAGGGATGGAGGTGGAGGATGGGGGAGGTAGGGGGGGGGGGGGGGACAGCTGGAGGAGGGGAGGAGGAGCGGGGAGGAGAGGGGCTGGACAAAGAGCAGGACGAGGCAAGAGAGGTCGAGCCTCCACGTTGACGGATCCTGAACCCACCGCGACGGAGGCCCTCGGGCAACGAGGGCCGTGCGGCTTCTGTATGCGCTGGGCCTCTTGCACTTTCACCACGGCGCTGCCGCGGGGAGGGGGGTTTGAGCAAGGGGAGGAGGAGGAGGAGGAGGAGGAGGAGGAGGAGGAGGAGGAGGAGGAGGAGGAGACGGAGGAGACGGGGGAAAGGGGAGAGGAGGAGGAGGAGGAGGCAGAAGAGGAGGAGTCGAAGGCACAAGTGGGAGAGATTAGCTACGACGGAGTCGAAGATCGCTAGACGGACGAGCGATGACGCCACATGGTCCCCGAGGCCTCCCGAAACCTAGTGTGGCAGGGGGCTGCCCTGCTCAAACGAGAAATATCCCACTTACCATTTTTGGTTCGGGGGTGGTAATCATCAAAAAGCCCTTCAACACTCCCCCCCGTTGGTCGCTGTGGCTTGGCGCAGGTACTCGATGTAGTGTGTAGTGTGGGAGGGGTGGGTGAATGTGATGCCCATCTAGATCGAGACAGAGGAATCCAGCTGAGCGCGGCCACATTGTCTGATGATGACGCCGTCCCTCACAGCAAGACTGCCCTCGGTTGATTACAAAGTTTATTATGTGTGATATTGCAGTGTTGTCTGCTACATAAACGAGTATGTGAGGTAATTGTGAGCGTTCTGCGCGCAGGATATGTACGCGTGCTGTGATACCTGTGTGCCCCGTGTGGGTAGTAGTTATATGGGCTACACACGTGTAGGTTCAGATGGCATGCACGTTGCATATGCTAATTGAAGTCATGGGTGTACGGTACGGAAATGCGGTGTTTCGTTATTTTACCCCGTGTTGCCCTCCCTGTGTGCCAGTCACTGATGCCTGCTAGTGACGTATGGCAACCGTGCAACGCACTTATGCGTGATCTACAACTCTGGACACAAGTAACGAGACAACGTTGAACCCGCGCCACGTGGACCTTTCCCCCGCCCTCCGAAAATGAAGCCATCGCATCGAGGTGCGCGGGCGGGGATGCATCAAGCAATAACCCCAGCGCGCCCGTCAAGGGGCCGCTCAACAAAGAATGCCCAAATACGCCTCCCAGAATTGTAGAGGCCGCTCAGCAACGACGCCTCGTCAAAAGCCACCAGGCGGCATCGCGTGACTTGCGACTGGGTGTGTGCTGTGTTGTCTGTTCGTGATGGGTAGGTCTGGTCTTGTTGTCTGTGATTGATGTATGTTCGTGGTGCCTGGTCAATACAGGTTATTGATCGGTGTTTCGAATGTCTGCCAAAGATGCATGTTATTGGTGTGTGTGTGTGTGTTGATGGTGGCATGCCTTGGTGTATGGTACGTGTTCCTCCTCTTGGTTTATGTGGTTCATACATGTTCGTTGTCTGCTCTTCGTGCTAACCCGTGATGTTAGGACCTGATGTGGGTTCTTCTTTCGTGCGCTCGGTGATTGCGATTGGTACATGTGCGAAATGTTTGTTCAGGGGTCTGTGATTAGTGTCTGTTCTTAATATGTGCTCTCGATGTATGATAGTGACGTATGGTATTGCTCTCTGCCACCGATGTCTGCCAACGGTGTACGATATCGGTGCTCGAGGCCTGCTCTGGACGTCTGCTCCAGCCGTCGTCGGACGCCGTGACGCCTGCCACGTCTGAGGAGTCGTGCAACGCTTCCAGCGCCTCGACGTCCGGGGCCCTGCAGTGCGGGGTGCTCAGAGACCCTCGGGATCCTCCTCCTCCTCCTCGTCCTCCTCCTCTTCCCCCTCCTCCTCCTCCTCCTCCTCCTCCTCCTCCTCCTCCTCCTCCTCCTCCTCCTCCTCCTCCTCCTCCTCCTCCCCTGGGGCCCGGCCTCGCGGAGTGCACGCCGGCGGGCGAGGCGGGATCTTCGGGAGCGCCAAGGGGCCCGGCGGCCGCGGTGCGCACCGCTGGCGGGCGGCGCGGGGGGATGGGATATCTCGTTGGGGCTCGGTTGCCGCAGGAGGCAGGGCTGGCGTGCGTGCGTGGGTGGGGGGTGTCTTTCTCGGTGGCGTCACCGCCCACCAAGCCACCCCTCCCCAACCCGAAGCCCTCAACTTGCCCTCCATTTCCAGTGGGGGGGGGTCGGGGAACGTCGGAAAAACACATGGAACCCGTACCCCCCCCAATCCGAAATTGGGGTCAAATTCGGGTCTTCGGGTTGGGTTGGGGTGGCCTGGTCGGTAGTCAGTGACTGGAACATACCTTGGCATCGCTCGAGCGTGTGCATTTTTTCTCGGCGAGGACCATCGAGGAACGTGCTGCTTACTTTAGGAGGGAAAAACAAACAATAAAAAAACAAAGCAACACGCACAAAACCGACAAATGCACAGGGAATGGACGTCCGAGCGATGGCGAGATGCACCCCAGGACTTTTTGAGGGTCGGGGACAACGTCGGGGTGGTGTGGTGTACACTTTGTTCCGTCTCCCGGGGAAACAACGGAACATGTATACACCAGGATCCTTTATACACCAGGATCCGCTGTCCTGTGCAGGTGCGAGTGAAGGGCCAGAAAAAAGCGTCAGTGTATAGGGTTTCGACGCTCAAACTTTTCAAAAAAGGGTCAGGAAAAGCGTCAGTGTATAGAGTCAGTGAAGGGTCAGAAAAAGCGTTAGGCCGAACTTCTCAAAGAAGAAAGAGTGGCATCAACATAATATTTCGACGCTCCGCGCGGATTTTCTGGATCGACGCTGGGTCCCCCCTGGCGGCGCCTCCGGCGCCGCCCCTGGCGGGCTCCGCGCGCCCGGCTGGGGGCTCTAGGGCAGATCCAAGGAGTCCGCACAAAGTCCATGCTTATGCCGTCTGTTGTTCCTCGAATGTCCATGTCCGACGTCTCGGGTGGGAGATGCTGAGGAGCAGCCTCGAAGCGGGCTGCGCCACTCGCTGACTTGCACAGAGTCAGTTGGAGTCTCGCAGCGAGGGCGAGCATGATTTAAATCGTGTACCTGGCTAGGGCACCTGAGACACTCGCGTTTATTCCCCGGCCCCAGCGAGCCTGGACAGTGGCCCCATTCCACAGAATGGCAGCACGAGGGCGCGAATCCAGCCGCGCCTCCCACCTCGAGCGGCGTGAAGCGCGAAGTTGGGTCAAATAGAGCAGCCAGGCAGATGCGGCGGAGTAGACGTAGCAAAAGGTAGGAAGGAATAGTAGAAGAGCAGCGTGTGCCGCGAAGGCAGAAAGGCCACATCGCAGACGATACGAGCACAGTCATGAGCATGGGCAAGGAGGAGGAGGAGAAGGAGGAAGGGGATCAGGCGAAGGGGAGGAGGAGGAGGATGGTGAGAAGGAGAGCATGAGGAAGACGACGAGGGGATGAATGCTCAAGCAGTGTCCTCCGTCACGGCCGCACTCCATAGGCACCGCCGACAGGTGACCGATGGATCGCTTGCACGCGGCAGCAGGCATCCTCAATGGACGGGAAGCGCGTCCCCAATGGCCACAGCGGCAGCAAGCCTGGAGCTGAATGGACGCAGCAGCAGGCCCTCTGCGCGCTCAAGTACCACACCGCGCTCGTGCTCCACCTGCTGGAGCGCCTCGACCTGCCCATGGCACACCTGCAGGAGCTGCGGCTCGGCCTCCGGCGGTCGCGGCCTGCCACCAGCCCCCTGGCCGGCGGCGCCCCCGGGGGGAGGGCGTGGCGTGTGGCCGCCTGGGGCGGGGTGTACCTGGCGATGGAGCCCCTGTGCCCAGCGTGGCGTTCGCTCTGGGCCTCGAGCAGCAGCCTCGCCTGCGGCGCCGCGACCGCGGCCGACATGGCAGCGCGGGGCGGCCAGGAGGCGGTGTTCGGGTGCCTCGGCGCCGAGGACGCGGCCCTCGTGTCCGAGGTGGAGGTCCACGTCTGCGCCGCGCTGCAGCACCTCTCCCGCGTGCTGGGGCAGGAGAGGGCCTCGCACCCCTCCAGCCGTCGCGCAGGCTGCGGAGAACCCCTCGCAACCGCCAGTCTGGCGTCTCGTCCCTCTCCTCCTACTTTGTCCATGTTCCTTCCCGATAGCCCGTCATCGCACAGATCCCCTTCCCGTCGCCCCACAGGGCGTGCCAGTAGCGCGGGCCGGGCGTTTCGAATGATGCTTCCTGATCAAGAAGGACCCTCAAGCTTGAGCTTCCGAACATCTACACGGGTGGAGGGTTGGCCGTTTTCAAGATGTGGGTATTTAAGGGGGCCGCAATCATTCGGTCCAAACGTTTCTAGATCGTTGCTCGCCCTCGTTTTGAGAATATCCAGCGATTACAAGGATTGAGGGCGACTCCTGTTCTGTATCAGACTCTCGCTTGATTCTGAGACGCCTGAAAGTTGCTGCACCTACACACATGACTGGAATGTTGGCTCCTTTTCAAAGTTGGGGGCGTGCTTGAATGACCTTCGGAATCTAGTCGCAGCTGTACAGACATGTGCAGCAGTTCTACGGACGGAGGTCGGCTCCTCCTCTGGGAGCGGGGCTCTCGCGTCAAGGGCAGGCCCACGGAGCCCTCACCTTGCAATTGAAGAAGGATCCCGCAGGCGGAAAGGAGCGGCTGCAGGGACTTGGGGATGGACGGGTGAGTTGCAGTATCGCTCGTGCACCCTGGGACGCCCCCTGGTCCTCATCGTCATCCCCCTTGTCTGCTCCCTCCACTATTTCCCTTACCTCCTCCTCCTCCTCCTCCTCCTCCTCCTCCTCCTCCTCCTCCTCCTCCTCCTTCCCCTCCTCCTGCGGGCCGGGTGAGGAGGGCCCGGGCCCCCTCGCGAGGCCAGGCGGCGCCCTCCTCCCGGCCGGCGAGCCCCACGAGGGCCCGCCCGCCGCCCGCGGGCGCGCCCCCGCCGCCGGGCCCGCCGCCGCCCGCCGCCCCGCCGGCCCCCGGCCCGGGCGAGGCCGGGGCGCACGGCCCCCCGCAGGTCGACTGGGCGCCAGGGGGTGGCCTTGCGATCATCTGGGCGCCCGAAATGGGTACGGAAAGAATGGGTCCGATGACCAACAGCATCGACTACACGTATGAGTGACCCTTCGCCAGAGTGACCTTTGGCGCGCGCTCAGTGGGGTCCCCCGATCGCCGCGCTCGGTGCGAAAGTAGCGTCTTTCGCGCTTGTGTTTGGCCTCCTCGCGCCTCCAAAAAGCCGCGCACCAAAGGTCACTCCTGCCCAGGGTCACTCTTACGTGCAGCCGACAGCAGTTCCTCTTCATTCTGAACAGGACTCGCTGTCCGCGCCGCCGCGGCCTGTGTCCTTTGAGACAGAGGGCCGCCCGCCCAACAGCGGCCGCTGCTGGTTTGGAGCAACATTTCTTGTTGGGCATTGTGCCCATTCTTTACGTACCCACCCTTGTGATGAAGCAGTGGCGACGCGTCCTGGCGTGGCCATGGCCCTGCCAAACCATGTTCTGAGGGCCTCTTGTGGTTCCCAGGAGATGATCTCGGAACCTTTCTGGCGGAGGAGTGGCCCTTGCGATCATTTGGACGCCCGAAATGAGTACGGAAAGGATGGGTACGATGCCCAGCAGCAGTTCCTGTTCATTCTGAACAGGGCTCGCTGTCCGCGCTGCCGAGGCCTGTGTCCATTTGAGACAGAGGGCCGCCCGCCCAACAGCGGCCGCTGCTGGTGTGGAACAACATTTGTTGTTTGGCATTGTGCCCATTCTTTCCGTACCCATCTCGGGCGTCCAAAGATCAAGCAGTGGCGGCGCGTCCTGGCGTGGCCATGGCCCTGCCAAGCCATGTTCTGAGGGCCTCTTTGTGGTTCCCACGAGGTGTGCTCGGAACCTTTCTGGCGGAGTCCGTTTTGTTTCTGCACGAAAGAAATGGGCACGGACGAATGGGTACAATGCCCAACAGCGGATCTGGTTCATTTTGAACAGGACTCGCTGTCCGCGCTGCCGAGGCCTGTGTCCATTTGAGACAGAGGGCCGCACGCCCAACAGCGGCCGCTGTTGGTTTGGAGCAACATTTCTTGTTGGGCATTGTACCCAGTCTTTCCGTACCCATTTCGGGCGTCCAAAGATCAAGCAGTGGCGGCGCGTCCTGGCGTGGCCATGGCCCTGCCAAGCCATGTTCTGAGGGCCTCTTTGTGGTTCCCACGAGATGTTCTCGGAACCCTTCTGGCGGAGTCTGTCTTGTCTGATCACGCACACATCGGGTTTATGTTCTAAGAACATTGTTTCTGCTCTCAGACCATTTTCGGGTTCTAAGAACATTTCGTGGTAGGACTATCGGATTGCCGGGACGGTCGGTCCTTGCTCAAAGGGTGGCCTTTCTAAGGGGCACGAAAAATGACAGAAACACCAAACTCGGAGGCCCGCGCGGATTCCTCGGATCCGCGCTGGGGGGGCCCTGGCGGCTGACAGAAACACAAAAACTCGGAGGTCCGCGCGGATTCCTCGGATCCGCGCTGGGGGGTCCTTGGCGGCGCCTCCTGCGCCGCCCCTGGCGCGCTCCGCGCGCCATGGAGAGGGGACCTGCAGCGCCAGTTATGGTTATGGTTATGTCATTGTTAAGGTTTATGATTATGTCATTGTTAAGGTTTATGGTTATTTCTTGTTTTGAGGGGACCTGCAGCGCCGGTTATGGCTATTGTTATGGTTATGTCATTGTTAAGGTTTATGGTTATTTGTTGTTAAGGTTCATTGCCGCGGACCTCCGAGTGTTTATGGTTATGTCATTGTTTGTTCCCCTACTTTCGCCGGAGGGACCTCCCTAGACACCCTCGGGCAATGAAAAAACATTACGGGAGGTGTTTCCGTTGTTTCTGCTTCCAGGGGCCCTCGCAGGGCCTCGGGACCATCAAAAACGACTCAGGATGAAAAGCTGGTTCCCAGGAAGGGGTCGAGACCTCTGAGGGTCGGCGTTATGAAAAAAACATGACGTCGAGGGTCTGGGTGGTCTGGTGCGGGCCCAAATTGGTCCCCCGATTGTTGAGCGCGAAGCGGTCCCAGACCCCCGACGTCGTGATTTTTTCTTGCCGTGACCCCCACCAGGAGCCTGGACCCCCATCTGGAGTCGGTTTTTCTGACAGTCCCGAGGCCCGGCGAGGGCCCCTGGAGGCCGAACGTAGCGCAAAACCTCCCATCGTGTGTGTGTGTGTGTGTGCGTGTGCGTGTGCGTGTGCGGGTGTGGGTGTGGGTGTGGGTGTGCGTGTGCGTGTGCGTGTGCGCGTGTGCGCGTGTGCGCGTGTGCGCGTGTGCGCGTGTGCGCGTGTGCGCGTGTGCGCGTGTGCGTGTGCG
>CAUYUJ010004869.1:396629-429129 GCA_963575745.1 Prorocentrum cordatum
AGGCGTCGGGTCTCCGGGGAGATGCCGCTGCCCCTTCCCCAGACATCCAGCGGCTCTGCTTGTCTCAACGCCGGCATGTCTTCCCTCGACTTCGGGCCTTCGAGGCCCGTTGTTTTTTGCCCCAGGGGCCGCTCCACGTGAATCTGGGGCGAAAAGTCCCCCCAGTGGGGAGGTCCAGACTTTGAGGTCCGGGCCGCGGATGGAGAACATACGGTCGACCCGCATAGTAAGGGTGGGCAACCTACCCGAGGGTGCCCTTTGCGTCCTCGCCTCCTCGGTCCATCCTCGGCCACTTCGGGTGGCCGCGCGCCGCTCGGAGAGCTCCGAGATTGCCTTCCAGGGCCCTGGCATCCTCATCGCGCACCCCTACGATATACGTGTTGACTGCACGGCTGGATTCGCTTCGAAATCTCGCTCAGCACGCACCCTGGGAGGGGTGCTGTGCAGCAGGGGTGTCGGGTGCCTCTTGTCCCCCCCGCACAGGTGTGGTGGTATCGGTGTCGGGTGCCTCGTGTCCCCCCCCCCGCACACAGGTACACAGGTGCCTCTTGTCCCCCCCACCCTGAGAGGGGTTCTGTGGAGCAGCGGTGCCGGGTGCCTCTTGTCCCCCACAGGTGGGGGAGCCGTGGAGCCTCCGGAGGACCCAGGAGATGGTCCTCGCCTCGCTCGAGCTCGCGACGGAGCGCGCGGGAGCTGCCTGTGCGCCGCCTGCTGCGCCAGAGGGCCAGAGCAGGTGGTCTTACCCCTTCCTCCTCCTTCTCCTCCTCCTCCTCCTCCTCTTCCTCCTCCTCTTCCTCCTCCTCCTCCTCCTCCTCCTCCTCCTCCTCCTCTCCTCCTCCTCCTCCTCCGTCCTCCTCCTCCTCCTCCTCATCCTCCTCCTCCTCCTCCTCCTCCTCCTCCTCATCCTCCTCCCCCTCCTGTGATCATCGGATACTGGAATTTTCCAGTCGCGGCCGACGAGATCGGTCGCTACCAATTCTGCTTCAAATTTCGGTGTCGGTCCCGACAGACCTGCTTCAGCATCGGTCGCGACCGATCGGTCGCGACCGATCGGCCGCGATCGGTGGCGACCGGCCGCGACAGATTGTAGGATCGGTCGCGATCGGTCGCGACCGATTTGGAGTGCCGATCGGTCGTTACCGATCGCGACCGAAGATAATCGGTGTCCAATGATCTGTGGAGGAAGGAGAAGCGATACCAACACCACCAGGGGGCCCACCTCCAGCGAGGAGGTCCACGATGCCTCCCCGAGCTGGAGGCTGGGGATGCCTCGAGCGAGAGGGGGGACCACACCACCAGGGAGACCCCCCTTGCCTCCTCGCATCTCCTCGCCCTGGTGGTGTTGGTGTCACCTTTCCTCGTCCTAGGTCGTCGGCTGCCGGGCGCAGCTTCCTGTGCGAGTCGTGCGCTGCATATCTTGCGGTGCCGATCATCCCCAGATTTACCCAGCGTCTGCAGAAGTGTGCCGCTGACCTGCGCGATCTGCTGAAGGACACAGGAGGGGCCTCCCAGAGGTTCGAGGCGGTGCTGTCTTCGATCCTGGATCCAGTTGCGCAGGACCACTGCGGGGCAGGCCAAAAGAGACTCGTGCGTTTAGAGCGCGCCTGCTGTTGAGTCCCGCGTTTCAAAGTTATGTCAATGGCCTGGATGGGGGACTATTCAAAGCCTAGTTGATCTAACCGCCTCTTACAAGTGTCACAATAGTCGCGTTGCAGTGCTTATTTTTCTTACGCGCACGTAGCGCTAGTGCTGCCAACACTATCACAAATGTTGCACGAGGAGTAACATTCAGACACTTGCGTTCGCATCCCAATGCTCAGGAAAGTGCAAGCACATGTATCATTTCAGTACGCTGATGTGTATCCCTGTGGTACACGAAGGGTTTGCTAAACGCCAAGTGCGCGACTTAGTCGAACAGCATGCACCTCGCAGAGCAGACTTCAAATGTCGTGTGCAGAGTGTCAGTGGCTCATTGGCCGCACGTTTCAGTCGCGCAGCACACGTATTTGTTCACACCCAGCACGCAGTCTTGTATTAAACCTCGACAGTTATTATTGGTGGACCCCCTCGATTCGCCTTGGCGCTCTCGCCTCGGTGCCGATTCAATTACCATTGAAAACGAAGCTCGAGCTCCAGTGTTTCCAAGTTCGAGCTCCAGCGTTTCGGGTGCCGCCAGGGACGCTCTCCAAACAACAGCAGCAACGCTTCTGCTGGAGACTTCACTTATCACTCAGGACCAGTGCTCTTGCTCGCCGCCGACAATTGGCCTGCCAACCAAACTTGAACTCCCATTCAATATTCCATCGCTTTTTGCTCAGGGGTGCCGCTCTTGCCTCGGCGCCGCAAGCCGACCCCCCTAAAATAACAACGCTCCCGCTCGATACTTCGTACCCGAACTTTGTGTTCACGGCTGGTGATCTTGCTCGCCTCGGAAAGCATTATTGTTCTATATTGTTTGACTTTTGGCTCAGGGGTGGCACTCGCCTTGGCCCTGCACGCCGGCCCCCTGTCATGACAATGCTGCCGCTCGGTATGTCGCGGTTTCCTCGTGGCTCTTGTCGTTTCTCGCCGCGGGGAACCGGCCTTGCAACAAAACCAGCGCTCCCGCTCTAGAGTGGCACTCTCGCCTCGGCGTTGCAACCCCCCCCGACACCCTTCCCGCTCGATGATGATGAGGAGTAGGAGGAGGAGGAGGAGGAGGAGGAGGAGGAGGAGGGAGGAGGAGGGAGGAGGGAGGAGGAGGAGGAGGAGGGGAAGGAGGGGAGGGAGGAGGAGGGAGGAGGGGAAACGGCGCCGGCGCTGCTGCTCGCCGCCGAAAAAGCCAGCCCTCCAACCAAAGCCAGCGCTCCCGCTCGATACCTCTTCGTTTGTCCACTCGGGGGAGGCGCTTGATTCACCACCCACCAAACCACCCCAACCCAACCCGAAGGCCTCAATTTGCCCTCCATTTCCAGTTGGGGGGGGGTCGGGGAACACCGAAAAAACACATGGAACCCGTACCCCCCCCAACCCGAAAGTGGGGTCTTCGGGTTGGGTTGGGGTGGTCTGGTAGGTAGTCATTGATACGTCTTGCCTCTGTTTTACAGGGCTCGTTTCGATCCCTCCAGTTCGATTCGATTCGAGTCCATTTCGATGGCTTCCGAATCCGATTCGATTCGACTCGGGATTCCGATGTGGGTTCCGATTTTTCTTATTTGAGGCGTACCAGCCTGCCGATTCCTGCCGGTTCAACTTTCCCCCACTCGGCTGCCGATTTCCGCCGGTCCGATTCATCTCGATCGCCGGTCAGACTTCTCGATTCGATTTTGGGCTCTCTTGTTGTCGCCCAGGAGCGGGACCCACGGCTCAGCATCGCCTCGGGAGGGCTCCCGGGCGGCCCTAGGAGGGCCCGAAGAGGTCCCAGCACAGGACCCCAAAGGATGCCGAAGAGGCGACGCAGCAATCGCACGAGCGCCCCAAGAGGCTCTCAGACGGCCCAGGAGAGCCCCAAAACGGCCCAAGAGAGCGCCAAGACGGCCCGTGGAGCCCCCGAAGGACCTCAGGGACACGCACGCACGCACGGCGCAGGAAGACTCCAGAAGCTCCCAAGAGGACGCCGCTGAAGGCTTCAAAAAGATCCCAAGATGCCCAAGTAGAGTTCTGAGTGCGACGGGGACGGGACCTGCATAGTAGCGTCTCCGCTGGTCATGGCACGAGAGAGGGCGGGTCCAGGTGGGGGTCGTGATTGCAAGGAGTCGTGTGTTCGTGCAGTGAGTTGATGAACAAGCCAGGCCATACGGTATCGGGCGCACTGACATTTTCCATTGGCAGCCGCACGTGTTTGGTGGTCCCGTTTTGATGGATCGGATCGCGGGCGAGAACAACAAAAAAGATGCCCAAGCAGAGCCCTCGTCTTTTTGGTTTCGTTGTAAGGTGGTTTGGCTGCAGTCTGTCCCCACGCGATCCCCCCAAAAAAACAACGCATCGAATGGCGCGAGCTCGGTGCACTGTGGCATGCCCCTTCACCGCTCCCCGAATATGCACTGGTTATGTTGCCATCTGAAGGCCGTGAAGTGCCTCGGGAGAGGTGGTTGCTCGATCTACTTGGGCGGGAGATCTGGGTAAGGGCATACCAGGTCCCCGATGAGTGAAACAGTTCCCCCATGACGGGGGGAATATCACGATGCACGCATGCTGCATGTTTAAACATCGAACACGTTGGTAAAGTAGTAGCGTTGTTGGCGCCCCCCCACGTCTCACGGTGGCAGCACGTAGGGCACATGCATTCCATCCCCAGTCCTATCTTAGAGCAGCCCAGTACTGACATGTCTCCCCATGCGCCCACGTCAGCGGCAGGCCACATCAGGTCGTCTTGACACAACTTGGAACTCCTGGCGCTCGGCTCCAAATAGCAGCGGCCAGCCTGAGCGGCGAAGCTCCTGGAAGCACCTGGGAGGAAGGTCCTGGGGCGCCGCAGGAAGGCAGGAGACAATTCGCCGTCCGAAGCTGAGGCGGGCCACCCCTTTCTTGACGAACGAACAACACGCACCCATACCCATAGGTGGGACGCAGGGGTCTATGGGTGCGTGTTGTCGGATGGGGGTCCCCGCTCGAAAGGAAACGCCCCCCAGGATCCGACAACCCGCACCCATACCCATAGCCAGTCCTCCTCCCAATGTTCACCCTATGGGTATGGGTGTGTGTGTGTGTTGTTCGTTCGTCATTTCTCGCCCAGGACGGCGCGCCGGCAGACTTCGACGGCTCCGGGAGGGGCCTGGAGGAGTTCCGCGCCAGGGACGCCCTGTACGCGGCGTTCTGCCGGGCCTTCGCCGAGGCCGCCGCGGCGCACCTCGAGGGCGCGTGCTCCCTGGATCCGCGCCCGCGGATCCTCGCGGGGGTGGAGGCTCGGCCACGCGCAGAGGGGGGTGTGAGGGGGAGGGGGGAAGGCTCCTCTGAAGCAGCCCTGCCTCTCAAGAGGCGCAGGCCTCGACTGTGGATGTGAGGCCCGCCCCCTCTCCTTCTAAGAAGCCTTCCCCTCCTCCTCCCCCTCCTCCCCCTCCTCCTCCTCCTCTTCTTCCTCCTCCTCCTCCTCCTCCTCCCCTCCTCCTCCTCCTCCTCCTCCGCCTCCTCCTCCTCCTCCTCCTCCTCCTCCTCCGCCTCCGCCTCTTCCTAAGAAGCCTTCCCCCCCTCCTCCTGCCGCCCCTCTGCGCGCCGCCAAGAGGCGGCCTCCCTGATCCAGGGCGAGGGCGCGTGGCCGGAGGAGGAGCGGCCATGGGAGCGCGCGAAGAGCGGCGCAGAGAGCACGAACCTCTCGCAGCCGCCGGGGGAGGGAAGGAGGAAGAGGAGGAAGAGGGTGACGAGATGGAGGAGGAGGAGGAGGAGGAGGAGGAAGAGGAGGAGGAGGAGGAGGAGGAGGAAGAGGGCGACGAGATGGAGGAGGAGGAGGAGGAGGAGGAGGAGAAGGAGGAGGAAGAGGAGGAGGAGGAGGGGGGGAAGAGGAGGGGGAGGAGGAGGAGGAGGAGGCGGCGTCTGTCCCAGGGGCGGCTGGGACGGGACGTTCATGCGCCCATGGCGGAACATGCAGGGATGAACCTCCCCTTTCCCCCCCGCGGCGGAAGCCTTGCTTTTAGATTTGTCGGTTGCTCAGAGATGGGGCCCCGAGGACGGGGGGCCTACGGGCGAGGCGCCTCAAGCAGTGCAAGTCCACAGTTGGACCTCGACGTCCCCCCAGCATACTAATACGATGTGTGCGTCCCCCCCCCGGGGCGGCGGGCACACCGAGAAGTCTTCTAGTATATATGTTTCGTGGCGGGCGCTGTCTGGCCATACCGCTCGGGAAACGATGAACTACAAGATGGGTACACTGTATGTTCGGGTCGGACGCGCGCCTCCAAAGAGGAAACATAGTATTAGTATGTCTCTGCGTATCCCATGGATGCCATCGTATCCTTAGGACCCCATCCCTCAGCACCCCATCTTTGAGCCGCCGTTATTGCTCGTCGTGCAGCGAGGCGGCGGCGAGCCCCGCCCTCCACCCTCGCCCACAAGGGCGGCCTCTCGCGGATCGGAGGGCGGGGCGCGGAGGGTGCCGAGCACGGGCCTCGGCCTCTCGGACCGTCCGCCCCCAACCCCCCGGCCTTGTGGGCCGAGGCGCGGCCAGCTCTCCACCACCACAACCACAGGCAGGACGGAGGAGAAGGGAGGATAGTGGAGGTCCTCCCTCTCTTCCTCCCTCTCCTCCGTCCTTCTCCCCCTCCATTCCCTATCCTTATGCATATTTTCCCCTGTCGCACCCCAAGGCTGGTAGAAAGGGCGGGCCGGGCGTTGCGCGTGAGACTTCCTCACCATCTATGTCTAACATTGTGGGAGTTTCACGAATAGAGGGCGGCCCGTTATCAAAATGTGGTTCTCGCATTAGCACCGCGTACACTCGTTCTGAATTCTTGCAAGAGCTTCACGGATTGAGGGCAGGTCGTCTTCAAAATGTGGTGTTCGCCTTACCGCCGCGCGCATTCTTTTAAAACGTGTAAGAGTATCACGGAGTAAAGGCGAGTCGTTTTCAAAATGTGGTTCTCGTTGCAGCACCGCGCACACTCGTTTTTTACATGCAAGAGATTTTCGAATTGAGGGGTTGCCCGTTTTCAAGATCTAATCCTCATTTGGATTAAGTGCGGGTCGTTTTCAAAATGTGGTTCTCGCCTCAGCGCCGTGCACATTCGTTAAAGAAATGCAAGAGTTTGGCGGATTCCCATGGTCAGCGTGCCAGAAACGGTGTTTTAGGAAGGACTCGGGATTGTAAGGGCGCAACAGCTACGTTGATTCGCGGTGTTGAAGTCCCAGGAATGGCGTTCTGGCAGGATTTTGGATCGTCAAGACGCAACAGTTTTGGTTCGTGGCGTTGGAGTCCCGAGAATGGCACGCTTCAGGGTCTTCAAACGGTTGTTTCCCAGCGAGGCAGTTGCCTCAGTAGAAATGAACAGTTGTATGATGCCTCTGAAGAGGGAGATTGGAGGCAGGGTTCACATTCCGACATCGTCGATGATTCTTGGGTTTGCATTGATCCCCCTCCTCAGTTTCCACCTCCTCCATCCTTTCTCCTCATAGATCATGCCTCCCTGTCGCACCCCGGGGCCGGTCGAAAGGGCGGGCCGGGCGCTTCGCTTGAATTGTTCTCACTGTCTGTGATCCTGGAGCTTTAAAATTGGCAGCACCGTCACGGATGGAAGCGGCCTATCTTCAAAATGTGGTTCTCGCTTTAGCGCCGCGCTCATATTCGTCTTAAGAGTTCGCAAGAGCTTCACGGATCGAGGGCGGCCGGTTTTCTAAGTTCGGTTCTCGCCTCAGCGCTGCGCACATTCGTTTCAAAAGTTCGCAAGAGCTTCACGGATGGAGGGCGACTCCTTTTTCAAAATCAGCGCCTCGCGCATTCGTCTAAAGAGTTCGCAGCATCTTTAAAGCATTAGCATGGTTAACGTCCCCAAACAGGGGGCCCTGGCACGATGTCAGAAAGTCAGGGCGCAACAATCACATTGATTGGCGGTGTTGAAGTCCCAGGAATGGCGTGCTGGCGCGATTCGGGATCGTCAAGACGCGAAAGCAACGGTGAATCGCGGCGCTGATGTCCCAGAAATGGCGTTCTGGCACAAGTCTAGATCTTCGAACGGTTGTTTCCCAACGGGGCATTTCCTTTGATGAAAATGAATCCGTGTAGGGGCCTATGAAGAGGGAGTTTGGAGGGAGCGTTTGTATTGCAATCAATACCATTGATGAGTCTTGGGTTTGCACTGGTCCTCCTCCTCTTCCTCCTCCTCCTCCTCCTCTTCCTCCTCCTTCTCCTCCTCTTCCTTCCGCGTACCTATGGTAGTGGTGGTGGAGAGTCGGCCCATCAGCTGAGGAGCGGCAGCTGATGCTGAGCACCGTCCTCTCGACTCCGCAGCACATGCTGAAGCCGCGCGGGGCGCTCATCCCGCGGCCCTTGCGGGACTGTTCCGGCACGCCCTTCGTGCGCGAGGCTTCTCCCGACGGGACGTCGAGGTCCACAAGCCCAGTCGAGAGAGTCGGAGCCCGAGCCGAGTGGGTCGAAGCTCTTCAGGACAGCGATCGGCGATGAGGTTGTTGGGGCCTCCACGGGCCACAACCAGGGTGAGGTTTAGTTGTGAACTTCGGTGCACGAGGCCTGCGGCCTCTACAGTCGGGGAGCTGAAGAGGGAACCCTTTTCATTGGGGAGGGGCTCGGTGTTCCTTGATTGTTTTTCAGTTCGCGTTGGGTTTTCCATGGGAAATCGAAGTTTGACTTATGGGAAAAAGGGGCCTCGTTCCTTATTTAGGGTTCCTTAGGTCAGCGCCCCGACTGTACTGCCTCGTGGCCCCAACTGCAGAAGTAGGCTCGATTGCCGTGCCCCCCGCCCTCAGTGGCCCCACTGGCGGAGTTTCAGAATTTGACGGGGTTGCTCGCGGCCTTTTGCCTCTCTTGCCTCGCGGCCCCCTCGCAGCAACCCCGACGGCGCTTCGGCACTGGATTTTGGTCACTCGGGGTCGCCTCTCCTTGCTCGCCCAGCTGTGCACTCTGCCCCCCCCCGTGGACCCCTGGCGCAGCTTCAGGGTCGGATTCGGCTGCTCCTGGCAACAGGCCCGATGCTACTCATGGCACCACAGTGAAGCTTCAGGAGGACCTCATTCGATTGCCCCTCCTCCTGCCTCGGGTCCCGCTGGTGAGTTTTCAGGATTGAAGTCAGATGCTACTTACCACCTGCCGCGTGGCCCCCCAGCGCGTCTCCCAGACGGAGTTCAAGTTCGTGGCTCGACTGCTCGCGCTTCGTGGCCTCTCTCACGACGGCCCAGCGGGGGCTGAGGTTTATTTGGCACGGTCGCCCGTGGCCTTCAGCCCGATAGCCGATCGTGGTCCCCTGGCGGAGTTTGAGGATCGGGTCTCGGGTCTGCTATCGGTCCGCGGCCTCGTCGCGCCTCGTGCCTTGGCCTCGTGGACTCTGTGGCGGAGGTGGAGGACTGGGCTCGGTTGCCTCTGGCCTGGCCATGCCTCGGGTGCCTCGGGCCCCCCCCCCCCTCGAGGCCCGCAGGCGGCCCTGCGGTGGGCCCTCCCCTCGCAGCGGTCGCCCTTGCCTTGAAGCCGATGGGGTCGGACCCGCTCTCGGTCCTCCGTGGCCTCTCCTTGCTGCGAGGCCCCCCCCTGTGGCCCTGCAGCAGAGCTTCACGACTGGGCGCGCTCGCGCATGGCCCGGCGCCTCTCCTGCTCCGTGGCCCCTCGGCGCCCACCTGGCGCGATGTCAGCATGGGGGGGGGCTCGGCTGCTCCCGGCCTTCGGCCACGAGCCCGGGCCGAGGCTCCCCCACAGAGGCTCAGTGGCACCCTCGTGGGCCCCGACAGGGCTTCAGCGTCAGACCCGGCTGCCCCCGGCTGCCCCCCCCCAAGATCGTCCCCAAGATCGCCCCCACGAGGCCCCCGAGATCGCCCCAAGATGGCCCGAGAGGCCCCCCAAGAGGGCCCCAAGGCGCCCGAAGAGGGCTCCCAGACGGCCCCAGAGGACCCCAAGACGGCCCAAGAGGGCCCCCGGAGGCTCCCAAGAGAGCCCCAAGTGGGCCCCACGAGGCTCCCGATAGGGCCAAGGTCCAGGTCTGGACGGGCCGCGCCCGCACGACCCGTGGGGAGGGCGGCGAGATCCACACGTGTGCACTGCCAGAGGCCTGGCCCCTCCTGGGTACGTGTATGCTGCCCTGGCCAAGCCGGTAGCCACACAGATCCACTGCCAGAGGCCTGGTCCTCACTGGGTCCAGGAGCGGCGCATACATAGATACACACATTTACATATTCAGATACTCACATACACATACACACACATACACATGCACATATATATATATATACATATATATATACATTTACATATACATATACATGTGTATATAGATATATAATGTATGCGTCCCTTGCCACGCCAGGGGGGGCGTACATGTCGCCCCTGGGCCCAGGAAGGGCCAGGCCTGTGGCTGTGGATATGAGCCCAGACCCTTCGACGCCACGATTTTTGTCAGAGCGCCGACCCTCAGAGGTCTCGACCCATGCCTCTGGAGACTCTGGAGACCCGCTCTTCATCCTGATAGGGGGCCTGGGTACAGATCTCCTCGTCGCCCGATGTGGGCGGGCTCGCGGACCCTCGCGGACATGGAGGAGGACGCCTTGCCCGAGGCGGACGGCACGTCCCCGGGGGCCATTGGCCTGCAGGACGGGGGCGGGTCTCCCCTCGTGGAAGTCGGGCAAATAATGTCCAGATGTCTGATCAATTGTGTCAAACATGTCTTGAACGTTTTTTTCCCAAAACATATTTAAAACATGTTTAGATTTTTGAAAACACAAATTCCACACATTTGTAATTCAATGATGGACTGTTAGAGTGTCCATTGTCGTGACATCCGCAACTCGCCCGCCGCGTCGGCGGGAGGCGTCGCCTCGACGAGAGCGCTCCTCGCCCCCCTCGCCCGGAGCGCCGCCGCCACGGCTCGGGCGGCAGTGGCGCGGCCTCTCGAGTCGCCTCGGTCGACTACACTTAGGTCGGGCGTGTCCCATCACAGGAGGAAAATTCCAAAATACTTAAACACTAGTCTGGGGACGATGTTTGTATTATGTTTGGCAACTTGGGGGTATTATTTGACAATTCTGTATTGTTCTTCCCAAATCCGCCTGTAGGGGGACATGCCCGACCTAAGACTACACGTAACCCTCAACATTGACATTCTAAACCGATCCACTCACGGATCGAAATCTCGTTTTTGCATCATTGACTTCAGCACATGCGAAGCATGCTTTCCCTTCGGGCAATGAAGAAAGCAAACAAGCAAACATAACGGGGGTGTTCTCCGTAGTCTCGGCCTTCGGAGGCGCTCACCGTCCCTCGGGGCCGTCAGAAAACGATGCGGGCTGAGAAGCCGATCCAGGAGGATGGGCCGAGAAGACCTCCCGAGTCGACGCGAGGAGGAGGGAGGAGGAGGAGAGGATGAGGAAGGAGGAAGGAGGTGGGCCCCGGGGCGCTGTCTCTTCAAAACGAGGACCCAACACCACAGGATGGTTGGGGAAACAAAAAAAGAACGGGAGGGTTCTTCGTAGCCTCGGCCTTTGGAGGCACTCACGGGCCCTCGGGGCCGTCAAGAAAGCGATGCGGGAGGAGAAGCCGATCCGGGAGGATGGGCCGAGAAGACCTCCCGAGTCGACGCGAGGAAAAAACATCCAGACGTCGGGGGTGTCTGGGCCGGTCGACTACAGGAAAGCGGTGACCTGTCGGTGGAGTGACTCGGCCACGCGCAGAGGGGGGGGGGGGGAAAGGGGGGAGGGCTTCTCAGAAGCACCCCCCTGGCTTCTTCGGAGGCGGGAGCTTCATCTACAGACGTAGGAAGCCAGGGGTAGAGGAAAAAGAGGCCGGCCTTACATCAGAAAGAAGCCAGGGCTTCTATTTTCTGGACGCCCGACATGGGCACGGAAAGACTGGGTACAATGCCCCACAGCAGTTCTTGTTCATTTTGAACAGGACTCGCTGTCGGTGTCGCCGCGGCCTGTGTCCATTTGAGACAGAGGGCCGCCTGCCCAACAGCGGCCGCTGTTGGTTTGGGACCACATTTGTTGTTGGGCATTGTACCTATTCTTTCCGTGCCCATTTCGGGCGTCCAAATTTGGCACCCCTGCTTCTTAGAAGGTGGAGGCCTTCTAAGAAGCAGCCTCTTTCTAAGAAGCCCTCCCCCCCTTCCCCCTCCCCCTTGTGCGCGCCGCCACGTGGCCTCTGATGCGGGCCCAGTGGGGTCCCCCGATCGCCGACCGCGATGCGGCAGCAGCGTCCTGTACGCTTGTGTTTGGCCCCCTCGCGCCCCCCAGAAGTCGCGCACGAGAGGTCACCTTTACCCAGGGTCGCTCTTGCGTGTAGCCGACTCGGCCCCCGGAGGTCCGCGTCGGGCCCCAGAGTCCTCGAAGGGGCGGCCCAGTGCGGAAATAGTTCTGCAGAGCGATCGGGTCGGGGAGCCCTGGTCTCGCTGCGCCCCGGGTCTTTCGTGATGTTGGCGATCTTGGGCCTCGTGCTTATTACGATCGGGCCGAGGTGTGGGATCGAGGTCGGTTCGGGCAGGGTACCCTCGTGCTCTTCGTGTTTGTTGCATCTTCTTGTGCATCCTGGGGAGGGCACCCTTGGGTGTTCTGTCTGCTTGGGCCGACGGAGGGCCCCACGTTCTTGCAGGATGTTGTGCTGTCCCCCGGGCCCCACCGCTTCTAGCACCCGAAGAGCTCAAGAGAGGTAAGCCCCCCCTTGCCTTGGCAAGGGCAGCCTGCTCGCGGGAGATCGGGCGAGCGGGCGCCCCCCCCCCCGTCCCCAGGACGTCCGGCTCGACCTCGCGGACACGCCTCGGGCGCGAGACCTGTCGCGCGTCGACGTGGCCACGTGCGACATGGCCGGGCTCGTGGCGGCCGGACTGTGCTGCTCGACCGTGAAGCGGCGGCACCCGAGGTCGCCGGGCTGAGGCGCCGGACTCGCGGCGCGCGGCGCGCGCTGCGCGGCCCCGGGGCGCGCGAGCGCGAGACGGCTGAGCTGTCCGCCTCGACCATGTGCCGCGGCCGCCGCGCCAGAAAGGGCGGCACGGCCCCAGGAGGCGACGAACGCTACAAAAGGAGCCCGGCGCGACCCCGATGAGGGGAAAGCTTCCTATATTCCATGGGCGCAGTGCTTGGCATTGCTTCGCACTGCTTGCCATTGCTTCGAATTGCCACGCATTGCTTCGTGTTGCTTGGCACTGGGAACCCGCGGAACCCGGGGAACCCGAGGAACCCGGGGAACCTGGGGGGTCCCATGAGACCTGAGCAACCTGGGGAACTTGGGGAACCCGGGGCACCCGAGGAACCTCCGGGAAACGGGCTACGTAAGAATAGGGAGGCACCGGGGGCAGGAAATCCGGGGAACCATGCAGGGAAACCCGAGGAATCTCAGGGGAACGGGCAAAGTCAGCCCCCGAGGCACCAACCTTTGACCAAGTAAGAGCCCCTGAGGCAAGCTTACTTGGGGAATCAACTTTTCCGCCGTCGTGGACGCCTGCCCCCTGGGCGGCTGAAAGTTTATACCCCTACGTGGCACCGTGAGGGCATAAACTTTCAGCCGCCCTGGAAGGGTGGGCGTCCACGGCGGCGGTAAGGATTGTTCCATGCCGTTCTTCGCCCGCTCACATGGGGGAACGGCTCCCGAGGTTTTTCGCCGTATACTGGGCCTCCCGGGGCCTACCGAGGGGCGCCTGGGCTGTGGGGAAGCGGACCAGGATGAGGAGTGCGTCTCGGGGGAGTGGCCCGGGGTCCAGGACCCGCTGCCCTCGGGACCTGCTTCCCTCGTGCCGAGCAGATGCCTCGAGAGGAGGAGCGATCAGTCATCCGTCGCGGCGGCGCGCCAGACGCGGCGAGCTTTTTTTCTAAGAAGGCACGGAGCTTCCTGCAAGGCGCTGGGGGTCTGCAGGCGCCTTCTTGGGAGGCTGAGGGCCGACCACCGTCTAAACCAGACCTTAACGAGATCAGCGAGAACCGATGTTCTTGCCTATATCTACATATGTACATATGTGTATATTTAGATGTATGTATCTATCTATCTCTCTATATATGTAGCTCTATCTCTCTCTCTCTCTCTATGTGGAGGCGGGAGGGCTCCCCAGGAGCCCCCCCCATGTGCTTTCAGAAAGACCGGCCGCCCGCCTCGTCGCCCAGCCCCCTCGTGCGCGCCGCCGGCGACCGGGAGAGGCCAGCGCGGAGGTGGCCCGTGGCTCCGTTGGCCCTCGCCCGACGCCTCGGGCAGAGGACGCCACCCTCGCCACTGCGAGTGGGATTGCGAGGGACCTGGGATTTTTGGGCGAAGCAATGCCACATTGTCCAAACAATGTGCAAAAGTGGCCAAAAAAGAATCAGAACGTCGTCCCCAGACTATTTTTTGACTCTTTTCGGATCTTCCTCCCGTAGAGGGGCACGCCCGACTCGAGCATACAGTCAAGTCGCTGAGATAAGGAACAGTTTGGGCTCGGACGGGGCTCGATGTCACTTGGGTTCCTCCAGTGCTGTTCCTCTTGCCCTCCTGGGGCACGGAGGGCTTCGTTCCTTCTTTAGCGTTCCCTCTTTCGGCGGCCCGACTGTCGGGGCCCCCCTCGCCTGTCCAAGTGCGGTGTGCGGCTGCCTGGCGGGGGGCGCGACTGTCCGGGGCCACGCGCCGCCCCACATGCCTATGGGACTCGAGAGAGCCGCGGCGGGGGGCAAATGCCCGAGGAGCGGAGCACGAGACGACCGCCTCCGAGCCCCCACACGCACGCCAAGATGGCCCAAGAGGGCTCCAAGAGCGCTCCCAAGGCTCCCAAGAGCGCTTCCAGAGGGCCCCAAGAGGCGCCCAAAAAACCCCAGGAGGCCCCAACAGGCGCCCCAGAGGCCTCCAAGAGGCCCCCAAGAGACCCCCTAAGAGGCCCCAAGAAGCTCTCGCGGAAGTCGGTTAATGGAGAGGAGGCATGCTGCCAAACATCAAGGGAGGAAAAGCCACCCGGACCGGACAATCGGCGTTCACTAAGCGGCCCTGGGTGTTTACTAAACAGCCCTGCCAGCTTTGATTCCTTGGGTGCGTTTACTCAACGGCTTCGCGTGTCGGGGTGGTGATTCCCTGGTTCCCGGGGTGGATGATCTGCCATTTAAAATGATTTCCAGATGTCTTAAAATGTTTCAAACATGTTTTAAACCTTACAAGCTTACAAGCATAGCTGAAACATTGTTAGAACATGCTTTACACATGTTTGACACACTTTTTAATTCAGTGATAGGATTGTTAGAGTGTCCATTGTCATGGCATCCACAAGCATATACACCTCCATGAGCATCCCTACAGACGCGGACAGGAGCATTGCACCGCTTGCACGTCCCAAGCAGAATCAGAGGCCATCCGAAGCCTGCCGCGGGCGCCGATTCTATGTTGCGTTGGTGCGTTGCTTGTCCGATCATCCTATCATTCGCCCCTCCTCGTTTCCCTCCTCCTTCCGCCCATTCTCTCTCCGCGCCGGCGTCGTCCCGCCCGACAGGAAAGGGCGAAGAGGGCCCTGCGGAAGGGCGGCCTATCGTCTCCCCAGGCTCGCACCGTCCCTCGCGTGGTGGCCGCCGTCGTGGCTGCGGTGGGAAAACACACGAGCAGCATGCGCCCCTCGGTAACCAAACCGGCGCCACCGTCGAACCCCACGGCGACAAGCCCCTGGGCCCCCAGGCCTGCCCCCCCCCCCCGCCAATCCCCGCCCCCCCCCCCTGACCCTGCCAGCCCCCCCACTCCCTACTTGTTCCTCTCCTCTACCGTCCGCTCCCCGTCTCTCTCCTCTGCCCACCTCTTCCCATCTCTCCCCCCTCAGCTGTCCAGCTCCTGGGCCAGGACCTCCTTTCGTTACAAACTCTCGCCTTTTCCTCTCCCTCATGTCTCCCTTCCCCTTTCTCTCTCCTCCTCGTCCTTTCCCTCCCTCCCTTTCACATCCAATCTCCCGCGGACTTGTACACACGGACCAACGCATCCGCACACCAGGCACCGAGATCACACAACCACATTATTGCATACACAGGCCAACATTTGTCCAAGCACATGTTTACACCCCGATCCGCGAAACGCCATTAACAGTACGTCCAATGTATGCACGTATCCACGCACTTGTAATACATCCAGAACATTCATCTATTCGATGGCTTTCCCGTGTCAAGTGCCATCCGCCGAAATGTGTGCCAAGGCCTTCACCTATCAGTTGTCATGCAGCCCATCGAAAATGACTTCCGAGATCAACGCACATCCTCTGATCCGTGGCTCGCGAGTCAGCGCAGACCATTTCGGCTGTAGATCCAGGCCAATAGAGATCTGCGAACATGTGATCCCAGATGTCCTCACGTCGAGTGTCATGTGCCCACAAGGTCAGCACACATCCGCAAAACATCCCGGAGGTTGGGCCCCACCGCAACTCGTCAGGTTGTCTGCAAAGGGATCTTGCTGCGCAGCAAACTTGTGGGAAGCTCCCAAAACAACACGCGCTGCCCTGGCAGACTCCGTCAAAGGTCCCCTGGGTTGCGATACCTTTACGGTGGTCCCAGATGGGGGGCTGGCCGACCGCTGGCTAATGGTAGCAGCAGTGGTATGGTTTGTAGTGTCGTCCTAGATGTTGTAGAAGTGTAGTGTTGGTAATCGTCGTGTAACCTAGAGGCGGATGAGGAGGAGAGTGAGGAGGAGGAGGAGGAGGAGGAGGAGAAGGAGGAGGAGGAGGAGGAGGGAGAGGAGGAGGAGGAGGAGGAGGAGGAGGAGAAGGAGGAGGAGGAGGAAGAAGAGAAGGGAGAGGAGGAGGAGGAGGAGGAGGAGGAGGAGGAGGAGGAGGAGGAGGAGGATTCGTTTGACGTCCACGACATCGCCTCCACACCCTGACAGTGCAGGACAGCCAACCTGCAGCGGAGGGAGATGCAGGCCACGCCGAGTGGCAAAGCCAGACGGCAGGCACTGGCCCTGTGCGCTCCTGCGAGACGCAGCCAACAGGACAGCACACAGAAGACAGAGTAGCGCCAACGGTCCAGAGCAATGCCCCCGTGGCGCGAAAGGTGCGCGAAACAGGGCACGCAAGGAGACCGTGCTCCGCGCGCCCTGTTCGGGGTAGGGTGCGCCCGAGGCCGTGCTCCGACGCCCAACCTACCCACCACCCACTCCATGGGTGACTGCTGGCGACGAGAGCAATTTTTCTCTCCCCGTAATCTCCAACGGGCAAACAAGGGTGACGATCGGGCTGCTACCCGCCTGTTTTCCTGGGAAGGCGACCCAGGAGAAAGAGGAGGAGGAGGAGGAGGGGGAGGAGGAGGAGGGAGGAGGAGGAGGAGGAGGAGGAGGAGGAGGAGGAGGAGGAGGCGGAGGCGGAGGAGAAGGAAAGGGGGGATGAAGCAGGGCGATGGCAAGAGGACGGAGTGGGGGGCGCGCAGCTGGGCCGGAGGCGCCTTCCTGGACGCCGCGTGCCTGCACATAAGCCCGAGGCCAGCCCTGGGGCCCACCTCCTGCTCTCGGCCCTGCTGCAATGTCGACCTCAACCTCGGGCTCCTCCTCCTCCGCCTCCTCCTCGCCTCCTCCTCCTCCCGCCCTCCTCCTCCTCCCTCCTCCTCCTCCTCCTCCTCCTCCTCCCTCACTCCTACTCCTCCCCCTCCTCACCTCTCCTCTCCTCCTCCTCCTCCTCTCCTCCTCCTCCCTCCCTCTCCCTCCTCCCTCCTCCTCATCCTCCTCCTCCTCCTCCTCCTCCTCCTCCTCCTCCTCATCCTCCTCATCCTCCTCCTCCCTCCTCCTCCTCCTCCTCCTCCTCCTCCTCCTCCTCCTCCTCCTCCAGGCGTAGCGAGCATACAGAAGGACCCTGCCCAGCGTGATTTCACAGGGCTGCTTTCGACCTCAACCTCAGCCGCGTGCTCGCTATGTCCCTGGACCTCCAGGCTGAGCGAGCATGCAGCAGGACCCTGGCTGGCTGTGATCTCACAAGGCTGCTATCGACCTCAGCCTCCTCCGCTGGCTCGCAGTATCCCTAGACCTCCAGGCGTAGCGAAGGTACAGAGAGACCCTGCCGAGCTGTGATGCTGTGATTCCACGGGGCTGCTCTCGACCTCAACCTCATCCGCTTGCTCGCAATATCCCTGGACCTCCAGGCGCAGCGAAGGTACAGAGGGGCCATGCCTCTAGCTGTGATTGCACAGGCCCTGCGGATCACGTCGGTGAGACACGACGTGATGGCAAGCGATTGGAGTCGTGGAGTAACGCTGGTGGAATGGCTGCCTCGATCTATCCCGTTGGCTGGGCTGGTTTGGCTGGACGTGGCTGGGGCTTCCGAGCGCTTGGAGACGACCTGCATCGGGGCCGGGCCAGCTTGACTGGCTGGGCTGGCCAGCCGACTGGGTGCGGTCCGCCGCTGGGGGCTTGGCTGGGCGCAGGGCGGGCATAGGGGCCTCGGAGGTCCCCTGCGGGCTCTGCCCGCGAGCAAGCAGGTGCAAGTGGGAGCCAGGCGGTGACATCGGCAAGGCAACGGCGCTGGCGAGGCGACGTGGGCCAGCCGCGAGCGAGTGGCGCACCACACGCTGTCTCTCATGGTCGCGCGTCGCCTCGTCACGCGTTGCTTTGTGACGTTTCGGTAGTCTTGCTTGGTATCCTATGGTTCGGTTTCCGCTCTCGCTCTCGGCGCAGCTCCGCTGCTACAGGCCGGGCTAGTCTGGACCAGTGGGGGACGTCGCGCGTGTTTGGGATGTTCTCGTCACTTCTGTGGCTCCTTGGCCTACAGTGGAAACCCATGCCAAGACGCACCCTGCTTGCCTCCAGGGTGCCCTGAGCTTCTTGGGTTTCGATAGTTTTGCTATGGAAAGCGTGACGTTCCAGCACCAAACATCAGTGGCCGTCCTGGGATCTCAGGGTTGGGCTTCTTGTATCAGGTTTCTTGTGGACTGGCCCCCACTGTAGTCTTGACGTTTCTTCCCGTGTCTTGTGAGATCTTACGGTGGGGGCGTTCGTTAAGAAATGCGCACAGGAGGTTGCAGACTTTGGAGGCATTCTTATCTGATGAGGGCGGCGGTGATATCCATGGCCGGTCCACGATTCGAGTTCAACCGGCTTCCAGACCCTGGATTCTTTATCGAAGGTTTCCTTATCCAACGCCCACACCGTGTTGGTGTTTAACGCGTCGTCTCGTGATGCCGTGGCTTGTCAGTGTGCTCGTATATCGTGCGTCGTCTTCGCTGTGCCTTGGAGCAGTGCTCTGGCGTGCAAGGCACCGTGCAGCGCGTCGCACAGTCCACTGTGCAATCCACCGCGCAAGAGCCGCCGCGCAGACCACCGCGCAACCAGGGGCAGCACGCCTCCCTGCCCCCGAATCCGGCTCGGAGCCCACAGCAAAGCGCTCGGCCTTGACCTCGACATCGTTCGGACGTGTGCGTTCTTTCTTGGCGAGGACCCACAAGGAATATGTAGGGTCATCTTGCGAACAAATGTTCGAACAAAACCGACAAAAAGCACGAGGAACGGACGTCCGAGCGATTGCAAGTGACAGGCCACAAGCAGGAGCCGCCTGCCCGAGGACGACAGGAAGGGAGGCGGAGGTGGAAGAGGAGCGATGACCAGGGGGACAACGGCAGGAAGAGGAGGAGGAGGAGGAGGAGGCGAAGGCGGAGGAATAGGAACGCGAGGAGGAGGCGGATGAGGAGGATAAGGAGGAGGAGGAGGACGAGGAGGACGAAGAGGAGATGCCCCGGAGGGGTCGGGTAGGAGGAGGAAGAGGAGGAGGAGGAGGAGGAGGAGGAGGGCGAGGAGGAGGAGGAGGAGGAAGAGAGGGAGGAGGAGGAAGAGGAGGAGGAGGAGGAGGAGGAAGAGAAGCAGGAGGAGGAGGAGGAGGAGGAGGAGGAGGAGGAGGGGGACGAGGAGGAGGAGGAGGCCGAGGGAGGAGAGAGCTTGAGGAGGGGGGCGTGTGCGCGCGCCCTGTGGGTCTGCGTCCCCGACCCCCCCCCGCCCGGTCTCCCAGGCTGGCGGAGTTCCTGCCCCAGAACAGCCACAAAGCGGACCGCACAAGCCCCAGCCACCGCCTCCTCCTCCCCCTCCGCCTCCGCCTCCTCTTCCTCCTCCTCCTCCTCCTCCTCCTCCTCCTCCTCCTCCTCCTCCTCGTCCTACTCCTGGCGGTGGAAGAAGGAGAGGGAAGAGGAGCGAGCGGATGAGTCTGGCATGCATGTCGGTGCCCTGGAGTCGTCTTTCCTGGTTGAGACGCCGGTTTGGGAGTGGTCTCTGGACGTCTTCTTCTTCTTCTTCTTCTTCTTCTTCTTCTTCGCAATGGTGCTGGATACCTGGAGGCAGTGGGCAGGCATGAGCGTGCGCGTAGCGCATCGTTGCCCAAGCTCTTAAAAAAGGCGAGAGGATGAGGCGAGGAGGGGCCCAGAGGCAATGCGGGGGCCGAAGAGGCAGGGCAGGAGCAGGAAGGAGGAGGAGGAGGAGGTGGAGGAAGAGAAGGGAGAGGAGGAGGAGGAGGAGGAGGAGGAGGAGGAGGAGGGAGGAGAAGAGAAAAGAGAAAGAGGAAGAAGGGAGAGGAGGAGAAGGAGGAGGAGGAGGAAGAGAAGGGGAGGAGGAGGAAGGAGGAGGAGGAGGGAGGAGGAGGAGGAGGAGGAAGAGAAGGGAGAGGAGGAGGAGGAGGAGGAGGAGGAGGAGGAGGAGCAGCAGAAGCAGTAGTGGGGGGAGGAGCCCGAGGACCGCCACCGGGACGCCTCCGCGAGCGCGCGCGCGAGCGCGCGCGCGCGAGCGCTTCCCGCTCCAGCTTGGCCTCGTCGTTTGGGCGTTGTGCGCTTCTCTCGGCGAGGTCAGCGCCCGACGATCTGGGCAGTCTTGGGGCATCTCGGGTGAAGTCGGGCCTGTCCCCCTACAGGAGGAATGATACCGGAGAGAAACCCCAATCAGAATTTGTTTGGGGCTATAGGGCTATAAGGCTATTATAGGGCTATAGGGCGATAGGGATATAGGGCTATAAGGCTATAGGGCTACAGGGCACCGGGTCTTGGAGCATCTCGGGTTCAGTCGGGCCTGTCCCCCTTCTGGAGGAATACTCCGAACATAGTAAAGAATAGTCCGGGGACGATTTCTTGTGTACGTTTGAGTATGCTTGCACTGTTGTTTTGAATGTGCTTTCATTTTACGTCCAAAACCCACATGTAGGAGGACACGCCCGACCTAAATCTTGGGCCATCTTGGGCCAAGATGCGTTGGGCCCGACCTAAATCTTGGGCCATCTTGGGCCCGACCTAAAAAGGTGTTCACGAAGCCAAGCAATGCCCGGGGAGTGGGCGTCCGAGCGAGATCAAGCCAGGCAGGACGAAAAGGGAAGGCGAAGATCTCCCATTGACGTTCGATGTTCTGATGCCTTCCTTCGACTTCGGCCTCCAGGGGCTCGTTCGGGCTCCAAAGCCGTCAACAGTCGGCCTGGGGTGAAAGACTGCCCAGGATGGAACTCGGGAGTGGTCGGGGAGCCGCTTTTAGAAGGGGGGTGGAGGGGGAGGGGGGGAGAGAGAGTAGGATGGGGTGGAGCAGGAGGAGGGGAAGGAGAGAGTGAGAGGAAGGGGGACTTTAGGCGTAGGAGCAGGAGAAGCTGGGCGTGCCGGTATTGATGTCAATGGTTGATCGTGGTGCGATGCTAATGCTGCGCTTCTCCTTGGTAAACAAACGATGCACTATGATCCGTAATGGTCCCAATCAGGCGTAACATCATGTAAGAAGTGGCCGGCAGTGTCACATGATCGTCCCACGATTTTTGTCGCGGGCTGGACGGGAGGAGGAGAACGAGGGAAAACGAGTAGTGGGAGAGAGGATCAGGAGGAGGAGGAGGAGGACAAAGGGGAGTATGAGGATCCTATCCTTCTCTCCTCCCCCTCAAGGTGTAAGGACGGAGATGGAGAGGGAGAGGTGGAGAAAGAGAAGCAGGAGGAGGAGGAGGAGGAGGAAGTGGAGGAGGAGGAGCAGGTGAAGTCCCCTGCTGCTGCGCCCAGCACAGTGCCGCCCTCCTGCGCCGTCTCCTCTTCCACTCTTGCTGTTTGCTCTATGTCTCTCTCTCTCTCTCTCTCTCTCTTTCTCCCCTTCTCCCCCCCTGTCTCCTCCCCCTCGAGCTACGCGATCCTTCGCACAGTGCCGCAGCGCTTGCGCTTCGGCGTCCCCCTCGTTGCACGGCTTCGTCGCCCGTCTGCGCGCGACCGTCTCCTGCGTCGCGTGCATGGTTCCCGTCACACTCGTGAGCGCTCATCCTTCGTGTCCTCGTCCTGCTGCTCGCCCTCGACCTCGGCCGCCGCGTCATCCTTCAGCTCCTCCGCAATCTCTCTCTTCTTCCTGGTCATCTTCCTCCGCGCCCCTGGTCAACTCCTCGTTCTTCTCTCTGACTCTCCTCCTCCATTTCACATGATTGCCCGATCCCCCTCCTCTGCCTCTGTCTCTCTCCCTCTCTTTGTCATTGCGTCTCTCTTTCTTTCTCTCTCTCTCTCTCTCTCTCCCCCTCTATATATATGAATATGTATGCATCTCTCTCTCTCTCTCTGTCTCGCTCTTTCTCTCTCTCTCTCTCACTTTATGTATAGACATTTGTGTATGTAGGTATCTCTATCTCTCTTTATGCCTCCCTCATGCCCCGTCCCGCCCCCGCGCCGCGGGGGCCGGCGGTTATCGAACTGCGTGTACGGGCTTGCCCGGGTGAGCTTCCGACACGAGGATTCGAGCCGATTGTGATGGGTAGGGTGGGTGGGGCATTCTGATCCGTCCTCTTTCGTACGGAGATGTGGACACATGCACCGCGTCGCCTCAATATTTGATTTGCTCCAGTTGTGGCCCCCGCGGGGAGTGTTTCCCCAATCAGCGCTTGCACTGAAGGGGTTCTCGGGCAATTGCGAGGATGTGGCGGGGGTGTGGGGCCGATGACGGTCGTCGGCTGGGTTCCCACGCGCATTGGTTCGAGGGTTCCCATCTCTGGTTCTTGAATATTTCCCGCCGTTTCTAGTGGACGGCCGGGCTCCTGAGCTCTCAGAGTATCGACCAGAGGAGAGAGAGAGAGAGAGAGAGCGAGAGGGCGAGAACAGATGGCGGGGAGAGAGAAAGAGGGGGGCGAGATATCGTAGAGAGTAGAGCGGGTATGAAGAGCATGAATAAATCCATGTGTATATAGAAAAAGAGAGAGAGAGAGAGAGAGAGTGAGGCGGGGAGAGTGGGACAACGAGAGAGAGAGAGAGAGAGAGAAAAAAAAAAAAGACAGAGAGACAGACAGAGAGAGAGAGAGAGAGTACATAGAGAGGAGCATGTGTAGCATAGAGCACATGCAGCACGGAGCAGAGGAGCGGAGAGAGGAGGTTAACCCCAAGCGCCGCGTGCGTCGTGTGGGGCCCCTGCTGCTCTGGACCCGCGGCCGGAGGGGGCCGCCGGGGGCCCGCCTGCGCAGGGCGCGCTGCGTGGGCGCCTCGTCGGCGCCTCGGGCTCTCTTGGCGGGAGCTGCCTCGAGGCCTTCGCCCCGGAGCGGCGCGCCGCGTGGGCGCCGCGTGGCGCGCCGCGCGCGCCGCGGCGGGGCCCGCCGAGGCGTCGCGCGGGTGGGCGCCCGCGCGGCGCCCATGGGGGGGCCGCGTTAGCGTTTGCCACGTGGCTCAAGGCGGGCGTGTCCCTCTACGGGAGGAGGGCTCAGAAGCAGTGGGAAGAATAGTCGTGGGGCGATCCTGTTCACTATGTTTGACTATGTATTGGAGCATTGTGTGATTTACTTGTTCTTTCTCCTCCGAAATCCGCCTGTAGAAGGACATGCCCGACCTAACACACGGCCTGTGCCGCATAGACTGCTCCTCCTAAGTGACACCATATAGCGTGCACAACATACAGTACACATTGCGTGAACCACATAACTTACACTGTATAGCTTGTACCGCATTGCGCTACATAGCCTGCAACTCCTAGACTGCGCTGCAGAGATTCCGCCACAAGTGTTGCGCAAGAGACACATAATCAATCATGGAGAGGCGGGGCTAGAGAGTAGAGGCCAGAGAGAAAATATTGTGAAGTGTAGAACGTGGGTGGGGCCGAGATCACATGTGGAGGGAGTGGGAAGTAGAGGGTATGCATCAGAGAGTATAGGAGTAGATAACGCACAGAACGCATAGTAAAGAGCAGATAGCATATGTTTGAGAGTAAAGAAGCAGACAGCATAGACTAGGAAACACGGATAGTCACTTTCGACACCTTGCGCTCGCGCCCACCAGCGCGCCGCGGCCTCACCAGCCTTGGGCGCATCCGGGCGGGGCCCAGCCCGCGAACACAAACATCACGCGCAGAGATGGGGCCGAGTGCTCCTGCCGTGGCCTGGTCGCAGCGCTGCTCCTCTCGGGTGTTGCCAGAAGTGCCCCCTGGCCCAAGACCCCCGAGGATTCCCGAGGAGGCCACCAAGGCCCCCAGAGCAAGCCTCACGAGGCCCAGAGGGCCCCAGGGGCCCCGCAATGGCGCGAGAAGCTGGGGGGCACCTTGGGCGAGCTGGCGACTCCCAGTGCGTCCGCGAGGGCGGCCGACCAAGCCCCCTCCGGCCTGTTGGCCGCAGCCCCTGACCCAGGCCGAAGTAACACGAGCCTCTGATGGCCGCGCCCGGCCGCCTTCGCGGGTCGCGGGCGGGCGGGCGCCAGGCGGCAGCGCTGCGGCGCAGATATTGTCGGACAAGGAGCAAAGAGAGGAGGAGGAAGAGGACGAGGACGAGGACAAGGCCCAGACCCCCGACGTCATGACTTTTGTCATGGCGTCGACTCTGGAGGTCTCGACCCATTCCCCTGGACCGGTTTCTCATCCTGAACCGCTTTTCAACGGCCCCGAGGGCCGGTAAGTGCCTCCAGAGGCCGAGAATGCGGAGCACCTTCCCGTCATGATGATCTGCTCCTTGCCCGAGGGGTCTGGGGGGGCACCTTTGGGCCAGGGGCGCCTTCCTGGCAGCCCCCGGGTCCCTTGCTCGCCCGCGCGCGACGTCGTGCGGCGCGAGGCGTCCCGGCTGCCGGCCCGCGCCCGGCCTGCCTCGGCGGGGGGGGGGCGTGCCTCCGCCCACGCGGTCGGGAGGGCCGCGCCTCGCCCGCCCGCCCGCCCTGGCCTCGAGCTCGCGGGCGGCCCCGCCCGCCGCGGGCCGGGGGAGGGCTCCAGGGGGAGGGAGCTGGAGGGACTTGGCATCGCGCGGACGTGTGCACCTTTTTCTCGGCGGGGGTCATGGAGGAGCATCCTGGGTCATTCTGCGGAAGAGCCGCGCGCGAAACCGAGAAAAGCACGGGGACTAGACGTCCGAGCGATGGCCAGAGGAGGGGGGAGGAGGGGAGGTGCGCCTCGAAGGTGCAAGGATGGAGAGGGAGAGGGAGAGGTGGAGGAGGAGGAGGAGGAGGAGGAGGAGGAGGAGGAGGAGGAGGAGGAGGAGGTGGAGGTGGAGGAGGAGGAGGAGGAGAAGGAGGAGGAGGAGGTGGAGGAGGAGGAGGAGGAGGAGGAGGAGCGCCCGCACGGGCCAACCGCAAGAACAGCCCAGTGCCCAAGCGGGAGGGCAGGCCCACTGCCCAATCGCAAGAGCGGCGCGGACGTCTGGGTGGAACGGCGCGAATTCCACGCAGCGCCGGCGCGCCTCGAGGAACCAGGTGCTTTTCGTCAGGGTACCCTGGGTTTCTTCGCTCTGCGCGCTGCGCGGTGGCTTCCCGCGGCCGCTGGAGAAGTTGCTGCGCTCAGGGTGCTCTGGGCTTCCCCTCGGGTGCATCTCGCGCGCGGGTTCTCAGGGTTGGGTCTCCTGCTAGGGTTTTTCCTGCGACCGCGCCCTCACCGTAGTGCAACGCCTGCGCGCGCGAATCGGTAGAGAAGCGCAGCGTGGCGGGGACCGCGCGGGCGCCCCGCGGGCTTGTCCACGGCCCTCGGACAAGGAGTAGGAGAAGGAGGTTTTGGTGGAGGTGGAGGTGGATGAGAGGAGGAGGAGGAGGAGGAGGAGGAGGAGGAGGAGGAGGAGGAGGAGGAGGAGGAGGACCGCCTCGAGGACCCGCGGGGCCGTTCAGGGAGGCCTCCCGGGAGGTCGCCGCGGGGAGTCCCGTGCAGGGCGCGGTTGTGCCCGTCCGAGGCCAGGGGCCCACGTCTGGGGTCCTGCCCAGTCCTGGGCATGAGGCCCGTCCTGGGTTTTGCCAGGGACTCGGCATCGCTCGGGCGTGTGTGCTTTTTTTCTTCGGCGAGGACCATCGAGGAGCATTTTGGATCCTCTTGCGGAGAGAGAGCGCGACGGAGCCTCCCGCCTCATGCCTGATATGTCGTTCTGGCGGGACACCAAAGCAAACAGTTGAGAAGCCATGCTGGACTGCGCGTCTGTCTCTCACTCGCTTTGTTGCGCGGCCTCGAATCGCTCGGGGTGAGGCGCCGTGTAGTCGCTGTCAAGCGCGGCAGCGTGAGATGAGGGGCAAGGGGAGTAAGAGAGGGAGAGAGCGAGACAGAGAGAGAGAGAGAGGATTCATCGAGAGAGGCGCACGCACGCGCGCACACACACACACACCACACACACACGGCTTGATACGCGCCGCCGACGCGCCGCAGTCACGAATGGCGGATACTGAGCTTGCTCTGGTGCCTCTGGTCCCAATCGTCGCGACACATGCCAGGATGTCGCGCGCTTGCCTTCCAGGAGCCAGCCGTCTCATTTTACTCTCGGACCGAGGTAATTATAAGATCGAGGTCGGTTCGGGGAAGGGTACCCCTGGTGCTCTTCGTGTTTGTTGGATGCTCTTGTGCACTCTGGGGGGAGAGTGCCCTCGAATGCTCGTGGGCTTGGCCTGTGGAGGGCCTCACGTTCTTGAGGGGTGCTCTCGTGACCCAGGTCCGACCGCACGAGACGGGGCGCAGCGTTTGGGGGGAGCGGCCCTGGAGTCGGGGAAGCGATCGCTCGCGCTGGCGCCCCCCCTCCCCCCCCGCGGCGCAGGAGTGCCTCGACGCGGTCGCCGCTCACGTGCCCGCCCGGCTGCCGGACTTCAAGCCGCAGGAGGTGTCGAACCTGGTGTATCCCTGCTGGCCTGGCGGCGCACACCCCCGGCCGCGGTCCTCGGGGGTGGACAGGCCTCCTGCCCTGACGCGTCGATTCAGGAATTGGCAGTTTTCGGTGCGCGAGAGGGCGTCGCGGCCGTCCTTTTTGCGGGTCCAGGTCCGTCGGTTTCGGTCCCAGGCTTGGCATCGCTCGGACGTGTGCATTGTTCCTTCGGCGAGGACCATCGAGGAGCATCCTTGATCATTTGGCGAGAAAACCACGCACGAAACCGAAAAAAACACAGGGAATGGACGTCCGAGCGATGGCGAGCAGGCCGTTTTCCCTAAGGGGAGGTTTGCTAAAGGGAGGTTTGTCCACCCCCGGCGGCGGTCCAGGGCTCCCTGCCAGCGCCGTCCGCACCCTGCTGCTTCTGCATCTCCGAGCTCCGAAGTTGCGTGCACGCGTTCCCGCTATTCAGTTCTAAGTCTTCGAGAACTCTTTGATTTTTGTGGGGGTAGCCCAAGATCCTGCCATTTCTAATTGCTCTATCCTGGGCCTCCTTCCTGGCCACTGGGGGGCCAGGAACAGCAAGGAACGAGCACAATCGGAAATGAGCACGATTTGGAATGAACGACGCGTTCCTGTGCTCAGCTGCGTTCTTGCTGTGATGGACACTGCGCAGGACTGAGGAAATATTGAGAGGTCCCTTCCACTACGTGGGGCGGGGTGCGCAGACAGGGTGATGCCATTGTCGGGGGCGGCCGAGAGGGGGGTGATGATGACCAGGGGGGGATGGATATCATGGTGTGGGCCATGACATCTCCCCAGTTTTCATGGCGCCTCCTCTTATTTCATTACGTCCCTGGCCCCCCCCCCCACCCTTGGGCCGCGCGTTTACTGCCGGCCATGGGGATCAGCCATTCCGTCGATGGGGAAGTCTGTATGTATGCACCTGCCTCTGCCTGCATGCGCACATCCGTGCGAGTGCTTCCGTCTGATATGCTGCTTCAGCTCACTGCAAGATGCAAGGCCAACATGACAACGATCCGCCCCAGCAGGATTTGACCGCGACGTTGTCTGAACGACAGTATGCCCATCTCTGCCCAGGAAAGAGGCAATCTTTTTAACAAACCATTGGGGTCAGGCGACGCGTGCGCCTTCACCCGCTGTCTGCGGTGCGACATATTCTTATGGCGTGATCTTGAAACATCAGAGTGAGGGGGGACGAACGGTCTTACACCATCCCTGGGTGCGTGCCTGAAGTGGGCTTCACGGTGGGGAGGATTGTCGTTGCGTTTGAGTTCTCATGTCCAAAGAACAAGATGCTGCTGATCTCCCCCCCCTTCGGTGCCCACTGCGGTTTGTGAATTCGAGTGCCCCGCCCGCGGCTCGCACCTCGTTGTCTACAAAGGGACGGACAGCCTTGAGCCTCAGACTGGGCTGCTGGCCCGCTCCTCTTCCTCCTCCTCCTCCTCCTCCTCCTCCTCCTCCTCCTCCTCCTCCTCTCCTCCTCCTCCTCCTCTCCTTTCCTCCTCCTCCTCCTCCCTCTCCTCCTCCTCCTCCTCCTCCTCCTCCTCCTCCTCCTCCTCCTCCTCCTCCTCCTCCTCCTCACAATCTATTCAGAATCGCGCTCTCGCGCGGCACTTCTCCCCACACTTTATCCATGGATCGCGCTCTCGCGTGATGCTTCTTCGCAGTCTAGCGGAGCGCCGCGCCCCCAGCACTCCGGAATCACGTTCTCGCCCTGGACATCCTCACGCTTTATTTGGGCATCGCGCTATCGCTAGAGACCTCCTCGCGATTCATACACTGATGCTTCAGCGACCCGCCCACTCGACCTGGTCGTCTGGGCCCGCCCGCCCGCGCCCGCCCGTTAGGTTCCGCCCGCCCGCCCGACTTGCCCGTCTGGTTTTGCCATTTGCGTTCCTGCTCCTAACACCCTCTTGCTAATATCGTCCGTTCCCTCCTCCCTCCCTTCCCCTGTCTTGGAGGCTGCGCCAACCACATGTAGCAGGTAAGGGCCCAAGGGGGCATGCTCGAAGACGACAAGAGCGGTTATCATGGGTTTGGATATTCATGTTGAGTGACACGCGATCAGATAAGAGCGAACAGTCTGAACGTTATTATGGTTGTTCGTCGTGTGTAGTGGTTATGTTGTTGCTGATGTCGTTGTTATTGTTGTTACTGGTGGTGTTGTTGATGTTGCTGCTGTAGTTGTTGATGTTATTGTAGTTGTGCTTGGTGTTGTTGTTGCTGCTGGTGGTGTTGTTGATGCTGTTGTTGTGGTGGTTGTTGTTGTTGCTGGTGTCGCTGTTGGTCTTGGTGTTGTTGTGGTGGTGGTGGTTCTTGTAGTTTTTGCCGTCGTCCTCGTCCGCGACCCGCCCGCGACAATATCTAGCAATGGGCCTCTTCCGAGCCTCGCAGGCTGCCGACGATTCCGCCGCCACTACGTGGGCCATGGCTCAATTCCGTGCACCGCCCATCGTCGCGCGTCCAGAAGGATGGCCCCCTTGCGCGAAGGGGCGGCAGGACAGCTCCGCTCTGCTGGCGTTCGGGCACGGAGGGCTGCTGCACGCTGCCTGCGAGCACCTGCGAGCAAGGCCTCCACCGCACGGCGGCGAAGATCGGCTCGCACCCGGGAGCCTGGCGAACACCGCCGTGGAAGATCGCAGGCACGGCTGGTGAGGCTTCGGGCTGCGCACAGGCAGTCCGAGACGGTCTCAGCACCCCAACCGCGCCGCTGGAGGCGGCACTGGGGCGTTGAGACCGCCCCTGGCGATTTGGGGGGCCCGTCAAGGCCACCTGGGACTACCTGGGGTGGCCATCTGCGCGCAGCCCGAAGCCTCACCAGACGCGGCTGAAGGAGACAAGCTTCGAACTCTTCGGATGAGATCTTGAGGGGGCAAAAACCACCCGGACCCGATCACTGACGTTTACTAGACGGCCCTGGACGTTGACTAAACAGCCTTGCCCTGTTGTGTTCCTTCTGTGGGTGCGTTTACTAAACGGCTTCCCGTGTCGAGGTTAATATTATAGGGGGGGATTTTCTGCCCTCTAAGATCGGTCTGTGGATCACGTTTTCGGGGCTGCCATGTGCATGCCGACATTGATGCTCGCAGGGCCCACCCTGGACCCGGGGCTGGTCATGGTGAGTTTGGGCCCAAGATGGGTCTAGCCAGAGTCGGTGTTAGCATGTGGAGTTGGCGGTGCAAGTGAGAAGTTGCCCATCCAGCGGGCATCATCTGGAATAGTCCCAAGTTTCACATCGAAGGGCATCTCACGACACGTAGTCACGTTGGTCCGAGGGCGTTCTTGGCTCTTCCTGCAGTTGGTCGGCCTCGGTGCTTGCTCCCTGGAGCCCGCGCGCCACGCCTCGGCCTTCACCGCTTTTCAGAGCCATCCGCGGGCTTCCCGAGGCCCGAGCTTTGTCCGCCAGAGCTGAGCGAGATCCCGCTGCTTCCGACGCTGCAGCCGCGGGCCGAAAGTTTCGGCATCAAGAATCGGTCGATCCGGTCATTCCTCGGCAGTCGGCGACGGGCTCGACACGAGGCCCGTAGTGACAGATGCTGGGAGCAGGGGTGGTATGTGGTCTGTCTCCGCTCTGCATGGGGATGGCTGCAGACAGCGCAGTTACACTGAATCTCCCAGACGCTCCTTCGTGAGATATTCGTTTCAGTAGGTTCTGGAGCTTCGCAGAAGCTCCGTCTCCTGCCGAGGACCCCCCCCCTGCGATGTCTGAGGAAATGAATGGATAGTGGAAGCTTCCCAGATCTGTTGAGGACAAGGGCAGTTTCTCAAAATCGGAGCCTCGCCTTGTGAATTTGTCAGATTCGAGCCAGCACGAACGTGTTATCACACGCGTTCACGATCACGAAAGCATGACATTTGACAATACTTCGGGAAGGTTGAATTTGTTACAAGAGGATCTAATGAGTCGAGACGGCCCGCTCTCATTGAAGCCATCAGGGCAAATGAGACACTGCCCTTTCACAACATCCGTTCTAACCTCAATTCCTGATACGTGCCACCCGAAGGATTATTTTAAGTGACGATGGCGCGGGCTGTACGATTCCGTATCCTGCGGAATGGTTCGGTTGCGCCTTCTTCTCCTCATCCGTATCTTTCTCGAGTTCGTTATGTTTTTCATCCCATTCTTCATTGCTCACTGTCTCTCTTCATATCTCTCGCTCTGTCTCTCTCTCACTCTCTCTCTCTCTGTTTCTATGTCTGTGTGTCTCTTGATACATACGAGAGGCGTGTATGTGTGTACGTGTACGTGTGTGTGTGTGTGTGTGTGCGTGCCTGTGCTTGTGCGCATGCGGGTGTGCGGGTGTGCGGGTGTGCGGGTGCGCGTGTGCGCGTGTGCGGGTGTGCGGGTGTGCGGGTGTGCGGGTGTGCGGGTGTGCGGGTGTGCGGGTGTGCGGGTTTGCGGGTGTGCGGGTGTGCGTGTGTGCGTGTGTGCGTGTGTGCGTGTGTGCGTGTATGCGTGTGTGGGTGCGTGCGTGCGTGCGTGCGTGCTTTCGTGGGTGTGTGCGTGCCTGTGCTTGTGCGTGTGCGTGGGTGTGGGCGGGTGCGTGTGCGTGTGTGTGTGGGCGTGTGTGGGTGCGGGTGCGGGTGCGGGTGCGCGTGCGTGTGCGTGTGCGTGCGCGTGTGGGTGTGGTTGTGCGTGTGGGTGTGTGTTGTGTGTGTGTGTGTTGTGTGTGTGTGGTTTGTTTTGTGTATGTGCATGAGTGAGTGTGTGTGTGTGAATGTGTGTGTGTGTGTGTTTGTGTGTGTGTGTGTTTGTGTGTTGTGTGTGTGTGTGTTCGTGTGTGTATGTCCCTCTATCTCTCTCTCTCTCTCTCTCTCTTTCTTCCCCCCTCCTCTCCCCCCTCCACCGCTCCCTCCTACATCACCCCTCCCTCCATCCTTTCGCTTCCAGCTCCCGCCCCCAGTCCTCACTCCCCCCTACGCCCTGCGAACCAGGCTGGACGAGTGCAGCGAGCAGAACATCTCCAACGTCGTGTACTCCCTGGGGCTACTGGGGTTCCGGCATCGGAACCTCCTTCAGGCGGTGTGCACGCACGCACCGCCGAGGCTGCCGCGCTTCTCCGCCCAGGAGGTGGCCAACCTGCTGCACGCGCTCGGCGCTCTGCAGTTCAGGCCCAGGGGAGGACAAGGTAGATATCACTCGGAAGCTGGAACATATACATCACCAGTGGCGGGCTGTTCTTCAATCCCAGGAATTTTTGAGGGTCGGGGACGACGTCGGGGTGGTGTGATGTATACATTTTCTCCGTTCCCCGGGGAAATAACGAATTATGTATACACCAGGATCCCGTATACACCAGGATCCGCTTTCTTGTGCAGGTTCAGTGCAGCGCCAGAGGAGGCGAGGGTATATATAGAGAGTTGCTTCCCCTCTTATCCGCTGCCGTTGCCTCTGTTTCGCCGTTCTCGCCACGGCGGGGTCCGCCTGGAGACTCTGGTCAGAACGCACCTTGGAAAGGCGTCCAGGGAAGTGAAGTATCGGTATCTGTGTTTTTCCCCCTGTCAGGCAGCCCGCGTTCCTGGGCGCCGCTTGCGACCACGTTGCCCTCCGACTGCCGCAGTTCAACGAGCAGGACGTGCCGGCGGGCCGAAGCGGGCCTGGTCGTGGGGGGGGGCTCCCGGGAGGCTCTCCTGCCACTGAAGAAGGCGCGGGGTGCCCGGCTCTGAAGGGGCCGGTCGTTTCTAAGGGCCCCCCCCCTGCCCTCTCAGGAGGTGGACCCCCGCACCTTGGCCGCTTTGTCCTTGCCGCCGACAGGATGTGTCGAACTCCTTTCTGGCCCTCGCGCGCCTCCACTATTCAGGAAGCTGACGCCATGTCGCCGGCCACTGAAGAGGGAGCTCGGGACGATGGATTCCGCATGCATCTTCCGTTCGGGGGCTTCGTGGGGAGGCCGCCTGGCCATCGCAGTCCCGAGCCTGCGCGAACGGCAACCACCGTGGAGGCCAGCTTGCGAACGCCTCCT